>CAUJNA010001713.1:604015-806515 GCA_963377175.1 Effrenium voratum | reverse complement strand
TCATGGCGCCGGAGCCCATCGCCTTCTACCAGCCGCTGGGATTTGAAGGGCAACGGGTGTTGGTTTTTGGACCACACGTTTTTGGGGCCATGGGGGCCGGGGAGGGAGAAGGCGGACCCCATGGGGGTTACGGGGGAGGGGGAGGTATCGAGGGAGGGAGGAGGGGAGAGATCAAATAAGCTTGTTAGGGGGAAAAGAGATAATTTGGGCTCCCTCCCCCTCCGCTCCCTCCCTGCCCAGGCACCAAGCCCATGTTCAAAGGGGAAGTCTTCTCAAGGGCGTGTTCTTCGCACTTCTATCTTTGGTGGTGTGTAATTTTTCAGAAACAAACTCACCCGCACTCTGAGAAGTCACCGGTGGTTGCTTGGACCCAGTTGTTCGACGGTTCCATCCTTCTCACACTTGTGTTTGGGTTCCCCCCTGAAATGGTCAACTGCTGATAGCATTTGTTTAACTTATCCAGACCCCTAGCTGCCCTAGCTGTAGCACCCAGATGCATTCATGGCTTGTGGTGAGTTAGCAAGCTTAAAACTGTGTTGTCAGTCTGGCCAGCCAACTCAGGTTAGCAAACGGATGGGCCGGCCGTGTTTGCCTCCACTTGTCCTGGCTATTAAATTTCAATTGCGAACCACACTAAGGTGGAGCCAAGGGGTCCCCCATCACCTACAGATCCCCCTCCCCAGGCTGCCCTTCCTGGTGACGGACCCACTGCACCAGGCCGAAAGCGCCAACCGAAGCGAGCCGGGTCACAAAAAGAATGGTGATCGGTGAGTTGGGCGGCAGGGGTCAAAATCCCGTGCTTTCCATGCAAACAGAATGGAACCCAAACAGGGGGTCCCCCAAGCTAAGATTCCTTTGGACAGTTGCTTGTTTTCGGGTTTCAGTGCCCAGTTGGTCACGAAAGGGTCCCGTTTTCCCCAGTCTTTTTGTGACCCCTACGTGAGAATTAGTGAGTGGGCGCTCCTTTTACACGCAAGAAAGTGTAAGGTACTTCAGAGCAGCCTGTTCTTCCACCCCCAGAGAGAGACAGAGAGAGAGAGAGAGGGGGAATGGCCACAGGTCAATGTTCATGGAGCCGGCTCATCAATACAAGACTTGCGATTCGAGCCTCTTTCAACTCAGCAAAGCCACACGAATGTCACTTTTGGCCATGTCCGGCAGTGTGTGCTTCGCTAAGGTGTTGAGAACGCTTGTGGGGTCAGCCCCTCGGTTGCCCGCGCTGATAAATGTCATCTTAGCAAAGCATCGGATTTAATATATTGATGTAAGTAAACATGACACAAGGATGAACAACATGAATAAACTAGCAACTTGTAAGTATGAGCTGCTGCATAGAGGTTTGGCCGAAGGTTGAATGTGAGCGTTGGCCATGATGTCCACGTTGGCCAGGTGGTCTATGTGCCGCCAGAGAACAAGTGGCCAACGCAGAGCGCTTGGACCTCGCTTCTTGGACTAGGGAAGATTCGGGCGAGGGCTTGGCCATACAGGTTTGGCTGTGACTGCAGTGCATTCTGCCCGTTTTTCCAGGCCTGTGCCAAGTTTGTTGAAAATGAGCTGGATGATTGAAACAGCATTCGATGAAGACTTGTGTTAGGTCGGCCAGCGAGGGGTTTTGACAGCTCGACATAGATGGCCCCCTTGGAAACATGGCCAGGGGTCTGTTCAAAAGAAAAGGCGGGGTTAGGTCCCCCCAAAGCAGTGCCCTTTGTATGCTTTTAGAGGGCTAGTTTGGCGAGCCTCGTCGCGCGGGGATTGCGAAAGGAGTTGCGTGCGAAAGCGCCTTGTGGGGAGGGAGGGGCGCCCACACATTGTCTTGTTTTTGCCGAGCCTTAGGCAATGCTTCCGACGATGCTGTAGTACGCTTACTACTGTAGCGTAAGCTGGGGTCCAGTACCTGGTCGTACATGTGCGGATTCCTGATCCACCTTATGGCATGTGTTTGGCTGGGCTGCCCATTTGTTGAAACTGAGACTGAGCGTTTCCCACCACGAGAGCCACATACAGGCGACATGCGTTGCCGTGCCCGATGTCTTCCCGCAGCTTCAGCGGTGCAGCCTGCCGCCCTTGTCAAGTTGGCCCAACAGAAAAAGGAGCGGCTCACGGAAAAGCATCAAACGCAGGTTGTGTTCATCTGGCGGTGCCGAGACAAATGTTTGCCCAAAACCACCCTGCGGCACCCAAGTTCCTTGCCCTGACCTACGGCCCCATGTCCCCTTTGCAAGTGAAGTTCCCTGGGGCTGGGAGCCATGAGGCGAACACAAGCAGTTTTAGCTCGGGATGACAGTTCCGTACATGTGGGAGACCTCTCCTTTATGGACTTTGCGGAGCCCGTGCAGTTTTTTTGGGGGCACTTCCTTTCTCTCCACGAAGTCTTGGACTCTTTTGAAGGAAAGCCTCAGGTGTTGTTTCATGGCCTTGTATGGGATATGGGTGTGGCTCAAAATTAGAAAAGGTAGGGTCACGCAACATTTTAGTCTTTGGTTCCATTGACCAAGGCGAGATTTTGGTACACGTCTTTGAGCCACAGCCGATATGAAAAAGTAGTGTGCACCAATTTCTTCATCCCTCAGGTTCACCTACGCCGTGGACGCCCCGGTGGGCACTGAGCGTGCCATGGTTCGCAGCGAGCCCGGCCTGGTGGTCCTGACCAATCCCGATGGCCAGATCTCGGGC
This sequence comes from Effrenium voratum, assembly GCA_963377175.1. Classification (NCBI taxonomy): domain Eukaryota; class Dinophyceae; order Suessiales; family Symbiodiniaceae; genus Effrenium; species Effrenium voratum. The sequence continues at coordinate 803,842 of CAUJNA010001713.1, read as the reverse complement.
TCCGATTTCAGCCTGGCGCCTTTGCCTCTGCAGGGGCAGGGTCTTCCCCAAAGTCCAGCCTGCCAGAATACGCCACATAGGGGTTTTTCAAAATGAGGGATCCACAAAATGCTCCGCCTCAAGGACATGTATTTTGGTGGAATAGGGCTAAAACAGTGTAAAACGAAGGCGCCCCTCAAAACAAAGCCTCTGGAGATATTCCATGTTTGCGCCTTGTTAAGCTCGAATAGTGGGTCTCTTAGAATGGTTGTCTTCCTTTTGGTTTCCCTTTCAAATGCCAACCAGAAGGGCTTATTGACTTATCGGTGGAGTGAGCGAGGTCACCCCGGTGCCTTGGCATCGGGCTGAGGCCAACAGTGCGGACGGCTGGACCATGTCGGGGCAGCTGGAGGTGGTGGATGGCAACTCAGCAGCACTCCCATGTCAGCCTGGCACGCTGGGTATGAGTTTAATAGGGCCCTGGAAATCCACGACTGTTTTTTAAACGTCCTTTGCACCTCGCCTGTTTTTTGCAGCTAAAGCGCGCCTGCAATGAGCCATGGCGTGGTATTTGATGGATTATTCATACTGTTGCCGCGTTTAGATTCTACAAAGCCTGTTCCCCCCCAACATGTCTTGGCACAACAATTTTGGTGTGAACATAGCGGTCCGTGATGTACGCAAAAGTAGCGTGAAATCACCGTGAAAATGCCGTGAAATTGGCGTGAAAGCCTGTTTTCCAGCGTGAAAGCACGTTTTCTGCCGTGAATTTTGACACTGGTGAATCTATGGGTTTCAGCCTGTCCTTTGGTAATCCCTCCGCTTGTTTTGTGGGAACGGAGGTCAAGTCTTTGCACACTTTGGTCCTGAGCACGTGCGGCGCCCGAATTGTTCAATGATATCAGCTGAGCTTGGGCAAAACTACTCCTGGCAAAAAACCGCCTTTCACAGAAAACATGCAAAATAAACCGCCTTTGGAACCCCAGGGAGGGGACCCTTTGGTGGATATCATGTAGGTCGGGCTTCATGTCCACCAAGCACTCCTCAGGCGGTGATTCCCTATTACTGTAAAATTCATGGGACAAGGTTGTAAAAGGAATCTTGGACGGCCCAAGTGTTTCCGGAGTGCAGCCAGCAAGTGGTGCTTGCAAAACGAGGCAGCACACTCGCCGGGAGATTCATTTGCAAGCTTGGCGCGCTTGTATCTAAAATTGGGCGTGTGATGGAACATAGCGCCAGAAGTGAACCGTTGGCCGGGCCCCGCGGAAATGCAGGGCTGCGTCAAACCCAGCGGCAAAGGCCTTCTGGCAACCTGCAAGCTAAGATCGACCCATCTGCAATAGCAGCCTTCATGTTGAAAGCGCCCAATTTCAAGCCCTTGCCACAGCCGGGCTCGAGCGCATTCGCATCGACTGAGGCGTGCCATCCCAAGGGCTTCGACACATGTCGCACTCCTGGGGCGGACTTAGCAACTACATCTCCGGCTCTTTGGCCGTGAGGTTCAGTTTGCAGGGGCTTGCTCGAGAGCGAGCTCGCCCCCATTTGCAGACAAAGCAAACTGCTCATGAACCCCTGACCTTGTTTCGTCCTCCAAAAAGGCATGTCTTGAAAGGGGCCGATTTTGGGATCGCTTTTTTTGCCCGGGTTCCCTGGAACTCCGATTGCTCATTCCGCTCCGGCGACTTCTCCGAATCGTTCGAATTCCCTTTGCCTCTCATCCGACGGTTCGATCCGATCCGAGGCGTGGATGAGGTCCAGAGCCTGGACTTCGCCACGGGCATTGACCTGGCGAAGTGGTACTTCGAGGCCTCCCAGGGCTTCTGCAAGAAGGAGCCGGGGGCCGCAGCGCGACTTCGATGCGCGCGCGATTGCGCGATTGCGCGATTGCGCGATTGCGCGCGCGCGCCTTCGCTTCCAAACGGTCTGGACGTTCTTTTTTTTTGAGCCCAGGAAAGGCGGGCCGAGAAAAGGGTTGGTTAGCCGAAAATGGATGGCGGAGTGTTTTGTTGGATGGGGTGGATTGGTGGATTTGCCAGAAGGACTGTTTTGTGGATTTCGCGGAATTAAGTTTGCAAGGACCGGAAGGGTGGTAATCATGGTGCTGGTGGAAAAGACACAGTTGCCTGAAAGCAGCCATATGGGTGTCTGTTTTTGAGGCTACCACCCCAATTTTCTCCCCTTTAAAAGGACACCACAAGCACCGTATCTTGTTGACACCAATAGGTGAACATTGGGTTTTGACTGTTGCGTGCTGTGCACCTGTCGTCAAGCTCCGATACCGGTCTGCATCTCAATCAATTCGTCGCTCTCGTGTCAGCTCAGCGGTTTGAAGGGAAGAAATATGAATGGCTCTTGCACGCACATTCGCTTGCATGGGGCCCCAGATTCGGCTTTTCACTGCAAGCCAGCGGCCCGGGGTTGGAAGAACAGAAAGCTGCACGGATTTTGCATCTTTGGATGCACAGGGATTGTAGCTTCAGGGTTCGGATGGCAAAGCCTCTTCTAAGAAATCAACAAGAAGTGACACCCACCGACCCAGTCATACATATTCGTGGTTATCAGGAGGGGGGCTACCCCCAAGGTGTTTACATGTGAGCAAATCACATGCATGGTTCATAGGAAGGGGGTTGTTTCATATTGCTTTTTGTATGTAACTCCATCATGTCGCGTGGGGAGGTGGGCAACTCGCAATCCTTTTGAGTAAACCCATCATGTTGGTGAAGGGGGCGGGGCTACCCCCATCATATTCGTAGTTTAGAAGGGGGGCTACCATGCCTTTTCTGACCAGCTTGTAAATGGGCTAACCCCCCAGCTCCAAACTTGTGCTTTTCCCAACTGCCCATACTTCAGCGAAGTGCATTGGGCGCTTCACTCCCCTTGGAAGCCAGGGAATGCAAGTGACCCTCCCAGGGATGTGGGCTGTAGCTGAACGTGTGCGTAAGTGTGTTATTCTTTGTTGTTATTCTTTAAGTTTAACTTTGTAGCAATTGCCACCATCTCCAGACGCGCAACGCAAAATGCCGCTTGGAGAACATGTTTAGTTTCAAGGAGCCCCAAGGTGAACAAGGTGACTAGGCGTAGCACACCATTTGTTGGGGCTCATTCTAGGCCCATTACCGTGGGCTTTTAGACCTTTCTGCTCCATTTGGTCCTTTCCTGTCCGGCCCCATTTTGGCAAAACATATTGAACTAGGACTGTCAGTTTTCTTCTCAGTGTTGGAGAGTGCCCTGATCAATTCCGGCGTTGCAGTTTTATGCCATCACGGCAGCACGCGCTTCTCAACCGTCCCTCTTTCGTTTTGTGCCGCCTACTAGTGTCTGAATGTGGGCGCATACGATTTTGACAATTCAAGATCATGTTTGGGCGCTACCTCGCGCGGACCATTACTAGAACTGAATGACGTTCTGTGCGGCTTGTTCAGTCAGAGATACCCGGTCTTGCAGTTTAGTTTTCGCTTAGCCCGAAAATATGTTGCTCCCATGGTAGCTTGGCTTAGTTTTCAAGTGCCCGACCTCTTTCTAATCATCTAGGCCCTCATAGTGTGCTGCTTCTCCATTGCTAGGAGCTGGCAGTGGCTTATGGGGGCTACCTGCGGTTCCGAGTCCGCGGGGAGTACGGGAACTTCCTCGAGTTGACGCCTGGGCGACAGGAAGCCGGGAAAGGCTGAAGACCAAGGAGCATCTTTCATCGGTTGGTTTCCATGGTGCTTGGTGTGATCCCAGGGACGTGGCATTTCCTATTTCGTGACACGAGGGTTTATGCAAGCTCAGCAATGCAAGTGAGTCATGTTTGTTCCACTTGCACACATTGCCATTCTGGCTTGTTCACTTTCCAGCAGTGCCAGAGCATCTTAGTTCAGCATGTCTCGGGTTGTCTTGTGCTTCTGCGGCTGCCTCTCGCATGGGGATGATGTTTCCTTACGTTGCATGTTTGGCAAGGCCCGAGTCCGCCACAAAAGGGGATCGTTTCGCTTCTTGTGGCACGAGAGGACCTGCGCCTATCAGAGTGATAAACTGTCTGGCAAAAACATGTGTGAAAAAACCTGTTCAAAGCCGTTCTAGTACTAAATGCTTTGTGTGCACACTTGAGTACTCACCGCACTCTGGACTCTGTTTATGTTTTCGCGCCCGGGTTGCGTTCAATTTACGTTCAATTGCGTTCAAGTAACGTTTGAACAGCGTTCCAGTATGTAATTGGATTTTGTTCGAGACCGGTTTTTCTTGATGGTGTGGAAAGTATAAGCTCCATGGGGCTGTAGGGAGGTGTATTGGCATGGTCATCAATGTATTGATGCGAATATTCGAGAGTCACTTTGGCATAATTCGGTATAAACAGTGATGACCATTCATGTTCGGTATAGGTTTTGACCAGCAAATGGCCCCATGTTTAGGGCGGGGCGTGTTGCGTTGCTGCGATGCTTGTCTCGTGTCAGTTTTTTTTTTGGGGGGGGGGGAGGGGGGGGATTCTGGGTATCCTTCGCTGTTTTTTTGATGCGTTGGCGCCAGCGCGCTGGGGGCAGAGAATTCCATGGGAGGGAAAGTCTCGCACTGGTGGGGCTCTTCCCGTTGACTTGCCAAACGACATGTAGCTGTGGGCCACTTCAGCATGTTCATCGTGTATGAGTCAGTATGAGCCTTGTTTACGCAGTGACCGTAAACATGCGTCGAGAGAGAAGGTGCTAGCCAGTGAGTCAGTACCATGAGATTTGCTCTTACAAAATTAAAGCGCCTACTAAGTGTTGCTTTTGCACTGTGTTTCTGTTTACCCGCCAACAAATGGCCCCTGTCAGATGACGCCCTCAGGAACGACCCGCTGGACTGGGTCACCATCGAATGTGAGTGCCGCAGCCAGTTGCGATGTGCCGGGATCGATCGGGGCTTTTAACAGGTTTTGGCGCAAGGGGACGAAGCTTCACCCGCCTAGGGCGGGCAAATACCGACATCCTGTTCCTTCCCCCTCCACCTTGAGTTGCCTTCTATTTCTTTTCTTGCAGGATGCTTTCGGGGTTCAGAATGCACCGCCTGCAGGTGGGGTTCTCTTCCCGAGTTCTTGGTGCAGCCGTTTTCTATGAATTTGGGCATTGGTGTTTTTTGTGAAGCACATGGAACGAGGGCCAAGCGGAGTTCCGGCCAACAAACCACACAACCACCAAGACACCAGAGAGAAAATCGGACTACCCCTGCCCCAGAAAGATTCTGAGAGCCCCTTGTGAGAGCCCCTTGATAGTCCTCGTCAGCTAGCCTTCCTGAAAGTGGGGGGTGGGGGGGCATGTGGTTCCCAGGTCCTGCGACAGCGGCCAGGGTGCCCGCATAGTTCGCCGCCTGCCTAAAGTTCGAAAAGGCATGTGACCTGTTTGGTCCAATGAGTCCAATGCACTCAGGAAGTGTGCAAACCACCCTCGGAAAGTAACATTGGCATGCAAAGCATGTGCTGGGCTTTGCTAATGCGCCTTGCCTTTGTACCGAGGCCGGCAGAACTCAGTCGGTCTTTGCTTGTGCATGTGGCGAGTTTTCATCGGCAAGCATGTGGCGCACCTTTCTTGGGCATTTTCGGGTTCAGGTCGTAGGCTGTGGCCGGAACCCACGTTGCCTGTCCTCAAAAATGTTTATTTTGCTCGCATTCGGCCCTCTGGCACCCAAGGGCATTTCAGCAAGCCCGGTTCAACGTATGCATCATGTCCAAAGCCATTGGTGGGCCAATGAGACAATTTTTGGTACTGCTTACTGGTGCAAGTCTCATTGCCGACCAAGGCTTTATTGACGAAACACTGCGCTGGGTGGGGGACGAGACTTACGCAGAGTTCTACTTGCATGAAAACGGCAGGCAGGGCTGTTGTTTGTGAATGGCCGACATGTCATTGGCTGGGCTTGCTGGTCTGTCATTTGGCGCCTGCACAGGAGGCAGGCCACATCTCACCGCAGACCACATGGCATGGCATCTTCCGGATTTCTCTGTGAGATTTCAAGTTTGACATTTTTCACGGGCCGTGTCGGAGGTGGTCCTACGATCCTTTGAACTCTGCGGCGCAGTTCACCTACGCAACTTCCTGTCAGATCGCGGCCATCTTGTTGCTTGGTAGCAAGGCTAAGACGCCGTAATTGCGCACGAGCCACTGCCAAATGATTATGGGCTGAATTCCTGCATTGCTTGTGCGTAGAAAGAACCAGCCAGCACCTTAGACAAGCCTTGCATGCGAAAGTGACTTCCTTGCAATCCCCGCAGCTCAGTATTCGAGTATTCGTAGCGCTTGGCCAAGAGCAGTCGCACGGAGATCGTGGCCCTCTTCATGTAAACATGCACTGGGCCTCCAAAACGGGGGATGGACGGAGAGATACTTGTGTCACATGTTTTTAGTCAAATACTTCACCTGTCCAGCTGGGATGCCAAGATTTTCGATTTTCTGAAGCCTCCTGAAGTCCTGCCCTGAAGTTGAAAGACTTCCCCCATGTCTACATGTCGCAAGCCGCACTTCCCCACTCCAAGCCATTTCCCAGACCAGGAGGACTCGGAGTCCCTGGAGTCCTGAGAGTTGTGGGGATACAACAGCCCTTGCGAGTTGAATCAAAGCTCCCTGTGCTAGGAAGGGGGGGAGTTCCGTTCGCGAGCCTTCTAGCCAGACACGACGGGAGAGTTGCCAGAAGAGCCGTGCTTGGCAGACCTGCAAGGACCAATGTCTCCCGCATCGCCATCCTTGGCGACTTCACGCGTGGCTGCTCGGCAGAATCATGTTCCTGGCGATGCGAAACCTGTCAGGCCAAAGCTTAGCAACGGCGATGCGAAACCTGTGGGTTCATTCGCCCTGCAAACGACGACCTCTTGAAGGCTCCGCAGGAAATCGTTGAGGACACCAGGGGTAGGACACCAGGGGAGATGGCCCAACAAGTTGAGGAAGTGCGCGCTAACAACGATGCGACCCGCCAGAAGAGAGGGCAAGGCAATTTTTTGCATAATGGCCGTGCGCAGTGTTTGGGCATGGAGGGCGTGCCTAAGACCTCCGATTTTCCGAGGAGGGGAAGGGATCGGCTTGGACGATGTGACGGTGGTGTCGACAGGGACGGCAGAGCAGCCGTCCTATCCGTTGGAGTGCCAGCAGGCAGAGAGCTTCGGATTCGGGGCCATCTCTTTGATCTTTCGGCGAGATGTACATTTGGGTGCGATCAGTAGCAACTTTGTTTTAGGCTGTTTTAATCAATTGTACTCAAAGGAAAACCAAAAGGGGATGGGTCATGCTGTATCTTATCCCAACTCTAGCACCAGACATTACATAATTATACAGTTGTTTTTGTGCCAACCTGGAAGCTCTGAAGACTGCCAAAAAGGACAACCTGCCGAGGGATCAAGGGCGTTGCTTTGGGCTATCCAAAAACGCCAAGGTCCTTTGCACTTGGCGTTGGTGGGGCCCCGTCGATGCTTGATTTGATCATAAACATCATCTTCATTGTACGGGAAGAGCAGCAGCTCGTTTCCAACTGTACGACCCACATCCCCGGTGGCGTTTTGGCAATTTTGGGCTTTTGAAAAGACTACGGATGTTTGACCCAGCCGCCCGCGTCCATCCGTTTCTGCAGACAATCATTGTTGACCAATGTGATGTTCAATGTGACAATGTGCAGCAGGGTGTGGCGCTCGAAAGCTTAGCTAGCTCCCCGTTCTCTCCAGCACATCCTGTTGGTGTTGGGCTTGCCGGTTTCCTTTGTCTGGGTCGGATATGTTTGATTTTTTTCGGTTCCGGGTGAGGTCGGTGACGGGTAGCCTCCAACAGACTGCCCAGGGCTGCATTTGCCGCCACAACCCGGCGATGGTCCATCCAACCTGCTGTTGAGCTCCGGAAGCCTGGCCGCAACCTGGTCCCCAAGGTGTCCAGTGAAACGGCACAGGTAGTTGAGCCTACGGTTGGCGCTACGGTTGGCGCTACTACATGGTCAATCTGTCCATGGTTCCGTCAGCCAGTGCCAGAGATGCCAGGTGTTTGATCTGCATTTGTATCAAGTTCAGCTCCAAAGCGTTGCCTTCAAAGAGAGCAAATGTTTGCTCGAGCGAGGCATTCAAAGAACACTTCTAGGGTTCCAAGATCTTACCATGGGGTTGGGCTCTAGTCTCGGCAACGGCGTGGAAGAACGTGTGGGAACAGACTCGACGTCCTTTGGGACTCGCGGGCCTCGAGGCCCAAGCCATGAGCTCCAGCACGTCTCACCCGGGAGCCTCGAGCTTGCAAAAATGACTGACGCGCGTGCGGCCCGGCGCGCGGGCGTGGCCAGGCACGTTGGTGGGGCGGGTCTCGGGGTCGTTCCGTTTAATTGCAATGTCTAGGCCAGCAAGTCACTACCTGCGACGCATTGCCAAACCGGACGGCTGTGTTGAAGCCCAAATGGCGAGTGGGAACCCAAAGTTGGCCCTGTTTGCCCATGGCGCATGTCGGATTTGCTTGTCATGATAAAATGATGCCATGTCCTTTTTGGTGCGAAGTGGATTCTGTCCATCAGTATGCTGAGCCCCGCTCTTGTTTTTGGCGGGGCATGTTCGGGGGGGGGGGGGGAAGAGGTTTGAAGAGAAACGACGGGAACGAGACCGCCTGGTCTTTTCTTCTTTTGTTGGGGGTGGTTGTGGATTTAATCCATGAGTACTCCCACACCTTGGAAGCCCAGGAGTTCCGCCGATATGACCGGATGCCGAGGTTATGGAATGGAACCGAAAGGCAGCGGAGCTTTCGGGCTTCAGCAAGGCTGGAAGCTCGCTTTGGGGCCTTGGGTTCGGCCCGGACTTGGAAGTCGTTTGGGGGTTGGCGGGGTCGGGTGGGTAGGTGGGAGGGGGGGGGATGGGACTTTAACTTGCTGCTCGGTTTGATGTGATGTGATGTTTGGTGTGGGTTGACTGGAGGGTCCACTTTCAAATTTGCTGCGCGTAGGTGTGGCCATCGGCTCGGAATCTGCTCCGGCTCAAGGATTGCAGCGCAGCTGCCCAGTGCATGATCACCAAACACCAATGAAAGCATGGTAAGGCCTCCACCCGAAAGCATGGTAAGACACACCACCGAAGTAATTTATGGGATCTTCCGGATTCAAGAAGACTCCTGGAAGATCATGTCTCGCAAGCCCGGTGACCGAACAGTTTCCGTGGATAGGAAGAGCCCCGTGTCCAGCGCGACGCGTGTGCTTCGTGAGCTATGGAGAGTCAGGAGGCACGAGTCGGAATGCATTTGGCTCATGGCCAACCAGGCTGACCCGCCTCGGACATGAGCTGACATGCTTAAACCAATTGTCCCTTCCAAGCTGTTGAACCACATGACGTATGAGTGTGAAGGTGTCCTTTTCCAGTCAGAACATGGAAGTCAGACTATGCGTATGGAGGATGGCGGCGTTGTGGACGATATGATGCAATGGGTCCGTCCCTGGAGCAACGATGAGGCGACTTCATCACACTCTTTACTTGTGAGTTGTCCCCAGTGCCGTCCTTTTGGTTCGCCAAACGTGTTTTGGCCCTTTGCTGATGGTGCAGGGGTTGCTGCAATTGAGGAAAAGATGCTGCAGTTTATGGAAGAGACGCCTTGGTGGCAAGCTTGCGGCCCAACCTCTCTAGGATTCATGCTGGTTGAACATCTGACCCCAGAAATATCTCTTTCCATCATTTTAACACTTTGAAATATGTGACATTTAATGCGTAATAGCATCTACACAGAATATACATCATCTAATTCATGTACAGTACGTGAGATACATACATACATACATACATACATACATACATACATACATACATACATACATACATACATATATATATATATATATATACATGGCTTTTTTTTTCAAATGCAACTGATGCATTGAAACAACAACACATATTAAAGTTATGACACATAATGCTACCAATGTTGCGTAAATAAAAAACAGCAAACACATGAACACCCGGTGAGTGTTCAGGGGGTTCCCTTTCAAAGGGAAAGCTCTAGTAATCAATAGACAATCAAGTCAGGCTCAACACGAGCGATAGTAGAAGGGACTGCTTCGTCTATGTTTCTACCTCCGGAGCTAGAAGCTACGAGATGCCGGGTTGGTAGTTCCTGGCGGGGCGGGGGGGTACGCCTTGTGAAATCACCACCCACCTTAGATCAACCTCCATTGATGGGAAAAAGTCGCATCCTTTTTCACATATGCCCTGTCCCTTCCCCGGAATGGTCATCATGGAAGAGTGGCCTCACAGCCAAGGAGTGTAGCGCCCAGTGGCGAGCTGCGGTGCAAGCTTTGCCCCATGGCTGTAGCTTCCTTCCCAGCGCCTTAGGGGCCGCGTTGATTTAGAAGACATGGATCGGGCATTGCGTTTTGAGTTTGGTGGGGCAGTAATTTATCTAGGGGGAACTTGACCATTTCCGTTCACGGGAATCAACACCTGTTGAGGGAGAACCATTTTTGCAGCTGGTGGCTCTTTGATTGGTATGTGGTCACGCAAAGCACAGGCCAGCACGTGGGCTCCAGCAAGCGGCTAATGCTGGCGCACTTCGAGAAGAAACATCAGTATGACTGCGAGGAGTGGGCAAAAGAGACCATCAAGGGCATGACGCTTGGGCTTTTCGGATTTGGCCTTACACATCCTTACGTGGAGTAGCTCAATATCGCAAGTGAGCCAACATCACGTGTTGTAACGGGAAGGAGGGTCAGGGGGTGCCCACGTTTATTGAGTTTGTGTGTTCAATGATGGCTTTTTGTCTCAGTTGATTGCCTGACTTCTCAGAGATGCTGCGCACAGCCCTTTCTTATGACACCGGGCAGGCAAACTCCAGCACCACGTTGCTGCGTGCTGTCGAACCCGTCTGAGGAAAGCGTCCCATGAATCCTTCATGAAGCGGTTGGCTGCCATTGGCGATTCCACTGGGGAATTTGTGATCCCAGATGGCAGCAAAGCAGACATGTCCAAGGCGGGCTGGCTCTCAAAGGCGGCGCAGAGGTTGTTGTCGCTTATGTTCTGACATCGTTGGGAGGTGCAAGGGAGTACAGCAAGACTTTTTTACTTGATGAGGTGCAAGGGGGCACAACAAGGGCCAGTCAGTGTGGGCAACAGGCGGGGTCGAAATATGGCCGCCGCCGCGTGACGATGCGTGACGATGCGCGACGCCGCGCGACAATGCGTGACGCTGCGTGACGCTGCGCGAAGACACCATGATGCCCGAGAACAGCAACGACTCAAAATGCACGAAGACTGATGCTTAACAAACGAAACGTGACCGTGACGAGGAGCGATGTTGCAGGCATACCTGACACTGTGAATGCTTAGCGTTTCTGGGCAGTTAAGCGTAGAAGTTCACATTGTTCATCGCAATCGCAAACAATAATGCAAATGGGACTGAATGGGATGCCTCGACTTGTTGGAAACATGTCATCTATTGCGTGGTCTTACCTTGCAGCTTTTGATCCTATTGTCAGCTTTCATTGTAGATGGACTTGAGTAAACTGCGACCATCAAAACAGCTCTTTTGCCAGCTGCGTTCGGCAAGTGAAAAGTCTGGTCTCTCAGCTTCATCTCGAGGAGGTCTGAATTCCTGGGAGGGACTGGCGACGGCCGCGTAGCGGCCAAACGTGCTTGGAAACGGGTGGAGGTGAAATGGACACGTATCATCTATCAGTAGGGCAATGAAACACAAGGGATAATTTTGATGGGCACTCGAGATTGAAATGCACATATGTGTGTTGACCGAAACAACATTGAAACAAAATGAAAAGCAAATTCCGATTATTTGATGCAATGAAGGCAGAGGTGCTGAAAAAATTGGGGTCAACTTGGTGTTGGTTCGGCAGATGCCATGCATAAAATGTCACCGCCCACTCGCCGCACCATGTTTAGATTGAGTCTCGCACAACACGAAATGAAGAAAGAGATGGGCTTCGCAACGGCGCGGCGCATTGAAGTCCGGTTCTTCTTACATTCTGGTCACGCATTGTGAAGAAAATGTCAGCTCAAAAAGCACCAACATCAAACCAAACGGATTTTTTAACAGTCACTGCGAACCCCAGCTCCCCAAGGCTGCAAAAAATGGATAGCGGAGCTTTGCTTCCATGCGCGCCGCTGAATCTGCGAAACTGCCAAACGGATTGAAACTAGGTGCTCTCCAAACCCAACTTTGTATCCTAAGACATCGCATCCCCAATCAGCTGTGCAAGCGAAGGTTTGCAAGCACAACGCTCACAACTTTCAATCAGTAATTAGTAGAAGCACGACTTCGGCACTGGCTGAGGCCACTAGCTGGCTGCAGCTTGCGCCCTGACACTGGTCGGGTCTGGGTACATTTGCAGGAGGTCGCGCACGAGATGCGGTGGAAGGACGGAGTCCCCATTGCTGTCGCGAGGGAAGGCATCTTTGAAGTTTTCGAACTTCTCTGCAAGGAGTACGTCTCCATCGGCCCAATTTGGAGCGGCACGTTTGGCCAGATGTCTCACATTGAATCTCAAGAAGGCCATGTAGTTGAGGATCGTGAAGTGGGAGACCGACATGCGACGAATTTCTTTCGGGAAATAAGCCAGCAGGCCACTCCAACAGCGCTCTGTCGGCACTGTGCCCGTCTGGCACGACAGCTTCGAAGCTGCTAGGCGCAGGCTAGGCGCAGGCTGATGCTACGACTCTGCCTTGAATCCAAGAACGCGGATCCCCTTGTGGAGCTTTTTGTAGTGGTGCTTGGTTTTCTTGTTCCAGACTTTTTGTCGCTTTACGCCCCTTGCTGACTGTACCAGCGGCGGAACCGTCGAAACTGCTTCACTGTCCTCAGTTGGTCAGAAAACAACCCTTCTATATCTGTATATCTGTGCATCCAAGCGTTGAGCTTCCTACTCAGCAATGTATCTTTCGACTCACGTATCTACTTAGGATCCCAGTTTCCGTTCATCTGTCTCTCCGCCTGCCAATTTACCCCGGTATCTACCTCCCAACCTTTGTATCAGCTGTCTCTCTATCTACCCAAATCTGGTCGATTGTGTTCGCGCATCTCTCTGCAAGTATGTCTACGCCTTCACCTTTCTGTAAACCTATCCTTCCATCTACGCAGAAGAGGACACGAATGGTAGCTTCACCCAAACAGAGGCCTTCAGAGACGCGTGAAGCGGGAGCAGGTTCTGTTCAAGGGACAATCCTGATTCATTGACACGAGGGTCAATGCGCGCCAAGCGTCACACAATTTCGATAATTCAGCGACTCGTGCAACTCGGCGTCCTGCACGTCCAATGCCTTGGCCGTGCGGTAGTGCGCGCGCAACCACCGCGCGAGGCGGCGTTGTTGTGAAGGCGCGCTTCCACTCTTCAGCTTGCGCCATTGCTGACGACTCCAGAAAGCGAAGCAGCTCATGTCCTGCCTCTTGGTTTGCTGTCACTTCCTTTCTGGTACTCGTGGGCTGTGTTTACCTGAGCGAGAAAATTTGAGGAAGCGTGCGTGGTAATCCGGCGACACGCGTGGACACCGCATCGAAAGGCAGCATTCCACATTATCTTGAAGGCCAGGGAAATGGGAACCAACATGAGGCTGTCTCATGAACGAATTTCGTGTGCAAGAAGAAAAACGGATTGGGGACACCCGTTCAGGAAGTCAAGACCCAAGAGCGGTGATCACAGGGACAACACATGAACATGTGGTCTCACGGCGGGAACTTGGTAGCCACACACTTGCGCAAACACAAGAGGACACCAACAAAAGCGCCACATCTCACTTCTGCCCACAAGTGCTGGAACATGTGTTTGGTAATTCTTAACAAGCACCCAGTGCTTCCGGGCCGCAAAAGCAGCGGACAGCACGGCTTGAGCGTCAGTGGACAATGCTGCTGCGGTGGGACCCGCGCTTTCCGACGGGCTGGGAAGCGCCCCCGAAAGGCGACGTAGGAGGTCCCCGTGGTCCGCTACAGCAGCAAATCAAAAGAGGCATGGTCTCGAGACTGTTTTTCTGAACGCTATGACGTCATGCTCCGGATCTCCCGCTATAGTGGCGTACTTGTTTTGCCACGGCAACAGCTTGGCGGTTAAGGCTGTCGCCTTGGCCGTGCCTGCTGCAGCACCAACCCGAAGCCCCTGCCACACTTGTCGGTACAATCTGGAAAGGCCTGGAGCGTCTCGCCGGTACTTGTCTGTGGTGTGGAAGGACGGCGCCGACTCCACCAGGCTGAATCCCGCCCGCAAGTGGCTTGCAACTCGTCAAGATACGGCCTCAATACCGCGTGCGCTCGCGCCCAATCTTCACAAGGCTAAGACCGGTGGCACGCCGTGAACGCCTGTCAATGCGAACAGGCACTTGGACTCTCCTGCGCGTACGCGTTGCTTTCCATCTTTACCTGAGCCCGCTGACTCAGACACACATGAGGCTCATCCGGAGAAGGCTTAAAATGCAACCCGCTTCGCAAGCTCCATACATGCTTGCGCGGAGCACAAGTTGTCTGCACGGAGCTCCCCATGCGTAAGCTTCCATGCAAACTCTCTGCGCAACGGCTTTGCGTGCTTGGTGCACCTGTCTTGGTGTTTCACTCTCGGGTTTTTGAGTCACCCTAGGTGCGTTTTCCATGCTAGTTCTTTACTCAAGTTCTTCTAGCCAAAGGATCCATTCAAGATTATGCAATAAACCCAACGGATGATCCTCCACGGTAGTTCTTTGGGGCAAGCGACAGGCAATCCGCCCACGAGACTCTCAGATTCACCGGCAGCTCTGCGACCTTCTTTGCACGACTGCCCTGGTAGTGCGACCCCTGGCAGCGCAGCGCATGATCCAGAGCCTGCATGGAGAGTCTGCAAAGAAGGCATGCGCAGAGCTTGCGTAGAGGGCTTGCGCAGAAAGATTGTGCAGGGAGAGCTTGCGTTGGGAGCTTCCGTTAGAGCTTGCGTAGAAGGCTTTGCGTATAGAGCTTGCCTCGAGAGCTTGTGTAGAGAGCTTGCGCAGCAGCTCCCGTACATCTCGCTCGAAACTCGCAACTCCGCGACAAAGTGTAATCCGGGCTGTCTTCGGCAGTTGATTAGTCTTCCCGGTTCCGGGTAAGTAGCTCCATTGCCGCAGTTTTTTGTCTGCAGCGTGCGCTCTGGACTTGCGCTGCAAAAACCTTGCAGCGCAGTTAAGTTAAACCAGTCGGATGTGTGGAGCCTTGCCACAAGCTCCACGGGATTTCGCTAGTCTTTCGCGGATCCTTCGCTCAAAAAGCCCAGCGAACGTTTTGTTTTGCGCAATTCTCAACACAAACGGAAGATCGAGAATGCAAGTAAAGGAGCTGCGCGTCTCCCAGTCTACACGGGAGTGGGTCTAGGCCTTGGCGGAAAGAATCAGTTCGCAGCGCAGCCATGGTGATGACCTTGAGGCGAGGTGTCAATGCGCCGTGAAAGATGTTAAGACCTTTGCACGCAGTTGCGACAAAGCTTTGCGATGGCACAAATGTCGAAAACAGTTGTCATTGCGCTGTTGGTTTGGGGTATACGCATCTGGGGACCGTTCACCATTTTCACAACACTGTGAAGGTGGAGTTGCCGGCTGCCAATCCATCGGAAGTTGTGTTTGTTACTGGTTTGCTTGGGCGCAGAGTGTTGAATTGGGGCACTTTTCGGACAGTTGGGGCCCGTGATTTGGGAACTAGTGCGGGACCAAGACGTTCCAGCGTGCTGGCGTTCTGCAAGGCGCAGGCCCCATTACCGCCAAACAGCTTCACTGTTTCCCCATGTGTTGGCACGAGGCATCTTGCTGCAAAGTGTGTAATAATCAGTCGAGACATGGCAAACCAGCAAGATTAAGGTGCTGAAGTTTAAGGGGGGATTGGGCAGCCCCGCCCTGTTATGAGCAACTGCGTTGGTCCCTTCGGTTTGGGGCATATATGAGTGACTTGCCTGTAAACTTGTCCCGGTCAAGCTAAACCTGGAAGGCCGGCGCAGCAGAGGCTACCATGCAGGCGGCACAGCAGACACTACCCCATGCTTTTTGTTGGTACCAACCCAAAGCAAGCAAGTGCTCGCAGCATGGCAACAAAACACAAGGTGTTCAGGGATGTCAGCACTGACTTTGTTGGCGTGCTGGTGGCTGTGATGCGACAAGTTCCGAAAATCATGATGCATGTGCCATGGCGCTGAAAAGATTGCCAGTGGGTGAAAAGTGGCCCAAGAGATTGCCCAGGAAGCCGTGCGACAACCAAGAAACAAAGAGAAGGCAGCAGAGCCATTGACTGGATTAGAACTGCGCCGCTGGAAGCAAAAGCAGCGCCCGCAGCCCCGGCAGTGGACACCGCTGCAGCCGCTTTGCCACCCCCTCCTCAAGATCGGTGTTTGCCACAAAAGCTGCGTTTGAATCATTTGACGAGAGGCCGAGATGCGCAGACCTTCTTGCGCTTGCTGCAGACCGCGACGTAGAGGGCATGCAATGGCAGACGTTGCCCCCATGCAGCCTTTCTAAGCAACGACCTCATCAGTGCAACAGCAAGCACTTGTTTCCAGTACAGGGTCATCTCTGCAACTCGTGATCTTGTTCGCCTGGCAGAGGTGGGTGCTGAGTATGATCCAATGGACCTTCTCCCGGACATGGCGCAGGCCCATGCTGCTGGCATTGTGACATTGTGGAGGCGGGCGATCGCCCGCATGATCCCGCCCCCGCCGTTCTAGATGCCCGTTTTAAATTCCTTTGCAAGTGACTCCTGGCGCGGCGGCTGGGCACTCGCGATGCTACGGACCACAGCACGTGACAACCGCCAGCCCTGGAAGAGCTAAAGGAACCAATTTCACAAAAGTGTAGGGTTTTCTAGTTGGAGTATTGACAATTCATGGTGATTTGTTCCGGGGTCGGAAAACTGTCTAGGACAGACCGCCAAAGTTGGGGCATTGTGCTGGATGTCCCTATGTTCCTGCAGCTAGACGTTGCGCCGCATTGATGCCTGACCTGCGTGCGTACGGGAAGACCAGACGCAGATTGCGCGAACTATTTTCCGGTGTCCGCGGAGGACGTGGTGGGCCGTCTGCGAGGAGCTTTCGCTGACCAGACGCTCAGAGTATACCAGCGGGCGCGAAAGAACTTCTACTTCACAGATCCTTTTTTGCTGTACCTGCTGCTACTCGGCCGCCAGCAGCGTTGTCACGCCAAGGTTTACGGTGCTTTTTGTCTTTTGTTTGCAAGTGGATGTGCTGTGTGACCATTGATGTTGGTTCCAGCCCCTCCGCAAAACATCGGTGATGGAGATCGCGAAAGCAACTTTCCACAGGTGCCGCGTTAGCTTCTTGGAGGCACGCCTGCGCACTTGCAGCCAAGCGCGGCAGACAAACCGGACTTTCCCCCCGTTGACTGTTGGGAAACCTTCTAGTCCAGTTTTACGCGACTGTGAAAACGGTGGCTGGTCCCGCACTAGTAGCCAAAACGGAACTACTTGTGGTTTCCTGAGAAGTGCCCCAATTCAACAGCACACTGCTACTAAATATTTGGGCCGCAATTTAACAGCCCTCTCACACGCGTTCGGAAGCTTCTCAATAGAAACTGGATCTCAACTTACACAGCTGCTGACGCCGAGCCAACCTCACAAAGTCGTAGCACAGTCGTTCCGACAAAAGCGCGCCTGCTGCGCTATAAGCTTCTTCCCAAGCACTCTGCGTCCAAGCAAGCCAACTAGTCCCCGGTTATCCCGAAAGCGTGTGTGACAAGGGTGATGCAAGAATGTTGTGATGTACACAGGTGTGATGCTGCTTGTGTACACTGCGTCGTGCCATGTATCCAGGCACTACTCTACTCGACAACTGAAATTCTTAAACCTACACTTACACACGCCAAACAAATATCCAAGCAAACCATCTCTAGCATGCAGCAATCGCGTTGCAGCATTGCCGCGTGATCCATATGCAATGCTAAGCGGCGACCGTGAAACTGCGCAACCAAGCCCACGCATTCAACGCTGAGCTGCGCGCGCGCTGTGTAAGCTAGGCTGCGCAAGTCACGCTGCGTAAGCTAGGCTGCGTAAGTCAGGCTGTGTACGTCAGGCCGCGTAAGCCAGTCTGAGTAAGCCACGCTGCGTAAGCAAGGCTGCGTAAGTCAGGCCGTGTCAGTCACGCTGCGTAAGCCAGCTGTGTACGGCAACCTGTTTTTTCCCAATTCCGATGGATTGGCAGCGGGCAACTCCACCTTCAAAATCGTGTGAAAATGGTGAGGGGTCCCCAGAGGCTTATACCCCAAATGAACAGCGAATGTCAAACGTTTTGACATTTGTGCCATCGCAAGGCCTTGTCGCAACTGCGCGCAAAAGCCTTAAGCTCCTTCGTGGCACATTGACACCTCGCCTCCAGGTCAACAGTATTGCTGCGCTGCGAACTGGTTCCTTCCGCCAAGGCCTGCCAAGCGCGGCAGACAAACTGATTTTCCCCGATGGATGTCGGGCAGCCGTTGGCAAACCCGATGAGTTCCCCGGACCAACAGCGCTATACTAATAATAGGGCCGCCTGCGTTAGTGCAAGTACCTAGTGACGCAACACTACTGTTGCGAAGCGAGATGGCTCCTTCATCCATGGCCTGCCAAGCTCGGCTCCGACAGTGCTGTCAGGCAACTCCTCCAGCTTTCTGGAAAGTGCCCGAAAATGGTGGACGGTCCCCAGATGATTACCGCAAACCAACAGCACAATGCCACAACGAGTAGGACACTTGTGCCATCGCAACACTTGGACGCAAGTGTTCTTGCAACGTGGCGCGTTGACACCTCGCCTCGACCATGGCTGCTGCGAACTGCTTCCTTCCGCCAAGGCCTGCCAGGCAGCGACAGACGCCCGATGGATGTGGGGCAACTGTTGGGAAACTTTGTGGTCCAGTTTTACTTGACTGTGACAAATGTTGTCTGGCCCCGCACTAGTTCCCTCAATCACCAGAATCACCCACAAACGAGGCTTCCGAATGAGAATCCCGAATTATGACTCGCCCGAACCAATCAACAGATTTATGCGTGCCACTGTAAGCCCCGCAAAAAGAACATAATTCTCACATGTCCCTCGGCAACGACGCCTTGCCTCAGGCGAGTTACTCCCGCCAAGCCCTGTCGAGCGCTGGCACGTAAATCAGAAATAAGCAGCATCTAGCACTTTCCCCGATATAGATGTGGGGCCTCTCCAGCTTTCATTTGCGCGCCCGAATGAACCGCGACTCTTCTGGCAATGGCACCTAGCCTCTGCCACCACGCCGCTGTTGCTGTGCCAACCGACGCCTTCACCCGGGACCTGCGAGCGTGCACAAACAAAACCACACACACACACAACTGGCCAGGGACAACTGCAACAAGCGCCCACAGCAGCACGACCAGACAGGCCCGTTTCTTTTTGCACCAAAGCCTGCAGAGCAGACCATGCGCGAAATCGCTTGGGTGTTTGCACGTCGAAAGCCAAACAAAAGTCGCGCCGCTCTGTAGCTCCACACAACCTGTCCGTTGCTCCTGGCACCTCCAGCCTTCAACAATGCTGTAGCAGCTCTCAGTGACGCATTGTCTGCAGCAGGCCTGCCATCTTTTCCCGCAAGCAAGAAACTAACATCCACGTGAGTTGCTTCTGCCCAACTGCACTTGATGCGACCACACCTTGGTCCACTCGAGCGCTGCGAAAGCCGGGCAGCTGCAGACAGTCTTTTTATTGGGACGATGACTACAGAACGACTGGTCCGAACGCCACCATGTTTTTCCCTAGCCTCCAGTCCCCACCCACACAACGTGTTTCTGCAGCGAGGCTGTCAGGAATCAAAAGAAGCCCAGGTGGCATCCCCAACAGCAAGAGAACGTAAGAGAACATGCTTCAGACAGTGAGAGTCTAACATCACCCTTTTTCGATCCTCCCTTCTAGGCTTGAGCATCTGTTGCCGGGCTTCTCCTTTCCTAATCGGCCTCGCCATTCCCTAAGCCAGCTTTCTTTCCATGTTTGAGCGTCTTCCCTATTGCCTCTCCTATCCGAGCTTCCTTTCTACAGACCTACATACATCTATATAGATCTATATCTGTCTTTGTTTCTAGCTTTCGCCATCTATATACATATATTTTACATCTTTCGGTCTTCCTATACATACCGTTGTCTAAACACATGTCTATATCTCTTTGTAAGTAAATTTAAACTGAGATAAGTATATCAGTACTTAACTCTATCCATCTATCTTCCCATCTGCCTATCTATCTGTCTACATGTTTGCCTATATCTCTCTATATCCATCTTTACCTCTTTGTATTTTGTGATCTGTTCACAGAACTCTAATATCTATCTACATCTACCAATGTCTATCTAGACCTATACACATCCGCGTTTGTTTATGTATCTTGCCTCTATCTGCCTAGATAAATCACTTGTATCTAAACCACAGCTACGTTTACACCTTCCTCTACATCTATATCTACGTTTCTTTTTATCTAACCCCATTTATACATATATCTAGATATATATACACACATCTTTCGGTCTTTCTATGTCTATCTTAATCTAAGTTTTGACGGATATAGAGAGATTTAAACAAATAGGTAGACAGATAGACAGACAGATCGTGAGATTGATGGATAGAGTTAAGTATTGACATAGAGATATATATATATATGTATACACATCTATTTGTTTTTTCACTTCAAGAGAACTACTGGCAGGTATGTGGATAAAGAGAGAAAAAGGAAGATCGAAAGATACATATATATATATATATATATATTGTATGTATGTATATTTATATACATGGACATAGATAGAAAGTTACATATAGATGAAGACACGAGTGAATGTAGCTGCAAATTCAGATTTAGATGGTATCTTTAGGTAGGTATAGGCAGGTATAAATATATAAATATATAATTAGCTTTGTGTTTTTCTATTTACACAATGTTTAGTCTGCCTAAAGACATATAATAAGCCTATACACACACGTGCATGGTTTCCTCTTTCGGCCTTCATATATCTATCTTTATCTGAACGCGTGTCTATGCCTCTCTCTAGGTAAATATGCCAATACATATACATATAGAGTATTTATTTTCGGGTTTTTTCGCGTTTTTTTTTTCCCCGCTTTCGGCTTCTTGGCTTTTCGGCTTCTTGGCCTCTTGGCTTCTTGGCCTCTTGGCTTCTTGGCTTCTCGGCTTCTTGGCTTCTTGGCTTTTCGGCTTCTTCAAGCAGATATAGGCGGATATACATCTATGTATATAGATAGATATAGATAGACGTGGAAGGATATAAATAGATCCCCAAATAAATTCAACTTTGGATAGATAGGGAGATAGATGGACACAGAGTTAAGTATTGATATGATACACATATATATATATATATGTATATATATGCACCCAGAGAGAGATACAGACACGGATTTGGGAAAATATAGGTGTAGGGAGACCGACACATGTATATACATAGACGAAAGGATGTAGAAAGAAAGAAAAGAAAAGAATGAAAGAAAGAAAAGCAAAGAAAAGAAAAGAAAGAAAGACAGAAAGACAGAAAGAAAGACAAGAAAGAAACATATGTAGTTAGTAGGTGCAAATGTAGCTGCAAAAATAGAATTAGATAATATATTTAGGAAAATATAAGCAGTTATACGTGTATATACAGATAGACATGGATAGACATAGATAGACCCTCACATTGTGTAAATAGAAATACAACTATACAGGGAGACCTTAGGATTGTGCAAATAGAAAATAGCCCATGCAGCGGATTATAGATGGGCTTAGACAGATGCAGGTCGACACATAGATAGGCAGGTCTGGATAGAGTTACACATATCTATTTACAAATTTACCTAGGTACAGACACGGATTTTGATAAAGATAAATATGGGAAGGTCGAAAGAGGAGAGTATACATATACATATATACATATGTACAGTTGGATCTAGGTTGATAGATATAGATGCAGGTGTAAGTGTAAATGTAGCTGCAAAGTCAGGTTTAGGTGATATGTAAATACAGATTTAAATAGATTGAGAACGACTTAAACTTATGCCAGTAGATCAAAAACACAGAGCTGTTTTGACGGAAAAAGAGAGATTTAGACAATTAGGTAGACAGATTGGGAGATAGATGGATAGAGTTAAGTATTGATATATATATATATAAATAATATAAATATATATATATATATATATACATCTCTATTTGAATTTTCACTTCAAGAGAGCTACTGGCAGGCATTTGATATAGGAAGATTGGAAGATGTATATATCTTTTATTTATATACATGGAGTTAGATAGAAAGGTGCATATAGATAAGGAAGGAGTAATTATAGCTGCAAATTCAGATGTAGATGGTATGTTTAGGCAGATATAGGCAGATATAGCTGCAAATTCAGATTTAGATGGAATGTTTAGGCAGATATAGGCAGATATACACATATTATATATATATATATTATCTACAGTCAGACTTAAACTAAAGCCTTCCAGAGGGTTAAGACAGATAGATCGACAGGGAAAGAAAGAAATAGATGTAGTTTGTAGGTGTACATGTAGCTGCAAATTTACATTTAGATGATACGCTTAGACCTTAAGATTATGCAAATAGTTAATAGCCTATACAGCGGGAAATAGATGGGCTCAGAGAGATATAGGTCGACAGATAGATAGACAGGTCTGGATAGAGTTAAGTGCTGATATATATATATATATTTATGTATATGTGTATAGGGTGCGGATTTCTTTTGTGATTTTTGGATGTTTTTCAGTTTTTTGTCCGGGCCAGTAACATGTCGTATTTTACAGCATTTTCTCGCGACATGGACGCATTTTCCACTAGCCCGTCAACATCCCCAGCATCGTTTTCAACATCAACATCCCTAGCATCACCAACAAATCGTGGAGTAACACAATCCAAAAAGCAGCTGGCGGGTTGACGGGGCCAAACAATGATGATTTAAATAGGAGGGCATTTCAATCCCTGTTAAAAACAAGTGACAAGTAGCGGGGGGGTTGGGGGGGCGGCAGCCCCCCCGCATGATGTTCGCACTGCAAAAAGTCTAAAAAGTAGCGGGGGGGTTAGGGGGGGCTCCCCCCCCCCATGATGTTCGAAGACGTGATGATTCAAATAGGGGTGCGGTTAAATCTCTGTAGACATCTAGAACGTAGCGGGGGGGTTGGGGGGGGCGGCAGCTCCCGTGATTCAAGTAGGGGCGCAATGATTCAAGAAAGGGTGCGATAGAATTTCAAAGGGCAGCGGGAGGGTTGGCGGGGGTGGCTTCCCCTATGATGTTCGAAGAAGTGCATACATACAGACATACATGGATTACATAGATTACCTCAAATGTCGCATTTTACAGCATTTTCTTGCGAAATTGGACGCTCGAAAAAGTGATGATTCAAATAGGTGTGCAATTAAATCTCTGCAAGAAATCTAAAAAGTAGCGGGGGGGTTGGGGGGGAGGCGGCAGCCCCCACCATGATGTTTGAAGAAGTGTTGATGCAATTCAAACAATCTAAAAGGTAGCCGGTGGGTGTGGGCGGGGTGGAAGCCCCCCCATGATGTTCGAAGAAGTGATGATTCAAATAGGGAGGAACTGGTGATGCTGATGATGCGGAAAGCCAAATCCAAAAACCAATGAAAGGGTGCAATAGCCAAAAGGCCCGGAGAGTAACTGGGAAAGCAGAGGATGCGAAAAGCCAAAGCCGCCAAAAGCCGCAAAAACCAGCGAAAAGCCGCAAAAGCCAAAACGCAACCTGCCGAAGAGGAACTGGGAACGCAGGCCTAAATCTGGGCTTGTAACTTTTCGTAACCCGACTCGTCCTTCCCCGATCGGGCTTCTATGTTGGATCGTCTCTTATCGGCCGGGCTTCTCCTTTCATAAGTGGCATTTCGCTGATCGAGCTCCTCTTCTACTTGGAGCATCTCTTGTCAGGCCAAGCTTTTCCTTTCAGAAGCGGACTTTCAGTAGTCAAGCATCTCTTCTGCGCTGAGCTCCCAACGCAATGCGTCTTCGTGCGTCTTCGTGCGTCTTTGTGCGTTTGAGCGTCTTTGCTTCAAAATTCGTGCCCGCCTACTGCCCGCAATGTGAGCACCAAACACCACTGAAAGCATGGTAGGGCCTCCGCCCGAAAGCATGGTAAGACACACCACCGAAGTAATGGGATCTTCCGGATCCAAGAAGACTCCTGGAAGATCATGTCTCGCAAGCCCGGTGCCCGGAAAGTTTCTGTGGATTGTTTGAGGGTGTCAATTTTGACGTAGGAAGAGCCCCCTTTCATGCGCGACGCGTGTGCAACCAGGCTGACCCTCCTCGGACATGCAGCGCTGACATGCTTGTTCCAATTGCCCCTTCCAAGTATGAGTGTGAAGATGTGCTTTTCCAATCAGAACATTGAAGTCAGACTATGCGTTTGTGTGCACGATGTTTCTTTTTGGTGTATTTTGCCAAGCACGGCCTGAGCTGCAGATTGGTGAAGGAATTCAATGGTTGCTAGCATGCTGCTCAGCGCGCCAGGCTGAGGTGGATCTCTTAAACGAGACTGTGCAATCTGTCCTTCCCTGGAGCAACGATGAGGCGACTTCATCACAATCTTTACTTGCGAGTTGTCCCCTGTGCCGTCCTTTCGGTTTGCCAAACGTGTTTCGGCCCTTTGCTGATGGTGCAGGGGTTGCTGCAATTGAGGAAAAGATGCTGCAGTTTATGGAAGGGACGCCTTGGTGGCAAGCTAGCGGCCCAACCTCTCTAGGATTCATGCTGGTTGAACATCTGACCCCAGAAATATCTCTTTCCATCATTTTAACACTTTGAAATATGTGACATTTGATGCGTAATAGCATCTACGCAGAATATACATCATCTAGTTCATGTACAATACGTGAGATACACACAGATATATATATGGGTTTATTCGTTGTTTTTTCAATTGCAACTGATGCATTGAAGCCACAACTCATATTAAAGTTATGACAAATAATGCTACCAATGTTGCGTAAATACAGCAAAACCATGAACACCCGGTGAGTAATTAAGGGTAAAGCTCTAGTACTCAATAGGCAATCAGCATGAGCGATAGTAGAAGGGACTGCTTCGTCTATGTTTCTACCTCCGGAGCTAGAAGCACCGCCAACCTTAGATCAACCTTCATTGATGGGAATGAGTCGCATCCTTTTTCACATATGCCCTGTCCCTTCCCCGGAATGGTCATCGTGGAGGAGTGGCCTCGCAGCCAAGGAGTGCAGCGCCAAGTGGCGAGCTGCGGTGCAAGCTTTGCCCCATGGCTGTAGCTTCCTTCCCAGCGCCTTTGTGGCCGCGTTGATTTAGAAGACATGGATCGGGCATTGCGTTTTGAGTTTGGTGGGGCAGGAATTGATCTAGGGGGAACTTGACCATTTCCGTTCAGGGGAATCAACCCCTGTAGAGGGAGCTGGGGAGAACCTTTTTCCAGCTTGTCGCTCTTTGATTGTTGGTTGTTCGGTCCATGCGACCGCGTGTGGCCATGCAAAGCACAGGCCAGAACGTGGGCTCCAGCCAGCGGCTAATGCTGGCGCACTTCGAGAAGAAACATCAGTATGACTGCGAGGAGTGGGCAAAAGAGACCCTCAAGGGCATGACGCTTGGGCTGTTCGGATTTGGCCTTACATCCTTACGTGGCGTAGCTCAATATTGCAAGTAAGCCAACCACATGTTGTACACCATGTGTTGTAACGGGTCAGGGGGTGCACGTTTATTGAGTTTGTGTGTTCAATGATGGCTTTTTGTCTCAGTTTATTGCCTGACTTCTCAGAGATGCTGCGCACAGCCAGCCCTTTCTTATGAGACCGGGTAGGCAAACTCCATGACCACGTTGCTGCGTGCTAACCCGTCTAAGGAAAGCGTCCCACGAATCCTTCATGAAGCGGTTGGCTGGCATTGGCGAGTGGAATTTGTGATGCCAGATGGCAGCAAGGCAGACATGTCCAAGGCGGCCTGGCTCTCAAAGACGGCATCCCCATTCCAGAAAAGTGCGTAGAGGGGGAGGACCTAGGTACCCCGTGCATGTTTGTTTTATGCATTTTAACACGTGCATCTTTGCAGGCCATGCCCGGTATGTTGAAGCTGCGCCTGTCCTTTTCAAGCTGCGCTTGGGCTATTGAAAGCTCTGCCTGGGATGTTGAAGGCTGCGCCTGGGATGTTGGTTGCGGTGCCTTGGCCATTGAAAGCTCTAACTGGGATGTTGAAGGCGGTGTTTGGGATGTCGACGGCCGTGGCTGGGATGTTGAAAGCTGCGCCTGGGCTGTTGCGAGCCCTGCCTGGGTTGTTGACAGCTCTGCTTTGGATGTTGATGGCCTGCGCTTGTTGACAGCTGCGCCGGGTCTGTTGGTAGCCGCCGCATGGGCGGTTGGAAGCTGTGCCTGGGCCTGTGGGGGTGTTGAAAGCCACGCCGTGTCCCGGCTGTTGAAGAGCCGCGCCGAGAATGTGGCAAGCTGCACCGAGATGTCGCAAGCAAGCTATGCCCTGTTAACAGCTGCGCCTGGCTTGTTGCCACCTGCCTCAGCGTGTGCTATCTGCATCGCCCCCGCAGGTGTTTCGGACAAATCCGCTTACGCCGCGCGGCCAGAAGCAGATTCTTGGCCGCGCAAGCAGATTTTCATCAAAACATCCGCCGACAGGTCGGCAAATTACGCCCCGCGGCCGGTAGCAGATTTGGCACATACTGGCGACGAGACATTTCCACCAGAGAAATCATTGTTATCCTGGCTGTAGCGCGGCCGGGTCGCGGCCTGATGCCGGATCGCGACTGGATCGCAGACGGATCGTGGCTGGATCACGGCCTGAAGGCCGGATCGCGGCATCGCGGCCGGATGGCAGCTGGGTGATGTTTGCTGGGTCATGGCGGGGTCGCATAGTCTGACTTCAAGGTTCCGCCTGGAAAAGGGACAATTGGAATAAGGGGGCGGAGACCTGGAAATGCATATAGGCACTGTCAAGGTCGGGTGGGGAAGGGGGGGGGGGCTGGGAATTTAATTTGCTGCTCGGTTTGATGTGGTCGTGTGATGTTTGGTGTGGGTTGACTGGAGGGTCCACTTGCTGCGCGTAGGTGTGGCCATCGGCTTAGAATCTGCTCCGGCTCAAGGATTGCAGTGCAGCTGCCCAGTACATGATCACCAAACACCAATGAAAGCATTCTAAGGCCTCCACCCGAAAGCATGGTAAGACACACCACCGAAGTAATTCATGGGATCTTCCGGCTTCAAGAAGACTCCTGGAAGATCATGTCTCGCAAGCCCGGTGACCGGACAGTTTCCGTGGATAGGAAGAGCCCCATTTCCTGCGCGACGCGTGTGCTCGTGAGCTATGGGGAGTCAGGAGGCACGAGTTGGAATGCATTTGGCTCATGGCCAACCAGGCTGACCCGCCTCGGACATGCAGCTGACATGCTAAAACCAATTGTTCCTTCCAAGCTGTTGAACCACATGTGTGAAGCTGTCCTTTGCCAGTCAGAACATTGAAGTCAGACTATGCGTTTGTGCGCACGATGCTTCTTTTTTGCGTATTTTGCCAAGCACGGCCTGAGCTGCAGATTGGTGAAGGAATTCAATGGTTGCTAGCATGCTGCTCAGCGCGCCAGGCTGAGGTGGATCTCTTAAACGAGACTGACTTGTACAAGATCCTTGGGGCGCTTCGCCCGCAATGTGTCGATAGCTTGGACTGCCGTTGCAGTCCGCTGGGCTCGCTTTGCATTTCGGTCAAGGGGCGTGTCTCTGTTGAGGGAACCCTGTTGTTTTTGGTTTGGTGTTTAAAGGAGAACCAACGACAACTCATTGCTTAGTGGCTCTTCACGGAGGTTGCTTTCGGCGGCCGAGGTACCTAGAGGTGCGAAGCCCGATGAGCTGCTTGGATGTTGGGCTTGGGATGTCCGTTGGGCCACGATGTTCAGGAGTCCCTCTATTCCCTCTTCCCATGTTTTAAACATCGCCATCATCACCTTTTGGACCAATTAGACGCGAGGTTCCTGTTGGAGCGATGTTTGAAAGGACATATAATTAGGGAGCCCTGATGCTCAAAGCATGGCAAGGACCCTTCATTTGCATCAGGATATGGTGCTTGTGATGGCAAGAAATGCATGTCAGCGAAGAAACATGCATCGGGCATAGGACGGGGCTTGGCCGGGCTTTGGCATCCCCCAAGATACTTTTGCTTTGATGAGTGACCTGTTTATCTCTATACTTATATGCCTCTACGTATTCATATGAGTTAGCATCAAAATTACCGTCATGTACTTTATATGGGGGTTTTTCATGCACGTATTGTGTTTGCGTTTTTGCTCGAAAAACGATACGGGACGTCCAAAAAAACGATACCCCTTCAGCAAGTTGGCATTGGTTGCAAACAAAAATGTCTTGTTAGTTTGTGAGTTCTCCTAGAGCATGTGTTTATTTGCTTGGTCGAGACTTGCAACTAGGCCCTTCCATTGCAAGGGTTGCAGGGCAGGGGGATCAAAAGGGAACTTCACATTTGGAGCACCAGCTGGCTTGTGACAAGACACGTGTGGCAAAAACAAGCTGTGCTTGAACGGGGCGAATGTTTCTAGCATGTGTCCACCACATTGCAGGGGTAACTGCCGGCCAGGAAGAAGCATTACGAGTTGTAGTTGGGCAAAAGTCTTTCTTCTAGCGTTTGCGTTTTTGAAGGGGATGTAAAAGTAGGAAGTTTAGAGGGGGCGCAACTGTAGTTCTCCGTTTGGTCAACGAAGTTTAGAAGGAACTTGCGCAATACTGGAACTAAATGAGCGAGCGCGCATCTGCGCGTGATCTTTAAGACTAGATGCTCTGCGCGTGAAAAAGCTACGAAAAAGGCTAGAAAGCGCGAGAGCTGGAGGGTGGAGCGTCCATAGACGGAAACCAAGACGGCAGCTATGCGTTCTGAGGATGTCCCGCTGGCTTGCCCTTTTGCTGGCCACGCAAGGTGCTTGGGAGGTTACCTTTCTTCGGCCGCAAGCAAACTGCAGGATTGCATTTTGCACGCTCCAGCGCTTCTCTGAGGCTCCTTAGAGCGGAAGTAAGACAGTTGTCAAACAGCGCCGCTTCCAGAAAAAGACCGACCACCAATTCGATACCCCAAAACGATACCCCGACGATACCCCCGCAATGGGCCAGGATGCTAAATGTCGGGGGTGGCCCACTTGACACCAAAGCGCTACCCCTGCAGTTACGAGGAGACACACATTTGGGGGTGGCTTGTGAAAGAACTGCAATGCTGGAGAGGGCAAGCGTTGTAATCCAGGCAGCCTTGCAGCCGTGCAGCCACAAACCGGCGGTGCTGGGCTGACACAGGAAGAATCACGATGGGTTGAGGAGTGTGTGTCTCGGCTCCAAAAGCTGAGCCGAACAGCGCGGAAAAGCAATTGTCAAGGTGATCGCGAAGAGTGCCCACGAGAAGGTGAAGAAGACCACCGCAGTGAGGAAGCCAGCCTCTCAGCTCCAGCGCCGGCGGTGCTGCGGGCCTGAAACTGCCTCGAGACTGGGAGACAGCATGGGGCGCACTCGCTGGACAAAGGCAGGACTTGAGGAGGCAACGATGAGAGAAAGCGTGGCAGACCCAGCAAGACCCAGCAAGGGGGGAGAGCTGATTGAGAAGAGGTGCAAAGCTAGGCAAAAGCAGCGGCGCAACAGCCGTTGGAGGAGGACTCTGTGTCAAGTGCAAGTTCCTCCTCCTCAAGCTCTAACTCAATCTCTGAGGGGGACTAAAAGGAATCTGCGGCCCGTGGTGTGAGTTGCTTTGCTTGCAGGGATTGCGCTTTGGCCGCCGTGTGGTTTTATACCAGGGAACGCCCGCTTGCGGGAGCTTCCATTCCGTTGCTGTTACGTTGGCGCTGTCTCCGCAAAGAATTGTTTAGTAGCAAGCACGGGGCAGGGATGTGTCCCGTATCCACGGCCTGCAAAACGATACGGGACGTCCTTTTTAAGCAAAACCTGTAAAACGATACGGGACGTCCTAACACCGAATGAATACACCCCAGACAAGTAATTTTGACGCTGTCTCATATAGTTACTGCCCAAGCCAAGACAAGCTTGTCAACGGACGGTGCACATATTAATTGACTACCTCAACCCCAGATGCGAGCAGTGCCTCCTTTTAAACGTGCTCCACTGCCGAGGCTAAAGAAGGCTTACCGGCAGAAGTCGTTGAGATACCACCCGGACAAGAACTCCTCGCCCGATGCAAAGCCGATTTTTCAGAAGATCACGGAGGCGTACTCCATCTTGTCTGATGACAAGAAGCGCTTAAAGCATCATCGCCAGACCTAGCAGGACTTTGTTGGGTTCTTTTTGGGTTCGTCTTTTCTATTGACCAGCTTTGTGCACAAGTCTTGCAGCTCTGAATTCGATGGAGGTATGATAAGTCGGGTGATATGGACCTAGAGGACTTCGACATGGACCAGTTCATGAACATGTGGGTCGGGGAGATGATGGAGGATGGCGGCGTTGTGGACGATATGATGCAATCCGTCCTTCCCTGGAGCAACGATGAGGCGACTTCATCACAATCTCTACTTGTGAGTTGTCCCCTGTGCCGTCCTTTCGGTTCGCCAAACGTGTTTCGGCCCTTTGCTGATGGTGCAGGGGTTGCTGCAATTGAGGAAAAGATGCTGCAGTTTATGGAAGAGACGCCTTGGTGGCAAGCTAGCGGCCCAACCTCTCTAGGATTCATGCTGGTTGAACATCTGACCCCAGAAATATCTCTTTCCATCATTTTAACACTTTGAAATATGTGACAGTTGATGCGTAATAGCATCTACGCAGAATATACATCATCTAATTCATGTACAATACATGATATATATATATATATACGTATGGCTTTATATTATAATTATTAATAATAATAATGTTTATTACTATTATTACTATTATTGTTATCATTATTATTATTATTATTTTGCCAATAGCAACTGATGCATTGAAGCAACACCACACACTACTGTTATGACAAATAATGCTACCAATGTAGCGCAAGTAAACACAGCAAAAAGCATCAAATACCCGGTGAGTAATCAAGGGGTTCCCTTTCAAAGGGAAAGCTCTAGTAATCAATAGACAATCAAGTCAGGCTCAACACGAGCGATAGTAGAAGGGACTGCTTCGTCTATGTTGCTACCTCAGGAGCTAGAAGCCACGAGATGCCGGGTTGGTAGTTCCTGGCGGGGGGGGGGGAACGCCTTGTGAAATCACCACCCGCCTTAGATCAACCTCCATTAATGGGAGAGAGTCACGTCCTTTTTCACATCTGCCCTGTCATTCCCGCAATGGGGCAGGATGGTCATCGTGGAAGAGTGGCCTCACAGCCGAGGAGTGTAGCGCCCAGTGGCGGCAAGCTGCAGTGCAAGCTTTGCCCCATGGCTGTAGCTTCCTTCCCAGCGCCTTTGGGGCCGCGTTGATTTGGAAGACATGGATTGGGCATTGCGTTTTGAGTTTGGTGGGGCAGGAATTGATCTAGGGGGAACTTTCTGGGGAGAACCTTTTTCCAGCTTGTGGCTCTTTGATTGTCGGTTGTTCGGTCCATGCCGTGTGTGGTCATGCAAAGCACAGGCCAGCACGTGGGCTCCAGCAAGCGGCTAATGCTGGCGCACTTCGAGAAGAAACATCAGTATGACTGCGAGGAGTGGGCAAAAGAGACCCTCAAGGGCATGACGCTTGGGCTGTTCGGATTTGGCCTTACACATCCTTACGTGGCGTAGCTCAATATCGCAAGTGAGCCAACATCACGTGTTGTAACGGGAAGGAGGGTCAGGGGGTGCCCACGTTTATTGAGTTTGTGTGTTCAATGATGATTTTTTGTCTCAGTTTATTGCTTGACTTCTCCGAGATGCTGCGCACAGCCAGCCCTTTCTTGATTGTTGACCGCCGCACATCTCGGCTGCGGCCAGAGCAACGGCATTTAGAAATGAGACCGGGCAGGCAAACTCGAGCACTCAATCCCACAAGGGCACGTTGCTGCGTGCTGTCGAACCTGTCTGAGGAAAGCGTCCTTTGAATCCTTCATGAAGCAGGTGACTGGCATTGGCGATTCCACTGGGGAATTTGTGATGCCAGATGGCAGCAAAGCAGACATGTCCAAGGCGGCCTGGATCTCAAAGACGGCGCAGAGTTTGTTGTCGTTTATGTTCTGACATCATTGGGAGGTGCAAGGGAGCACAACAAGACATTTTATTACTTGATGAGGTGCAAGGGGGCACAGCAAGGGCCAGTCAAGCGGAAACGCTGTGATGTTCCTCCTGCCTTTGATGACCGCCGGGTTTTGCGTGCGGCTAAATTTCCTTGTTTGAGCAAGACCTAGGCATCAGGTCGTTTTCGTGTCGTTTCAACCACGCGGGCTGTGGATGGCATGCATTTGGCCAGGTGCCGGGTGTGCCGGACATCCGTGCGCACATGCAGAAACGGGTGGACAAGGCCAAGGAGCTGGATCAAGCCCTGGAGTTGCGGCTTGGGCGCAATGCTATCTGTGGAGGTGTCCCGAAGGCCCTTCGAATCCGGATTTGTGGGTGACACCCTGTGGTCGGATGCCCTTTTTTGTTGTTTTCGAGTCCCTGGCTGAGTATTTCTAGATTTGCGCTGCCCGCGATTCTTTTGCCATCCGAAGCACCGGAGAATCAGACACTGGCCGTGCCCGAGACGGAAGTGTGCAGGAAAATACGTTCTAGTGCCAAGCAGCACTGGAAAGCGCCCGGAAAAAGCTCGGTCACGGTCCCGCAGGAAGCTTGTCAAAACCTGACGATGCACGCAGTATGCGCTGTCTTCAGCAGGAAGACCTGTCACGACGAACAACCTACTGGAGTTTTAATGCACGCAGCAGCATCGCAAAAATGGTTCTGGCACGCTTGCGTGAATTAGCACATCGCAGGTACGCCACGCAACCAATTCCGCATCCAGCAACTCTGTTTGGCTGTCCGCCAGCTTGTTTGGGGCAGATGGGCCAGGCCAGATTTGCTTGGGGTTGGCCAATCGAGGCACTTAACAGCTGTGGAAACATCAGAGCAACACATCCATTCAGGTGGACTCACAATTGGGCCTTTCAACGGAAGACCTCTGAATTCAGTTGGGGCAAAAGATGCAGACAAGTGGTTGGCAACTATAGCAACTACAATATCCCATCCCAGAACAAATGCATAAACGCACCTGAAGGATGACCGCACGCTGAGGTACCGCGTACTTTCACAGGAGGCTCCCGATGGCGCAGCCGAAGCCTCGCGGCTGCGGTTTGAACGCGCAGGTCCTCGGGAAATTTCAACTCGCAGCCCAGTGCTTCCAGTTACAACTAATTATGGCGGGTGACCAGGGATGTTGAGTTCCAGGTTTTGTATGATAGTGCCCCCTCTTGCCTGCTATCGTAGTAAACTAAAAGGCAATAGCTCAAACTGTCGCTGGTTTCCACTGGCTTCTACCAAGGCGTTGAGAACTTGGGCTGGGTCCAGGGGGAACTTCTCGCCTCTCGCTGAGGCTGGTGCTGTGAAGCCGCTGGCGGTTGATGCCAAGAGGGTCTCCGAGGCAGGAACCCTCCGCCAGTGACAGTGGTCCCTGTGGGGAGGGACCCTTTGCACTTTTCTATTTCTTTGTGAAGGATGCTGATTGGTTTGTTTTGAATGCAACCTCCAGGAGGTTTCCCTTGGCAGCCCCAAAAATTACACCCTGCTAATCTCAGAGGTCTCCTTTTCACGGAAGAGTTGTCCCAGGTCGCCACGCGTCTCAAGCTGGGCGGATTGCGCGTGCTTCCACTTGGAAGCTGAACCGGATGTAACTTATTTGCCAAGGTTCTGGACTTGAGACTTGCAGCATCTTGCAGCCATTTGAATGCCAAAGTTTGAAAACTTCATCTTGCTCGGCAATGAGTCAAAACTCCCACACCAAAAAAGAAGAAGTCCTGGGGACACTCAGAGTTGCTGGGCCGCAAGAACCCTAAAGAAACAGGTTGCCAAACAGGTGCTGGGCATCAGTATGGAGCAGTCAGAGAAGCTGATGGGTGACAGGCCGGCTGTTTTGTCAATTCGAGCAGGCCGAAAACTCTTGGCACTTGGCAATGAGGAGACTCGCCCCGACTCCACATCTAAGCGTGGCTGTTTGTAGCTTTCAGCTACAGTTGAGAAGATGTACATGGACGAATCATGTTGGTTTAGTCATCCTTAAAACAAGAAACTTGGCCAGTACTTTCACTGTTCGATGTCCCGAAGGCCCCGGCTCCTGCGCCGTGTGAAGCTGCGCATTGACGACCTCAATGAGGTGGGGCCGGGGGCGAAGGTTTGGAGGGCCGTGACCCTATTGATGAAACAAATTGGTTCCGAAAAGGGCGAAGATTTTCAGGCGTTCTCAAACAGGCCGTTTTGAGGTTGTTTCCCTTGAAGCCATTCGCCGTCCAACCATGGAAGCTGATGGGGAGGGGTTTTTGGAAGACTACCTTCCTTTTTGGGGGAAGATTTCTGTCCCCTGCCATGATTGGAAAGAGGGTAGAGGTCACGTTGAGGATGTGCCACCCAAATGGAGACAGTTCCTGTGTTTGCCCGAGATTTCTTCATGGTGAATCAGGCCAGCGCGAAGGCTTAGAAATTGAGGGAGGTCTTTTCAAAAAGTATGTTAACAAGTTGTTTGTTCTCAAATGCTCCGCGCATGGCATATTTACCGACATCACTTGGTTGGGTCAAATCTTATTGGTCGATATTACCTACATGAATAGTTTCGGGCTTGTTGCTCCAACAGTTTCTCCACAAGCCTTATCTTGTTCATATGTGGGGCAATATAGTTTGCGTGCTCGGATGTTGGTAGTAAACTCTGCAAGGAAGCCCTGAATGTCCCCATATTCTCATCGCCAGTTACGCAGAGTGGTGTCATCACCCGTGGTCATGCCCCTCTGCAAGAAGGGCGGACTAAAGTTCTCAATTTAGGGGTCAATCCAGCACGACTCAGAGGTAACCTGTGACCCTGGCATGAAAGGAACGCCGAAAGCTGGAGAAGCCACTAGTGAAGAACGAAAGTGGATCGCGGGGATGGATACGCATCTCACCGCCTTTCTGAAATCAGATCGGGCGATCGTTTAGTCTAGAAAAAGAAGCCCTCATCTTCCCAAACGGGCCTTTGCCCTTCATTGTCTTGGCTTTTGTTTGGACGGAACCGCGAGCCAAGCGCCAGGAAGAAGATGAAGAGGAGCTGCTGAATTCCTTGGGTGGATTTGGCGAAGGACTCGCCAGACAACGTGGGAGGGTTGTCTTCTTTTGTTCACTTGCGACGCCATCTTGGCAGCCCGGCGTGCGTGGATCTTTGCTTGTCCCCTTCGCTCCGGTATGTGGGGGAGCGCGCGCCACATTCCCACTGAGTGAAGCGGAGCTACCAAATCTCGCATCAGGACTGTATTTCGACATATTCCCCACTGCAGGCCATTCGCACTTGGTTCGGACGAGAGTCTAACGATGCGATGCAGGCCGCTCTCACGATTTGCAGAAATGCCTAGCTTCGGTTTGACAGCCAATCCGCTGTTCATCTCCAAAACCATGCATTGCGGAACACCTTGTTGCAATTGATCTCTTGCTTTCCGCCCAACAAAGGAACATTGCAGGAGCTTCCTTTTGAGATTTTGGATGTTAGTAAGCTGCAGAACAAGGTACCAAAGTTCCGAGAACCAGGTGTTGGCTTGGCAACCTCTCCTCTGCTTGCTCTCAGTCTCTTCTTCCGTGTTTTTTTGGTGTTTCTTTTGTAGAAAAAATATGGGCGGGGGGGGGGGGGCAGGCATTCCAGGTGCATTTGCTATTTGTTTTGGGCCACCCTTTGTCTTCATTCCGGGTGCATGCTTTATCCTATGTGGACATTGCTTGATGAGACACCCTTCAAGGTTTCGCGGGAGCTTGCAGATGCTATATTGCCAGGGTGCCTGGATGGGACCTGACTTCAAGCTTTGGGGTTTGGATTGGGGTCGACCCCGTTTTCCAGGCCGTTTTTTGCATCCGCGCTAAAATTTGGCTGCCGGGAACCCCTATCATATGGGTGCGTTTTTGTTGGGGGTTCTTTGTTGTGGTTTTGGGGGGTCCACACTTTAAAACATGACAAAGAACCCCCAAATGGACCGAGTCCTTCGGAGAATCCAGGACCCGGCCTGATGGGTGGCCTTGGGGGCGACCTCGAGGGCTTGCAGGAGACGCTTCGGTTCGAGTCAAGGGCCCAGACCATGAAGCAGTTGAGAATTCTTTGGGCCTCAGGAGGTTCGAAGAACAGTGTATCTTTATGGTCTGTATGCAGGGCACGCACCCCGCAACCCATGCCTTGATATCTGGAGCGGATGTTCATTCCGTGGCAATCCAAGCTCCAACCCAGCCATGGTGCTGGCATGCCAGTCTTACCAGCACAGCCCTCCGCCCTCCATTGTTTTTCGGCCTCTGCAACGAACCAGATTGGGGCAAATCAAATAACTCATGTCATTTGCTCAGCTCTGGCGACATGCCCACAAATTGTATTTGCGAACACCCGCTAAGACACAGTGGACACAAGTATCCATATGATGTCACCAAAGGGACTCCTATAACAAATGAAATCACATACACATTACATTGTACTTTCGATTGGCCAATACCTAGTTAACCATCAAACAAATGGCATATATAATGTCGCAAGTGGTCCCTGACGTGATCGTCAAGAGCCAAAGCTTTCCTGGCCTTATCCACAGAGCTGATGGCAGTGCGACAGCCTGGTCGGCAATTCAAACACCACCCAAATCTCTCCGCCTACGCTGAGACAAACTGTCGAATACTCCTCCGCAAATCGACGCAAATCAATCAAAGACATAATATGGGCGTCTTTTTGGCGGGATTCATGTTTCGTCGGTTTTAAAGGAAACAAAGAAGACGCCCACCAACTGCGGGATACAACGGCCAGAGGGCAAAAGTATCAACATAGAGAAAACCTGGAAGAAGTGTGGGGAGACTCTCGATACGCAAAGCTCATTGATGCACAAGCCGACAGCACATGCAATGCTGGTCCAAATCCATTGAACCCAGTAAGGGGACCAAAAACCGTTCCTGTGGATGGGGCGGACTTCATACACACACAGGCAAAGAAAGCAGCCGCACATCTGGTAAGCCCTGAGATTTTGAAACTGCAAGGATCTCATCACAAGACGCGCTCTTTTGCACCCTGGGACCCTTCGCGGGTGGAGTGAGCCAGAGGGCCGTCGGGGCGTGCGAGGGCCCAAGGCTTTCCCCGCAGAAATCGCCGTTCGAAGCCATGGCCCATGGGCCAAAGAGCTGCTTGGGGAAGAGTTGCTCTTTTCGGCAGTTGGGCCATGGTGCTGGGGACAACGTGGCCCTAGGCCTTGGCAGCCGCTGCTTCGACGTGATTTGGTTACAACATCCACGCCGATTGCGTCAGTTGGGATGGATGAAACCCGATTTGAAAGCTGGGCGCAAACCACCAGTTCCAAGTGGTGCGAACTGGAATTTGTCCGCAGTCTGAAAACCTGTTTGGGCAGAGAGG
Organism: Effrenium voratum; assembly: GCA_963377175.1. Lineage (NCBI taxonomy): Eukaryota > Dinophyceae > Suessiales > Symbiodiniaceae > Effrenium > Effrenium voratum. The sequence goes on along the minus strand of CAUJNA010001713.1, from coordinate 766,510 downwards.
CGGGCGGCACTGGCCGCTGATTTCTTCAATTCCCAAATCTTGTGGCCTTGTCCGCTTTGGGGGCCCATTAGGAATACAGCCCGGCCAAAGACCGCGGCAGGCTGCGCCCGCCCTTCAAACGCATAGGCCAACACCTTGTGGCTCTTCTGCAAAATGCCGCGTGCGCGAGGACTTGCTGGGCGGCGGCGGCCTTGGAGGGCTGCAGGACGGAAGGTGAAGCTTGTGGGAGGGTCCAGTGGTTTTGGCCGGCAGTCGGATGGGAAAAACAGAGGGCCTTAGAGGGAGTTGAGGCTTCATCAGTTGAAACCAGAGCCAGCTGCCAATGGTTCACCAAGAATTAACACGTGGCTCGCGTGGCCACCGCAGGATCTGTTGGGCGGCATGGGCGGCATGGGCGGCATGGGCGGCATGGGCGGTATGGACCCGGACTTGGCTGGGCTCATGAGGCTGGACGCAAACCATTTTGGCAATGGGTAAGCCTAACCACCACTTGGCCACTTGGCGTTGATGTATTTTTGCCAACCGCGTGTCAACCGAGAAGCCGCTGGGCCCTTCTGGTCATCTCTTTTTGCGCGAAGTGGGAATCAGGACCAGGGCATGTCAAATGACGGAAGGGCAGCAGGCTCACGCCAGACAAGCTCTATTTGGTTGTTGTCTTTTGCCCTTCCCCTTATGGCAACTCATGAGCAAATTCACATATCCCAGCAGTTCGTCTCGACAAACATGGTTGAAGCTTCCACAAGGATCCAGAACCGAAAAAGGAAACCTGCTGACGGTGAATGACACCCATTACATTGTGCTGATTCAAGTAACGACTTTCCTTTGGAATGCGTCTTTTAAGGAGCCCAGTTTCAGAAGATTGTCGCTACTCACTGCCAGGCACTTGGCTGCCAACGGGGTCGGTGAGCCGCCCTTTTTCGAGGATGGGTGGGCTGGCTTTGCAGTGCATTCAATCAGCTGTTGGAAGGCCTGTCGTCTGGAAAAGGGTTGCTGTCTTCCATTGAAAGCCGGTTCCGTCCAAAGAGAATCCACCCTTGGCATCCCTCACCAAGAGCTTGAAACCAGGAGGATGCCGGCTACAGCCAAGCCAGGAGGCCGAGCCTTGCCTGCAATGGTGACTTAATTTGCCCGAGAGGTAGTGGGACTTCGGCAACTTGCAGGAAAGGTCTTTGGGATATGAGCAACGGTCAATATTTACGGTCATCTATGGGTAGTAAAGAAGATGACTTCGGGCACAAAAACCAAAATCCAATGTCATTGGGGACACCACAAATATTGACTGTGGCTGACATGGTTTGCTCGGCTCGGTGCGGTTAGGTTTGGCAGGTGCCCAGTAGGATATGAAATGTGGGCAAGATAGATTTGAGAACGGGACGTTGGCCTGAGGCTTGGCCACAGTTCAACACATCGATTTCGGAAGGTGTAGCAGTGACACAGCCCTCGTGAAAGCCGACAAGCGGGAAGGACCTGATGTGTTTGTGGGTGTGTCCTTTTTAGGGCACCCCCCCAAAACTGGGGTTTTCCTCTTGGTTCCCCTTTCAAAGCCGCAAAGAAGGGGTCCCTCAAAAAAACGACAGACCCTTATTTGTTTGATCAAAAGCAGCCCATAGACTGAAGACACATTGTTCGCCCAGTTGCAGCTTGATAGTTTGAACGCTTTGGCTTGGGAAGGTCGGCCACAGACATGGCCTGGGTTGGGTCGACGCAAGATGGCCTCGGTGCCGGGCTTTTCTGCTTGGAGGAGGTGAATCTCATGCGGGGAAAATGGAGCAGTGACGTCTCAAGCGGAGCAAGGGATAGACAATCGGGCAGTTTGCTTGGGAGCCGAGGTGGGTTGCGTGAGTCCCCTCATGGGCATTTATGGGCCTTTGGAAGATTCCCCATTTTTGTTCTCAGCTGATTTCAGCTGCTTCGCGATTCTCGAACAACAGCCCTGCTGACTCTGGGACGACTACTGTTCTATTGGCTTAAGGAACGGCCCCACGCGGCCCGTCGACGACGATATTGAGCTGGGGTGCATTTGCGGCTACACCTGTGGCACAGAGAAGGCCAGGATCTAACAGTTTTTACCCGTTCTCCCGCCAATTGCATGTTTCTTTGGGTTGCATATCATTGACGTAGAGAGAGCGGGAGATACCGAATGAACGAAAGTGAATTCAGGACTGTCCTTGCTTTCCCCACCATTCTAACATTTGAAATCCTGAAAAGAGAGACTACAGAATGGTGGCTATTCGTGAGGCCGATTCTCTTTCTATTGTCCCCTTGGCATGGTAACCTCGAGTTGGAAGAGGTCAGCGCATTGTAAAACATTTTGGGAAGAACGTGCTCGGCCCTTGCCCCATTGAGCGCCCCTGGCGTTGTGGTTTGTCCTTTGTGCTTGCCCTACGCTCGTTGGATGCTCAATTACGGTTTTCTAGAAGAGTACGATGAACGCAGACCCGGAGATCTTCGCGCTTGATGTTTGTGTGGTGCCCGGCAGTCTTTGCGGGCCTTTGCTGCCTTTGTTTAATTTGGCCTGGAAAGCGACGATTTTAAGGGGCACACTGCCTGAAATGGACCCGATGCGGCAACGAGTGCGTTGTCGCATGCTTGGTTGCGATCCATCGGGCATTTGCGATCCCATTTGCAGCGGTGATGTTGAGGGCTGGTGAGTACTGGCGCCTTGCTCCTTTGCCAGGCCTTGCAGCGGCACATGGACAGATTTCCCGGGGATGCGGCCCACAGACGCAAGTGACGCCTTGGGTCGATCGGAAGGCGTCAGCGGGGGGGAAGTGATTGGAGCGCGTCGCTGGGCGGCTGCCAGAATGGATGGGGCTTCTGATGTTCGATCGGGCAGAATGCGAGTGACATGGGGATGTGTTTGGGTGGGGCTGCACGGGCAGGACCCCAAAGACCCGAAGGTATGAGGTTGATGATGTTTTGAGGGGAAAGACATGGTAAGGGGACTTTCTGGAGAGCGAAGAAAACATCGGAGTACACAACAAGAAGTCAGGCAGTTGCTGTGATTGTTTGGTTGTCCGCGTGTTGGTTTGGATTGACGCGAGGCCTCGGCCATGTGTTTACCAGATTCCGATGGACCACGAGCTGGGCTTGTAGCCCTTTAGAATTTCAGTTTCCAATATGGGTGTAGTCTTTCTTGGAGGACCCGTTTTGCTGTGGTTTGAAGGGAGGCCAAACGGAAACCCATTTTTGAGCCCTCGGATGCTCCGCTGCAAACTGTCCATTGACCTTGATGCCACGCTGGCGCAGTTGGTCCCGGTTAGGGCTCTGCTTGTCTCACAATGGCTATGAACTTCCATAAGGAGACACCTCAAAAGTGGTAGCTGGACATATCTCCCCACCGAAATGATGTCCGCACCAAAGGGTCCGGGCCATTCAAAAGTCCATCAGAGAGTTTCGTAGAATTGGCATTCTTGAGCCGCTTTTGCTTCCTGATAATTGCGCTTGGCAGGCTCCCCAGTCTGCTCTCTGGCGCTTGAAGAGGTGCTGAGCCAATAGCTTGCAGGGATCCGATAGGTGCAACCTCTTCGGCGAAGCGACTTGCCCGGGGATTCCTGCTTTCAGGTTGCACCTAAAGAGATTCTGTAGCTAGGTGTTGGGATGTTTGGCTTCCTGGCCGTGGCTTGTTTGCCAAATCAAGGAAAGCTGCAATCGAACAGCCTGGCTTTGAGTTTCGACCGGCCGGTCTCTCACGTTCTTGCTGCGATTGGTTGCTGTTCAAGGAAGGCGTACTTGCCGCATTCCTTTCCACAGCATCCCACTTGAGTCAGAATAGCCACTTCCTCAAAACTCGGGTAACTGAAGGTTGGCACGGGCACAGTCCCAACCAGAAACAGGTGCCGCCGCCCTTTTGGTTGTTTTAGCATGGTTTGGGGCAGACCCCTGTGAAGCCAGGCTTTGAATAGGATGACTATGCATGCTGGTCCCAAGTCCATAGGGTTGCGCCATGCAGTCTGTTCGACTTGACATACCTGGCAGTTCGACCACATTTCTGTGCATGAACTAGGTGCACTTGCCAAAAAGGCAAAGAAAATAACAACATGCAGGGCAAAGGACCGCTGCCAGATCTGGTTGTTGAGGGCACCAGTGCCCAAACCATCGTGGGAAGTCAGCTTCGTGTTCTGAAATGCGGAAGTCGACAAAAACACCGCAGGGACTTTTGTGTTAGGATTATCCAAAACATGCTTTTGTTTGACTAACCTGCAAAAAAAATAAAAGCTTCGCTTAATTCCAGGCCTCTCCCTCAAACCCCCCACTAACCCTACCCCCCCCCCCCCGTCCCCCTAACACAAACTGAACTCCCCCCTCCCCACACCCCTTCTAGAACTGGGCCAGAACCCCACTGCAATTCTTAGCATTAGCGGGCGGACACACACCGTAATTTTAAGCGTACCGGGGAAATGCCGGTTCACGAATTTTCGCAGGGATATGCGAAATTGCACCTCCTTTACACGGAAGTGTAGGGCCTATTTTCAGGTGCTATGTTAGGACACTTTCGTGGGTCAGAACTTTCGTTTTCACTCACATGTTTTCTTTTACATGGAAGTGCAGGCTTGAAACTGGTTCCCTCAAGAAACTAGGGTTCCTGAAAACATCCCGGGATTGTCGTGACGAGGGGTACCCTATGTAACTTCTATGTTAGGAGGTGGTCGTACATTCCCAGCAAGAAAAAAAAGAAAGACAGGCATTTTCCCAGAAAAAGACGGTCGAGGGACTTCCATGTTAGAGGGACCTCTGAGAGCACGGACTTCCTGTTTAATTCCAGGGAGTGTGTACGCCTGATCGGGCTTGAGAAAGAGCCAGGATTTGTTGCCCCTTTGTTTGGAGGGCGCCCGACAACCAGAAGACGCCTGCACGGAATACTGGGAGACAATGAGCCGCGGGGCCGGCTGGGAGGGCATGCAAGTTGGTTGAACGCCGACCTGCCTTTTGTCAAGGGAGCTAGGTCTGAATTGCCTCATCATTGTGGCTAATGAAACGACATGAGAGATGACTGGTCAAGTATATTGAGCGATGTTCCTTTGCCGCACACTCGGAGGTGTGATTATGGCCCAAAGATTAACAAGTTTTCGCGCACGTCCCGCGCAAGTTGCGCACAGCACGCAGATGCCCCCAAACTGCTTGGAGCAGGAGTGGCCCATTTCTGTATTTTGCATTGTCTTTCTTTCTGATCCCAGCAATTTTGCCAAGTGACTTTGTTAGCAGACAGTTTGCAGCGGGGGTATACACGCATGCTATTGGGGGACCTCATGCTTATGAAGACCGCCGCCTGGATTTGCAATGAAAACAACTTGGGATAAGAGTTTTGATACGGGTTTGTTTTCCAGCTCAAGTGTAGCCAATGTCAAGCTCAGCCTCACCCGCCAGGATGAAGCGATGGGCAAGGCGGTGCAGGACGCGTTGCCTGATCACCCCCTGCTGCTGCGGTTTTCAATCTGTTCCGCTCTGATGGGTCTTCTGACTGGTCAAGGTCAGTGCCCTTTGGATTGGTATACTTCTCAGTTGCCGTTCGCTTGCTGGCCCGCCCTTTTCTTACCTTAAACAAAACTTCAGACTGTCCCTGCCAGATATGGTGCAGCTGTTTTGATAGATGGGCTCTTGGACCTCCGTGAAAACAAGCCTCGGTGCTGACCCACTGGGTAAATTGGGTTCCAACATGGAGGGTTATTCGTTTGGGCCACGTTTGGAAGGGAATGCGCTGGATTTGGCTCCATTCGCCACGTTTCGCATCTGGCGAGTGGCCCAGGTGAGTCTTGGCTCGAAGCTTTGGGACGCAGACCCTGACCTCATGGGCGGTGCGGGGGTAGACGGGTAAGGAGCCCAGCTTACAGAATGGGGTCCCTACCAGCTTCATCCGGTCACACGCTGAGCCTGTGCCATGGTCCGCGGCAGCGACTCCCACGACAATTGCAGGCACGCATTTGGGCCACGGGAAATCGGGTAAAACACGGTGCGTGTTTCCCTTTGAGATGAAGTGTTTTTCGCACGGCCTTGCTGTTGTCGCGCTGCTTAGGTCAAATTGTATTGGCATAGGTGTGAAACCTGCCCGCCAGAAGTGGCTGGACTGCAGCTGCTCCAAGCATCTGCGCGCTTGGCTTGCAGCGTGGGTGCCAGCGCAAAGCGCCGGCCGTGTGTGCACGCGGCCAACCTTGTGCTTGCGCCGGCAATCGACCATTCGACTGTTTGCGGCTGTGCTCCTGCAACCCTTCTTGCACTTGCGGGCTCAGTTGTTGGTGATTGTGGTCTTTGCAGTGCTGCCTTGCTGGTTGAGGGAATGGTCTGGGCCGCAGAGCTTGGATAGTAGCATAGTTACAGCTCGCACGCGCACGGCCAGTCAGTCAGATGTTTGATATTGATACCAGCGTGTTCCAAAGCCGGTCATCCGTGAAAGGCCCCCAGAACGCAGAGGATTGCTCGCACGACCTTGCAACAGGCCTGAGGCTTGCTCTACCGGCTAGAAAGTCCTGGTCGCGGGTTTCGGTCGCCTTTGACTTGCGTGGGGCGCCTTGCGGCCGACGGGTGGCAAGTGCAGCTTCTGCATGCCGCCCTTGGCTGCTGCCTTTCTCACCGCATGGCTGACGGCTGTGATCACTTGGGTCAGTCGTCCCGTTGACCCTACCGTGGAGGAACTACCCGGAGCGCAGGGAAGGAGGCTTCTCTGTTGGTCGCTCATCAAACCAAACTAAATCCTGGGGGCGGGGAAACAAGCGTCACTCCATTCTGGGATGATGCTTGATATTGGATATTGATTAGTGCCTGCGCTGGCATTGCCGTGTTTCATGTTTTGTTCCCTTCTGTGCAGTTGTTTAGTGTCGGCTAGGTTGGCCAGCATGCTTGCTACGAAAGGACAGGGTTGGACGACCAATTTTCTCATATCCCCCACCATGCGCACCATGGAATGGTGCTAGCTTGCCCCCCTGCAAAAAAAAGGCTCGAATGCACGATTGCGTCTTGCGCGGACTCCTGGCGACACTTCAAAGGGCCTGGTCCTCAGCCCAGCCCATCATAGAAGAGCCGAGGCAGTCGTCTCGGCTTGTGGACAGAGACTCGGGCCAAGAGCGCGAGACGGGTTGTTGCTGCTGCCTTGCCCCTTGACCAGGCCGCGCAGATGAGTGAGGCTGGGTTGTGGTGAGATGTTTGCTTTTGGAGAGGGTGGGGTTAACACTTGGCAGGATTCCCTCTTTTTGTGGCTGCTCGGAACCCCATGTCCGAGAATAAGAGGATCCGGGTAAAACTCTGTTTTGTCGAGAATGAATTTGGACCCAGCGGCTGCTGGGTTGGCCTTGGGGTCCCTGTGATTGGGCTGCCCAGTGCTCCTGGAATAAGAAGTGCAGAAGGCCATTGCCAAGTTTGCCCGATTTTGATGTTTGAGGAAGGATCTAGAGTCTAGAGTCTTGCTCTTCTCACAAAGTCCGCGATGCGGCACGTCCGCTGGAAGCCGTTTTTGGAGGGAGACCACTGACATGGATCAAGCCTGCAACAAGTATCGAAGTAGCACTCGGTGCACAGAGGCATGAACTCCTTCATGGGTTTCGGGTTTTAGGGTTAGGGGCTGCTTATACATAAACCTATACACACACACACACATATATATATATACACATACCTGGACCCTTCAAAAGACGTTTTGTTCTCCAGGCTTTCGCATTTTTCAGCCGAAGACCCAAACCGCAACTCAATGACACAACTTTGGCGTCGTTTTGCGTTGCTTTCGCGTTGTTTTTTGCCGCTTTCGTGTCATGTTTTCAGGGGCGCCGCGGGCTGCGTCAGATGTTCAGGGGAGACTGACAAAAAGACCATCGTTGCAGGGTTCAGGTATATACATACCTTCCTCGCCACTCGCAGGCCTGGCGTTCTGACGATGCCGTAGGCACGGCCCACGCCACGCTCCTCTTCTGCTACCAGGACTCTCGGCGCACGTCCAAGCGGAGTTGGGGCAAGCAAGAACCAACCTGGTGAACGTGGAGCCGTGCAACAGTCAAAGGCATCCATTTCGCGAGAACCTTCTTTTGGGCGAAGCCACTTGTTGAGTTCCACGTTACTACGCAGGGTAGTATTAACTAGCTGTTGGGAAGATCACTTTCTTAAACTTCAATTCGATGGAGATTACCCACTGAATAGTGGGCGCTGCATCCATGTTTTGGAGGCCCTGTGCACAAATTGTGTTTGAAACAGAGGCGTCCATGACCATGTGTTGTCCTCCGCAAGTTTCAAGCAAAGTCTGTGAGGAGGCTTTCCTTCCTGCTGCCTTTCAAAGCACTTTCCCATTGGATTTGGGCAGAGTTCGGCAGGTCTGAAAGGGACAGGAGCCTAGCCCCAGAGCTAAAGCATACACCGGTACCTGTCGTCGACATCTTTAGCTTCTTTTGAAGTGCGAACGGCTTGGTCTCTTGGTCTGGGCTCAGGCATTGCACCGGTTCTGCCACCTAGGACGCACTTGAGCGGGAGAAGGCCGGCCTGCCGCCAAAGGCGTGGGCCCAATGATCTCGTGCTGGGGTTTGGGGGGGGGGGGCTGATACAATGAGGGGCCAAGTAGTTACTGATAGCTGACTCCTTCAATCATGATTAAGTTGAGTTTTATTTAAAGTACCCCCACAGCCGCATTCTAATTTTCTGGGGCCTTTATATTGGGAGGTGGGTACAGTCACTGTTTTGTTGGTGAGGACCTGCCTCTAGCATCCCATGGCGTCGCCTCGCGCCGAGGGGGGTTGATAGACGGCTGGAACCAATCCAATTAACATTTTGCTTCCTTTGAGATATGAGTCTCTCAGCTCGCCTGTGTCTTCTGTGGCAAGTTCTTCCTACCAGTGTAGCTACTCACTTCCCTTCAGCCTGCTCTTCACACACGTTTCTGATGCCTTGACTCGAACACACTTACGTAGTATTACTCACAAATAGTGCCCCTTGCGTTTTTGACATGGTAAGCTACCAGGCCCTGCTTCAGAGCACACGCTATGGGAATGGCCACCAGTTAATGATAGTTAGCTGGTTGCCCTGTTCAATGAAGTGGGTACTGTCAAAAAACACACACCCAAGTTCATTCGGCGTTCCTTTGGCTATGGGTCTTTTTGCTATGGCTCCAAAACGCTGATGCGACACACTCCTCTGTCCCATCCACAAGGCCTTACCGCCGCCGCGAGCGCCGGACACCCAGAATGATGCTAATGGCGTGTGCAACAGTTTGTGGTTTTCAGCTTGGAGGGGCGTGTCTTCAAATCGAGGACCCCAAGAAAATGGGAGGTTTTTGGCAGTCCCAGTCTTGCAGAGCTCCGGCATGTTTCTGTGGCAGAGAGTGCAGGGATTTGTAGCTGCACGTCCCAGGAACACAACCAGCTTTGAGGGTACCCTTCTTGGGCTTTGAAGGAAAACCGAGAGGCATGTGCAGCATTGGTCGCATTGCAGCAAGTGCACACATTTGTCTTCACACGGTCTTCTCTTGGGTGCTTCACTGCCTGAATTCCAGAGTGGGCTGGGCAGGGCAACTCACCAGATCCCTTGGCAGGGGCGGCATGGGCCCAACGCTGAAGGCGCGGACCTTGCACTTGGATTCGGTTCGGGAGGTGGGTTCGGCCTTGATGCCTGGCTCTTTCTGCCTTCTTGTTGCGCGTGTGGTGCCAGATCTCGCCATGTTGACTGGTTGAAAGCACGGCCGTGGCAATGGGTCAAGCTCGCGGCTGAAGAGAAGCCGAAGGGGTGCGCAAAGTGTCACGCAAGTGGTTTTGGGGGGAAGTCCTCATCCATAAAGAAAAAGCAACGCGGTGAACTCGGTGTCTGGTCGTGGCACCCTGTCCCAGGTCCAACGGTATTTTCTTGGCTTTGCAGAGCTGGGGGCTAGGAAAGCACAAAGAGCTAGGCGTTCCCTCACTTGACAGGTGAAGGCGGAGGCGCCCGGAGAGGGGGTGGGGGTGGTTGGTGACGGACCATGTCAGGTAGGGTATGGGTGGTATTATGGTAGCATGCTATCGCTGAAAGTATTCCCCCAGAAGCAGACATGAGATAAACACCGGGAACGACTCATTTTGCAGAATCGCGTGAGTGCAGCGCGCGCCCTCCGCTTGTTTTTGTTGGTAGGCCTACTCCATAATCATCCCCCGAATTGATTAGCCGGTGCAAGTGGCCTTTGCGATTGCCCGGTGGCAGGAGTCCCAGCTGGTCACAGCCAAAGACGTGCTGCAGCTGGTCACGGACAAGTGCCTTGGCTCCGCATACCGCAGATGCTGGCCACAGTTTGTTGATACTGTTTCTTTCTACAAAAGTGAGTTCTTTCAGGATGTTGTTGGTCGGGAGGCAATTTGGTCGCTGTTACGTGGGAATCCAGTTGACAAGTTGTGCTGGATGGCGGTTGTCTTGCTGAACCTTGATCCTGCTGTTGCACGGGCAAGAAAGCTAGCAGGTAGGCAGGCCGGCAGGCAGGCAAGCAGCGGCATTTCTCTGTAGCTCCAACTTACCAACTGGGATGGTGCTTCGAGCAGCTATGCTGATGGGACCCCTGCCGTCGAAGTCGTGGCAAACTTCCTACGAGGGTACGCTATCATGTTATGTTTCTGAGGCAGTTGTGCAGGGAGCTGGGTGTGAAGCGACCAAACCCCACAACCAACAGATCGTATTGTGGGCAGGATCCGGACTTTATGCGCAGGCATCGCGATTGATGTTCAGTGCTAACCTCGCATTGCAATACCGTCCAGCATCTGAAAATCGACCCCCCAGTGAGGTTCCACGTCAGTGGACAGGAGGGTAGTGGCGCCGCCGCCTTTTGCCCTAACCAGGTCCACCAAGTTGGGCAAAGCAGTTGGAGAGGGAGCCATGGGATCGTATGTGGGTTGTTTGCCTGAAACATGCCCCAGACCTGCAACATGATTCTCCATCGTCTAGCGCGTGTCTGCAGCGGGCCAGGGTGCATGAAACGCAAAGAGCTGCCGATGCTCTTTCCTGTGAGGAACCGTAAGCAAATAAGAACCAATTCAGTGACAGTGGCAAAAGGCCCTCAGGCCTAGCTCCATCTCAGCTTCTTAGCATGCCTGAAGCAACAGCACGGTGGTGCCTAGGCCCTGGGCTGCCCTGAGGCATCGCAAGTGGGCTTTTCCCTTCGGATGTGGATTTGCTTGCCAACTTCAGTGCAGTCATACCGCATACCCCCTTTGATTGGAGTGGGAGTCCATGTGGACAAGAAGGTAAGTTTCGTATGTTTCGTTTTTCGCGACCTAAAGAATCCACCCCTTTTCAGCCAAGTAGAACAGGTCCACAGCCTGTGTCCATTCTCCATTTCACTCCCTGCCTTCACGGGTAAGTTTCGCCGGGCCCCTCCCCCCCCCCGTCCCAGGCAGGACCGGATGATGGCTGAGCTGTCGGAGGTGAAGCGCCTGCTTCTGCGCCGGGACGCGGAGCTGCAGGTTGGGGATGCTTCGCTTCCGGCCGGTCGTGGTGCTGTCCAAGTGATAGGGGGGATGGGGGGCATGGTATTCTGTTTGGTCTTTTTGGGCGGGGAGGGGCCGGGAGGGGTCCCCTTTTTCGGATAGTGTTGATTTGGGGGCGCCTGTAGTGAGCTTTGAAGTGTGCAGGCTCTCCACCACGAAGTGGGAACTTTGCTTCGGGGAGGTGATTGGCACACACTGCCGGGCAGCCAAGCCGGAAAGCAACAGCAGCAAGGCAAGTGACCTGCGTGCTGATTTTGCATGTTCCGATTGGGTATGGGCAAGCTCCCCTTCCAACCATGAACAAATCGTTGCAGGGAGAGGTTGGTGGGGTCATTCCCTGAGAAGCAGCTGACACTCAAAGGTGGGCCACTGTTGCATTGCTTAACGCTTTGGCCAGGCTTGCGGCTGGCTGGTTCCGAAGGGTGGGTTGGGAGATTGAGTTCCTGATTCTTACCCAATGCGGCCGCTTTGAACCAAGCCGAATCACAAATTGAGGGTACGCTGACCTCTGCCGCATTTTGCTGGATAGAGACTGTCACAGTCAGACGAGAGGTGCCGCCTCAACCATGCCGCCACTTCCCCCATCCAGTGCTGTATGCAGAATTCTGTCCCCTTGGCCTGACACTACCTTGACCCATGGTATGACCTTTGCCGCTCATGATGGCTCACTGACAAGTTGGGCTGAGGTCCACTGTTTCTGCTGGCCTACGGTCTATGGATTTCGGCACACCTTGGCCACAAGCATCCCCAGCGGCACACTCAGTGCTTGCCCCCTGGAATGCTTTAGGGTGGGAAAGGCCATGGTATGATAACTTGGATGCTTGCCAACATTAGGCCAGCAGTTTATTTCCTACCGTTCCATGGTTCATGCGCGTACCTGTTAGTTTTGATATGGACTCATTACTCGTTGCAAGTCAAAGCTATCTTATCGCGGTCAGGTTTTGCAGACAAGACATGCAATCCACAGTGAGGGTGATCCTGTTGACATAGCTGGTGTTCAAAGCATCGCTTGACCCCAAGGGCGCGGGTTGTTGTTGGCTGAAGCGCCGCATGCCGCAACAGGGAACCAACAAATACCGAACATTGTCCCATTGCGGGGGGAGATGGGGTGGGCTGTTTGGAGTGATTCGTGTTTGTATTTTCAGATTGTGACAGGACCAGTTGCAGCGGGGGTTCTGAGAACATTAAATCGACGAGAGAGCCGGCAGGCATGTAGGATGATGATTTTTGTCAACTAGAGAGGCCTGGAACCACCAACCTTGAACTCTGAGGTGTCGGTTGCGTTGCGAAGCCTGGACCAAGGGAAGTTCTATTTCAATTATTTTGTTGATTAGATGAGGCCTGAGGCGGAACCGACTGCCGAAAGACCCCCTGGTTGAGCAACAAGTGCGCAAACCCCCGGCGAACTTGCACTGTTGCTTCCTAAATTTGCACACCCTGGGCTTTCTACAGAACACCGGTCCGTTTGGAGGGCGTCCAAGCTGTTTTGAATAGGCGTATTTTCCGTCTTTAGGCTATTTTATGATTCTACCAAAAACCAACCACAGGTGATCACGGAGCGCGCACACTTCGCCCAACGCCCTGTGTCCATTGAGGCGACCACCCGGCAAGACGCCTTTGTGGAGCGGCCGAGCCCCATTCCGGTGCCGGAGCTCAGGTCAGTGGGACACACCCATATCAATTCCTCTGACCTGGTGTCACTTGTGCTTGCAAACTTGTTACACCTCAGGCCCTAGCCCTGAGTTTTCTTCGCTGGGAAGATTGAACATAGAAAACGGACCAGTTTTCTTTCCCGCCAAACGTTGGGCAAGGCCCAGGACGTTCATATGGCTCCACACGCGTGCTAAGATCAGCTGGAAGTAGCGACATGCATGTATCATGTGCCTTCAAGTTATCCTCAAGCAAACGCTGGGCCCCTCAGACCACCTGCGCGAACCCTGGAAGGACCCCTTGCAAACATACCCGGAGGCCAATGAAGCCCCTACAGCTCTCTCAACTGTGGGTTCTGGTTCATTGCCCCTGAAGGAAGCTACAAGATGATGGAAGTTGCCTATTTTTTGCTAGACACCCTACTATTGTTTGCAAGTGCGGCTGGTGCAGTGACGCCCTGCATCCGAGGAGCAGCGCAGTCCTGCAGCCAACATCTCCGTTGAGGCTGGCTCAGTTCGACCATGGGGCATTGAAAGAGCCTCCTGACGGTTGGACGTGTGGGCATGTTAGACTATCACCCTTTTCACCTGTTGAATGCATGGTATACGCACACACACACACATATATATATATATATATACATATATATATATACATATATATTCACATACATACATACATTTATCCATATAACTATATATGTGTGGTTCATGGGCTGGAATTATTTCTCGACTCAATTTGCCTTTGTTTGTTTGAGATGGAGCCGCGGCTGTGCAGGGCTGGCGCTCTGCGTCCTGGACTCCCACGGTTGCAGTCCGGGCACCCATGCGTCGAAGTGAAATGTTCTTGGGACCTCTCTGCGACGTAGTGTGGAGTGCTATGACTTTGCGAGCTTCCGAGAGGATCCGTTGCGATTTGGGTGTTTCTTGAGGGCATGCTTGGTTTGATCAGTGTTAACATTCTAGGGCAGTCACCCAGTGCCTCAGATTGTGATTGTCAACGGAGGCTTGTTTGTGAGGACCGGCATGCAGCCATAGATTCGTTGCCGACCGGATGCCAGGTAGCAATGCACATTGTATTTGCTCCGCTGTTCGATCAACTTGTCTGGCGATGTATTTAGATCGATCCATACTGATTAACAGCGCTAGGGCTACGGAAAGCAGCTCAAGCAAGAGCCGCGCAAAGTCGGCTCAGCAAGACATTTGGAAGGCACAAAGGGCAATCTGAAGAGCGGCATGCTTTGGATGCGCGGCAATTTCCGTTGCGTTGCTTCAGCTGCAGCTTTTGACTTGTTCGCTGAGGATCGAGTCGAGAATTCGATCGCCTGGGCCATAGGGGCGGGCAGGATCTTCTTGGCGAAGCATGCAATCCAAATTTCTAAAGGAAAGGCGCGTCGTTTCAAGCTTGCTGGTTGAAGAAAATGCTGAATTTGGCATACAATGTGTGAGCTTTGGCTGCGTTGCCTGCAAGAGTAGCCATGATTTTTGGGCTCTCGGCATGCTTCAGCGTTCTTTTCTTCAGACAAACTTGTGGCAATGGAAGTGGCCTTCCCAGCTTCCAACGGTACCCGTCAGGCATACAACCACTCCATGAAGCATATCCTCAGTGGTTCTGGGGTTGCACAACAAGTGGGTTGGAGGTTTGTTGGAGTTCAACCTCAGCATTCCGAATTTGGCAAACCGGGGTGTGCTTGTTGCACGGAAGTTATTGCGAAGATGGTAGGAAAGGATAGTCATGGGTTGTTCAAACTTTAAACAGAGATACCGTTTTGTTGCACCCTTTTGCGATCTCGTAGGTGCTACTTTGCGAGTTCGCGAGTTCCCCGCAACACTCCCTGATAATACTAAGCATTCCACAATAATGCTCAGAGCCCTCCAACCAACCCCAATCCCGAATAACTCCAGGGGTTGATTCCCCATTCTTTTCAACCATGGTTCTTTTCAAAAAAGTCGGCCGGTTTCCCTGGGTTTCCGGAGGTAAAATCTAGAAAGGATCCCTGGAAAGAATGGAAATGGAAGGTAATCCTGGAATAACCCATCATCGCCAATCATCCAATATCCCCAACAACCCCCAATAAATCATCCCCAACCCCCAATAACCCCCCAGTAACCCCCAAAACCCTCCCCAATCCTGAGGATGAAATCGAAAGTGGGCCATGGTTCCGGCCACCAGGCTTCGCAAACCTCGCTGGCTCGCTCGCCGGACACGGGGCCTGGCAGGGATCCGGCCACGGGCTCAATGCACTTGGGGCAGGTGGTGTAGGGACGGACCCCCGATTTTCTGTCCATCGCCCCAGAAAGGGCACCCTCAAATAAACAAACAAAAAACAAGCACCCACATGTCACAGGCAGCTGAGCAATTCACTCCGAGGATGTTTGAGCACAGCGTCGCCATGTTCAAGGCGATTTAGAGTGGATTTCAGGGATGTACATGTATGCTTCCTTTTACCAGGTTGACCTGGAATGATTCCCCTCACATCGTACAGGCAGAGGGGAGTGGCCCCGTTAGCGAGCTTCGTCCATAGGCCAAGAGCGGGGCATAGTCTGGATTAGTGCGCGCTGCCAGCTCCAGGCTGAGCCCTGGCTGAGCCAGGGGCACATGGATGTGTTGACTCGGATCTGGTGCAAAGCATTGGTTCTTGGATGAGGGACGTCCCACTGAGGAGCATGCAAGCGCATCGTCGCTCTTGCTCGGATCCGTGACCCGTATCCCAATCACGGTTGCCAAAGCTGTGACCCTCATGCTGGCTCTTTGGGGGGTCTGCGAACGCGGCTAAGAGGACACCGTGTTTTTGGGGAACATTTGGGCCCTGAAGGTTGCTACTCGATCATGTCCCTACCGAACCCTGCAATCCAAGGCAGCTGAGGTCTGGGAGTCCTACAAGGTGGGCCTGGGACATGTTTCCACTTGCCAGAAGCTCCCAGGAGAACATCGAGGCGGCGGTTTCAGTGTTTAGGGGGAAAAGGTGAGGCGTAGAAAGAAGAATGAGGCGATCATGTTCTTATGCCCGGGGTTTGGAGCATGTTCGCCGGCAGGAAGCTCGCTTTGCATGTCCTCAGTAGTTGCCAGTCGAGGAGCGACGAGATTGGGCGGCACGGTCTGAAAACTGTGGTCAAGCAAAGGGGGAGTTTGCCAGCAACAAAATGTACGGCACTGGCGAGTCACTGATGAGGTTTGTTTACGTTCCTTCTCATGACGCGTCGATCCTCACACTGGACCTTTGTTTAAGCTATTATGGGTTGACAAGTCCGCTTTGCAGCAGTGGGGATGGATGATGCCCTACGAGTAAATCACCTAAATACCAAGGCGCGAATTTCCATCGTGTGAGCCGGCAGGCGCAAGCGCCTCGCCAAGCGCAAGCGTGCCAAGCCCAAGCGCCCACCCAGCTGAACCCGAGTGCCTCTCCAGGCGCGTCTGACGGGATTTGGGGCATCCAGACTCCGTGGATCTCTGTGGCGTTTTTCTCTTCGTCCCGGCCTGGTGATTTTGATCTTCAGCTTTTTAGCTTCCAACAGCGCAGGCTAGCGATCAAGGGGTGCTTTGGCGCGCTGTGGAAGCTTTTGAGGCCTTCAGCATTTGGTTGGGCCATGCTCATGGCTGCAGTGTTGCAAGGACCAAAGACATTTGACATGTTAGAACATCAGGTTGGTGAGCATGTGAACTCCACATTCCCCGCATGAAACCCGCAATTCTGGCAAGAGTTTGGGATTTCTTATGTTGTCCAAACTTGTTTTGGGAAAACTGGGCTGCCTCGAGCCATTTTGGCTCAAGTCCCTGACTTGATGCTTGGTTCGATCTCGGATCTTTTCATTTGAATCAGGTAGCATGGCAATGGCCATGGAAGTTGACGCGGGGAGTCGACGGCGACGGAGCCCGGGGACGGCTACTCCAAGCGCTGTTTCCCCCCGGGAGGGCTCTAGCTTGGACAAGCAGCCCGGGGAGCTCAAGGGGGCCACCAACTTCCCGAGTCCCTAAGGAGGAACCTGGGGTTAGGACGGCTAGCCTCCTCAGTGTGGACAAATGGCACTTCGTGGACACGAGCGAGTTCTGTGAGCCCACTACTCCAGAGCATGGATCCAGCAGAAGGTAATGGAAAAGGCGGTCCCCTAAAGTTCAACAAGCTCGAGGACAAGCTGGATCTGGGCGGGGATGCAGATGGCCTGGAGGAGGACCTGATCAACACCCTGACGCTCTCTGTGGGAGACCTTGTTGGGCTGGACTGCATGATTGTGCCGCTCCACGACCTCATCTAGTGAGGGCCTCCTGGACTTTCAGTGGTTTTTCTTCGCCACCCCAGGGAACCTGGGCTGGTTTTCTTGTTGACCCTCACTAGGTGTTGCCGCGCGAGACCGGATTTCAATTTAACACGGATTGCCACGAGACCGGGGTTCAATTTTTCACGGACGTGTGCGGGAAAGGGGGAATGAGAATACTCTGAATCCGATGAGGGTTGGCAGAAAGCTGAAACAGCCTGAAGGCTGTGTTCGCAGCTCTGCCCGCCCTCAAACTTTGGATCTCAGCCACTCACACGGTCTCGGAAAAGGGGAGCGCTGCAGCCTGCACTGTGGCTTAACAAACAACTAACAACTCTCAAACTAATTATTCTACCACAACATACAACATTGATAAAGTCTGCACCAATTGGGACGCATTTGATTTTGTCGTTTAGCGATTGCCGCTTGTGTTGTGGGCATGCCGTCGGATGTCAGTATTTTGCAGAAGGGGCTTGGATCGGGTTTGACAATGTACAGATGTCTATAATATGTTGGCTTAGATGCTCCCCCGCCTTGAGGTCAAATTAGGCCCCCTCAGTCCTGCCAGGCAGCGATCCGCGCCCATGGAACCGAGAGGAGTGTAATACATAGTGCGCTCTTGGATCACACCCGTCCTGTGGTGAGGAACGTATGTTGGCCAGCGGCCCGTTTTGGTTCGGATGGACTGCTGAGAGGGGGAAGCATCAGAAGAGTATCAGACAGAATCACATTGTGACCTGCTATGCACATGTTGGAGCCTGGACCAAGGAAACCATCTCGGAAGCTGAACTTCCCTTTTCAGGGCCCTCACCAAAATGGAACCTCACTTCAACTTGGCCACCCTTTAAGGGAAATATAGGCAACCCTGCCCCCATCTCCGAACGTCATACAATTCTCCGAAGGCTCAGTTCATTCGAGCATCGTACGATTTCGCATGTGCGAGGAGGCGCTGAAGCCGAAGGTCAAGCGAAAGCAGAAGCCGCCGCCAGAGCCATGGAGGCCCGAAAACCATGATGCATGGCTCAGCTCATAGGGCAAGGAGTTCGCTTTGCCCCCCTTTTTTATGAAGTTATTTTCTAGTGGTAGGTTCATGTTGTTTTGGCATCTGGAAGGGCTGCGCTGCCTTCTGCTGAAATCGGCTATCTGTTGGAGACGTTACGTCCAGCACAATTTTGCGGCAAGCAAGAATGCAGCTCGCATCCGCTGACCAACCTTTCACCACAATTGTATCAGTGAAGCTTCCCCACGCTGACTAGGCTCAAGTTTGTTCGACCCGACGGCCAACTTCCAAGCCGCCAAATACCGGAAAGCAGACCTATCACACGCATCAGTGAGCGAATTAGGCTGTTTGCACACACACACACACACACACACACACACACACACACACACACACACACACACACACACACACACACACACACACACACACACACACACACACACCCACACACACACACACACGCAAGTATACACATGCGCCCAACTGCACTCACGCAGGCCGAGATGTGAAAGCACGTCCACGCGCACATCGCATTGCTTGCGAAAACGCACAACCAAAGCAAACAAACAACCAACCAAACAAACAAACACCAAGCAAGCAAAAGCAAAAAAAATAAAACAAGCAAAAACAAGCAACAATAGATCGACGCAAACAAAAACACACAACACACACACAAGCAACCAATCAACAACCAACCAACCAACCAACCAACCAACCAACCAAACAAAAACAAAAACAAACAAACAAACAAGCAAACTGACAAACAATCAAACAAACAAACAAACAAGCAAGCAAGCAAACAGACAAACCAAACAAACAAACAAACAAACAAACAATCAACCAGCCAAGCAAACACACACCAAGCAAGCAAGCAAGCAAGCAAGCAAGCAAGCAAGCAAGCAAGCAAGCAAGCAAGCAAGCAAGCAAGCAAGCAAGCAAGCAAGCAAGCAAGCAAGAACACAGAAAGAAAGAAAGAAAGAAAGAAAGAAAGAAAGAAAGAAAGAAATAAAAGACAGAGAGAAAACAAGAAAGAAATACATAAATACAGAAAGAAAGAAGGAAAGACACCTAGATAAATACATAAACACGCAGACACACAAGCAATAAAACAGAACAAACAAAAACAATCAACAACAAATAAAAACAAGCAGACACAAACACCAACGAAAAACACACAGAACCACGCAAACAAGCAAACAAACAAACGAACAAACAAGCAAACAATCAAACAAACAACCACACCCATGCACGCGCACACACACACAGGCCAAACTGCTACTGCACACGATCAGGCGTAGAGCCTCGACTCAAATGTTTTGCGCACGCACCTGCTTCTCTTATGCAACACGCGGCGAGCTTGGACATGCCTTGGCGCAGAGTGAAAGCATTTTGGAATCCACAGTTGAATTGGCTCGTGCCCAGGGATCACGCTTTGTGGGCTTTCGTTTTGTTGCTGCAAACAAACTCCGGGACCCGAGCTTTTCGGGGCATGGTGCGATTTTCCGACAGCAGCTTGGGGGGGGTTCTTTTGCTGCATGCGCTTGCCGCGCATGCAGCTGTTCAATATCCCTGTTCAACACAAAGCAAGCCCAAAGCGACCGTCTCAGTCTGCGATTTCTAATGGGAGTTATTCCAAAGTCATCATCATTGCCAGTCGTGTTGCTGAACGCCAAAGTAGCGCAGGCCGCGAAATGCTGGAAGAGTTGCCGATTTTGCTTTGCACCTCACGCAGGGTCAGAAACCGTGTCGCAACCTTACACTTGCACAGCTGTTGCTTTATTTGGGCAGACTCCTGGCAACTGCCAGGTTCCCAAAGAAGCATTCCGACCAGAGTGGAGCACGTCCATTAGGTGGCGCAATGAGGTATCACTAGCCTATTTGAAAATCACACCGGCCTCCCAACCATTGCCCGGTCACTATCCTTTGCAACTCGGAACTCCTTTGCCTGATTTTTTGGACGCGCAGGTGTTGCTGCTGAGCCGAATTGAATGGCCGCCGAAGTGCTCGACCAGATTGGGCGGGCGGAGCATTGTTGAAGCCACAGGAAGGTGTTTCAATGATAGTGGTTTAAGGTTTAAACGAGGGGTTGGCCCCACCCTGCCAGATCGTCTCAGTTTGGGAGATGCCTTCCGAAATGTGCGTTACCAGCATGGCAATCCGTGCTCAGCTGGCACACAAGCGCTTGCACTGCCTCCTGTTGCGGCCTGACAAATCTAGGGCACACAAGGGAGTCTTCCGATGGTGCCTGCGCTTAGCGCTCGCGCTCAAGGAGAGGAAAAGTGCGAAAGGGGCACGTTGTTCCTCGCCATGGGTCAATGGTTCTTCGGCCATCGGCCAAAGCGAACTTTGGGAGGTGCCAGCGTCGCATCACTGCACGCAGTCATTTCAGCATTGTCACAGGTATGTGGCCTGCTTGGTGCAGCTATTTCGTGTCATTGCTTGGATTAACTTCTTCAATTTGCAGTTCATTGGCCGGGCGCATGATAAGCACGTTTTATCCGACTCGTGGTACGGCATCATTTTTGGCAGTTGCCATGGCGTCTTGGTGCAGAATTTGGGCACTGGAAGTTTGCCAGGACTTCATTCGCGCAGACTTTCGGGAGAAAGTTGGCAGCGTTCTGGCCAAGGCAGGGTTGCAATGCTTCGACAACAAGGAAGGGGGGGAGGTTGCCGCCGATTTGCTTGGACACATGCGGCCCACGGGGAAACCACTTGACACAAGCGCACGGTGCAGTTCGATGAACGCCTTGCCAAGTTTTGTGTGTGTGTGTGTGTGATTGCTCCTAGACATCCGCAAAGCGGGCACCTGGACCCTCAAACTGCCAAACCAAAAGGATATGACTCCATCATTTTGGGGCAAACAGTATAGCTGTTTCGCGTTTGAGGGTGCAGGCGTGTGTGCCTGAAAGTTTGGTTCAGGCCATGAAGGGTGAGGAGACGGCCAACTTCGAGCTCGTGCTGGTGAAGAAGGACTTGGTAACATTGGCCGCTTGCATGGGATGGCTCAAAACAGGCTAAAGGATATACAACAGATGCCAGGAGAAACAAACACATCGCACACAGTTGGAGGAGGAACATCAGGAACTTGACAAATGTGCTTCTTGCACTCAGAGGTTTGCATGTCAATATTTGAAGGCAACCCAAACTAGGTATGCGCCGTGGTTTTGTCAGATTCCTTTTGAGAGGGACAGCTAATACAGCCTGCTTACATGAGCCACGAGGGCAAAATTACCCTCACCTATATGTTTGAGGTGCCTGGGATCCCTTATAGGTGCATTTTGCCGATTGGCACACATCAAGGGAGATTCCTTAAACTTGATTGGATTTGGCAAGTTTATCCTTGATGATCACCAGCTAAAGGGACGCCGCTGGTGATTTGTGAGCACGCTCGCGATGATGGCGGTCGCACTTGGTCTTCGCCTAACTTCCCGATTTGTTTGCGGTTCCTCTTTCTGCAATATGCAAGAACAATATAATTAATACGTAAAACATTCTCCAATCCGAACAACTGAAAAGCCCCCCCCCCCCGTCCCCCGCGATGCAAAGCGCCCAAATTATGCCCACAACCTGCCGCAAGAAAATCATTCTCCTTCGTTTGTGTTTTATACGCATGTCAAGGCACCCATACCTAAACCAATACGCAGACACAATTACTTGAAACACCAGGGGCAATGCTTGTTCCGCTTTCACTCGATGCATCATCTTCACGATGTGGATGTGGTTTGAGCTGCAAGGTGTGACAAACAAACGGTTCAAGTGGCAGGCTTCTCGGCTTCTCTGCTGGCAAGCAACTGGCTCCCCCCGCTTGTAATTTACTGGTTCGAGCTGGCAGGAGGCCGAGGACATCGAGCTGCTGCTGAACGCAACGCCTCGGAAGAACGCCCAGGGCGACGTCACGGGCGCGGTGTGTGTGGGCCAGGACGGCTGAATCGACTCGCGTCGATCCATCCCACCCGCCTCAAAGGTTTTGAAACTAGCATGTTTCAAAGGAAGCCGAAAGGAAACCAAGTGCTTCTGAGTTCTCTAACCTTAGGAAGCAGACCCATGTTTGAGTAATGGCCAGGTAATTTGCAATCCCCCTGTCTCTGCCCAGGCTCCTGTGCTTAAGTGCGGCATTTGTATTTGATGCAACTTCGTGAGCAACTCTCCATGGGGGTGGTCACGCGCCGCAGATGGCTGTGTAGCAAAATGTGATTGACCACTATTGGACTTGAGTTGTGTTGATACCCAGTGATTCTGATTTGATCAGGGTAAGCATCGGGATGCAGCATTAGAGGTGTGATGCGGACACTTTCGGCCTCTAAGTGGCCCCACATAGCGATTCTGCTGTCATTTCAGGACCCGTCATCTCTGTCAGCAATCAATGAATCAGACATAAACATTGGGCATATGTTCTTTGGGTCATCTTTGAGCTGTCTTGGCTTCTAGTGCATGTGGCCAGCAAATCCGCTAGCCGCGAGTTGCAGGAGTGGGCTGCTGCTAGACATGTGTGGGACACCATTGTAGTTTCTTAGGGCCACGGCTTCTGGACATTCCAAACGCAATGACTTCACAAGAAGGAGGCTGGCATTTCCCCGACAAAACGCGCTTTAAAGTGCAACATGACGCATGTGTTGGTTCCGTCTCCAGCCGAATGGGAGGAGATCTCGACAGCGCGGAAGGCTATGAATGCGGCGCAGCAGGCCTGGGGCTTGGAAGGATCCAGCATTCGCCAGGCCACCGAGGTCTTGGTGGATCTTTCGTACTCACATGTGCCATGTCAAAAGTGTTGTGTACGAAATGTCCCTTTGTCAGTCTCCCACTGCCTGCCTGTTGGATACCATTAGTTTTGGAATGGACCCGGCAAACGGATTGCACTGGCTGCCAAGTGCAGAGTATATGCCGTGCTTGGCTGCACGAAGCCGCATGTTCAAAGCAAGTTGTTGGCAAGATTGTGGCAACCATTGCTTGCCGCGGCTACATGGATGTGTGGATGCCAGATGCCTTGATGCTACTAACGGCATTCCCAAGTGCATGTGTCAGCCTGACCGATGTTGAGGTGGCGGATGACCTGACGACGCTTATCGACACAGCGAATGCACCCATTTTTGGCATCAACGTCCATGGAAGAGCCAGCCACCTGGATTGTTGCAGTTGAGTGTTGGCTTCCAAAACTACTTGGGTCTTGTCAAGAGGGGAACGATCCCGCCAATGACTGCGCTGGGCTTTGTTTGCATAGCTTTTGGAAACATGTTTGTTCAGGTGCCTTGGACACCTTCGGCCAACACGAAAGGAGCACCTTTTCTCCAGTCGATCTTGGGTGCAATGTTCGGGCTCTTGAACGCCCACCCTCTAATAATTCATTTCTTGACTTGCGAGCAGTGTACTTGGAGGATTTTGAAAAAGGTCGTAGGAGGGTTTCCTTGAAGTGAGCCAGGCTTTCCGTCCTCGCTTTTTCATCAACAAACATGCAATGTGGGCATCTGTGCCCCTTGTTCCACGCAGCCCCGCGAGCCCTGCGATCCTTCAGGTGGTGGAGTGGAATCGCAAGGTCGCCACGCTCACAGGCTTCACTAAGCAAGAGGTGCCACGCCCCCACGCCCCCACCGCCTCTCTTGCTGGGAGTGGTTTTACGATGCAGGGGAAGGGTAAGCAGGGTGGCATGTACATGGTGGAAGCCTAGCCCCTGTACCAAGAGAGCAGAGTTGTCCGATTTGGTCGTATTGCATTTGGAGTGCTCAATGCTGGGGAAAGGGCTTATTGACGTTTCTGTCGCAGTATGTCACAATCCGTGTTTGCAGCATGTACTGCAGCGCTTCAACTAGAAGCGCTGAAGTTGTATGTGTTCTTTATTGTTGTGCCTCCTGCGCGCCATCCTTGCACTCGCCGTGCACCAACTCCCAAAGATTGATACCGGAGCATCGGGACCTACGCAAGGTGACCACACTTTAACCAGTACATAGAACATGGGTGTGTGCTTCCCTTTTGGGAGTGCCAGTGGGAATTCAAAAAGGAAACCACCACTTGTGGGCTCACACACACACACACGTTGCCAATGCCAGACGCCTGCTGCCTGGCTCAGCGGGAAGCGTAGGATGGACCGCGGCAAGCCCAGCGCGCCGGCTGCGTCGGGCTGAGTGCAGCACCTCCCGCATTGCGCCACTTGGCCAGGGAGATGTGACAATGTGGCTGTGGGTCAAAAATGGGTACGCTAATGGAACCCTGATAAGTGGAAAAATGGACCAAAACCTGCGGTGCCCTGGTGCTTTAATTTTGACCCATACCCATGTGAAGTTGGGTTTTGCCAGGTTTGAGAAGTGAGGCGAGCCTCCGAACAAGTATCAAGGCCACTTACCCTGTGCCATTGGAGAAACCAGCAAAATGTGTGGGAGCTTGTGCTTGTACCGGTCAGATGAGGCCGTAGGCATGGCCAGGAAGCACAGACTTGCAAACAAACACAGGGACGCTCAAGAAGCATTTGCAACGTGCACGCTGGCTCGATGTTGCTTCAGGCTTGCTATTTTGGGCTTGGTACAGACTTTGCAAGCTATGAAAGCCCACTTGGCACCACATAGTAAGTGAGTTGGAAGATGTCAGTACCTGGCAGCAAGCAACATTATTATTTTCTCCTGCCACGTTTGGCCCATGACTTGGTTTCCTTTCATCACCCAGGTTCTTTTTCGTTTGACAGCTGAGTGCTTCGCTGGTCAGGGTGCTGGCAGCCCCGTTGGCTCCTGGAACCTCGCGGCTTGGGCAGGTGCTTGGAGGGATGCGGGGCATGCAACCGGCCATGGCCGCTGTTTCGAAGAGTGGGAACTTAGATTTCGGTCATATCCGGTATCATGTTCCAGGAGTACAAAAGCAAAAGAGGAATCAGACAAGTTGGAATGCTACTAAGAGCAAAGCTGGTTGAGCGTTTGTTCAACCCCTATCCGGCAGTAGGCATGAGGCCCCAACATGAAGCTTGTGTGATGTGCCCCGTGGAGGCTCTCAACTTTTTCATCGACGCCGAACCAGCTTTGCTGGTTATGTCGTTTTTTTTCTCTTTTTTTTTCTGGGCTTGGCATATCGCAAGTGGGCCAATGGTCAGGTACGCCTCAATTGCTGGCCTGGAGTAGTGGCTTGGGAATCTGCACCCTGGTTCTTGTAGCCCCCTAAGCTCCAATCCATGGGCCATGTCAGTAGGTTCGGCTACCTGGCGTATCTGGCTGTATATGAGCTTTTCCATCTTGGTAGAACCTAAGGTCCCAAAAGGCAACCAAAGGGGTTGGTCAGTTTTATATTTTTCCCCAAACACTCTGCTTGACACGCAGGTTAGCCTGTCACCAACGGTCAGTAGGATTTCGGCGGTGCTCACTTGGTGACAAATGAGCGAAAGCGCAGGGTCATGGGCTTCACTTTCTACATCGGCGAGCTGCGTGTCTTCTTCCCCTATGACTCCATCTACCCGGAGCAGTGCCCATGTATTTTTTTTGTCTCAAAAGCCCCTGAAACTGGTTGGTTTCATCTAGGTTCGCCTAGGTTCCCCTATAACCCTGAACCCAAACAAAACGGGAAAGGGGGTTCAGCATTGGACACAAACAAAACCATTTGGAGAGTATTTAGTTGAAGTGGCTGAGGAAGATGGTAATCGCCGCACACTTCATAGACCATCAGGTAAGCTGGAGCCAGAGTTGCGCACCTCTTAGGATTGCCGCTGACAGGGGCCCCTCAATGTCCCTTGTTTGGACCTCCAAAAGTTGCATTTCATCATAAACCCCGCCAGTAAATTGCAGCCTTTGGGGAAGCCCAGTGATATACATTTAAATACATTTTGTTTAATTACAATTACATTGCATTGTTGCTGTTGACTCCCGGCTGACCGATTCCAGATCTAGCGAGGTACAAATACATGTGCGAGCTGAAGCGGGCCTTGGATGCCAAGGGCAACGGCGTCCTGGAGATGCCCACCGGCACAGGAAACCGGTGACGCTTCCAGGGTCAAAGGTGGCGCCAAGGCCTTGCTCAGTGTTGCCACTTTTTGCCAGGGTGCATGGCCAGTTTTTTCCCTGAAGAGTGCTTAGTTACTTGCCCCCCCGCCTTTTAAGATGCAGCTCGCACTTCAAGCTGCACTTGGCCCAAGTGGGTTTGGTGAATCCTGCCACGATTGCTTTGCGAGCAAAGAAACATGGCAAACTGGTAAACATAGCAAACTAACAGGGGCCACCATGTTCAGCGGCTTTGCACGCGATGTGCCATTTCAGATCTAGATTTTGCTCCAACACTTCTGTCACATGGAGTTTGGCCTGCTAGGGTTCGGTAGGGGGGTTCGAACATTCTTTGCGAAAAGGTGCCGCCACTAGCTGCATTTGAGCAACGGAGAAGGATGCGGCACCTCGTGACAAGGATCCCTCCCTAAGTCACGGGAAGCATATCATGACAGCTCGGGGTAGTGAGCGCAACATGCTGGGGTTGGTGAGATACCCTCCTTAGCTCAAAGCCTTCCAGGAAAGACCGTGACGCTGTTTGCCCTCATCACCTCGCAGCTGATCTGCACATGGGATGCTCTTGTGGTTGGAATGTCGGGTGGGCGGCCCTGGTCTTATGCTTTGGCAGCCACGCTTGCCCCAAGGGCTCAAGATGCCTGGGTGTTGTCATCCCTTTGGTTTCTAGATGCTAAGAACACCGCGGCAGACGTTCGCTGGTGAGGGGTGCAAAGAGGCTTTTACCAGGCCTTGAGATGTTAAGCAGAACCGCCAGCACTTGTTGCTCAGCGATGCTGAAGCCTCCAGGCCTCAAGACACGCATATTGACAGCTCACCTACAGAGACCCAAAATTCATGGCAGCAAGGTTGTGGCGACATCAACCGGTGCACGGGTGCACATGGAATCCTTCTTCGGCTGTTTTTTCCACACAGATGCCATTTCAGGTACCAATGGGTGCACCCAGATGTGGGTCGCCTGGTCTACTGCACCCGGACAGTGCCCGAGATGAGCAAAGCGCTGGAGGAGCTCCGGAAGGCTCCAAGTGGGGCTCCGGAAGGTGGGTTTGTTTGAGGCCTCGTAGGGCGTGTCTTTTGTTTTGAGTCTTTTGAGATACCCGATTTTGGTCCCCTTTGTTTTGGCTGGAGAAGGGAAACCGACACGGATTCGCTTCGATGTTGGCTGTTCACTGGTTTTGATGGGCGCACCTGGTGCATCATGTCATTCATTCGCGATGCCGGGCAAAGCGAACGATAGGTCATCGATTTTCGCGTGGAAGTCCTGGCGAAAGAGCGCAAACTCGATCCCGGCTGCTTGGGAAAGAAAGGAAGGGAACAGGCAGGTTGACATGCTAGTTGTTCTGTGGAATTCGGTTTGGCGGGCAAGCATGCTCAGCTGCACGTAGTTGTTCCGTAGAAACCTGTTTCTCTTTTCGGTTTGGTGGGCAAGAATCTAAGAGTGGTCAACCTGACAACCCCAAAATGGATCTCCTTGCTGGGTCACGGGCAAGCTGGGTGAACATCATGAGCTGGCTGGCAAGCTTGCCAAATTACAGCGACCTCACCGGGGGTCGGCCAACGCCCATGGTAGAGGCATCTTTGGATTTCTTGGTTGGTGATGGCCTGCAATCTGCGAAGAATTTGCATCAGGCCCCACTCGCTGAAAACAGTGAGACCATACAATATGTTTTGCCACAGTCAATAGGTATGACGTTGCGGATCTGAAAGGAAGTTAGATGCTCGAAACACACAGCGTGCGCGCAAATATCAACCTCAGTTGTTGAAGAGCTAAGTCCCGTCGCTTATCAGTCCATCTACGTCAAGCGTGCTTACCACAGAGGTTCAATTGGAGGGTTCTCCTCCCGTGTGCTTCTCCAGCCACCGATTCTGTGTTGCAAACGACGTCATTTGGGCAGTCGGGTTGTTATGCAAATCGTTCGCATTACTTTTGGCTAGCCTTCTTGCACAATTGCGCAACGTTGCTTGGATGCAGACTGGGGCAAACATGATTCCTTCGCATGCAGAGCTTTCTTGAGCTGTGGCTTAAGGAAATGAAGAGGCTCCTGAGCCCACGGGTCTGGCAGCTGGACACATCCTGGCGGCACCTGGGCTGAAGCTGGAGTTGGGCTGATTTGGGACAGGAGGGTCATCAATCTTGATTGCTATTGGGTTGGATCTTTAGACTTTAACTTTTTGGGAAATCAATGGGTTTCCATTGAATCCACAAAAAGTTAAACCTTTTGCAGAGGGGTTAACAGCAACCAGGTCAAATCCAAACGGAAAGTCCCAAAATAGGCGATAGCAGTTGCACACTTTCCGAGCGGAGCCTTGCTCACTAAGCAAAGAAGAGCTCATACGAGGCACCCAGGCGCAATATGATGTTGTGAGTTGCCCGGTGGGAGCTATAAAGCTTGTTTGTGCGTGCGTTTCCCCTGTCACTTCGCTTGCGACTGCTGCAAGTGAAATCGATCTTTAGCTTCAAACTATGAGTTCCCCCCCTAACTGAACTCACCAGCCCGTCCAGCTGAGAAAAGCTCAGAGATGTCATGCTGATGGCCAGCTGGCGTGGGGCTACTCAGCTTGCCGTCCCCGCCAGACGGCGAAAGGAGATGCCATTCCCAAGAGTTGTGAATAGCCTACATGGTCTACCGGCTATTGCTGTCGCCTACGGTAAGCGACCTGTTGGACGACGCAATACATCGACCATTGTGCCACCCATCCGCTCACAGGTTTCGCCCTGCTTCCATCTCAGGTCGGCCTCAGCGCCCGGCGGAACATGTGCGTGCACCCGGAGGTTAGCAAGGAGGGTGACCGCGAGCGAGTCGACGAGCACCTGGGACTCCGTTTGATGGACTTACCAGTGTTGCCGCGTGTCAGGACCTCCTGAATAGTAACACTGAAGGTCAGTGGTGCAACCAAGTGTGACTGGTTATTTCATTTGATGTCTTGGCCTCACGCTGTGCATTCTCAGGTGTTAGCCATACCCTGCTCTTGAACCGATCAAACTTTCCGATGGGTGTGCAGAGATCTTTGCTTGGGGCCAGGGCTTTCAAGCAACAGCAGCTGGGCGAGAGCAACGCAGCATGCTCCACTTGTGTTGTTGCCCCGTTGTTCCCTGCCACCTCGCACAGCCTCCTGCAGCCAGGCTATGTCTCCAAGGGGCCTGGGCAGCTCTTGGGATTCCGTGTCATCATTTTTGCTCACGTGTTGAACACCATTCAAGTTTGGGGCAAGCAAGCCCGCGCCACTGCAAGAAATTCTCGCCTAAAGCTAGAACGCGCGGCATGCCCTGAGGGGGGCACACGCACCGTTTTGAGACATGCAAAACTCACCTGACATTGACAGAAGCACCACCTTCGGCCACCTTTCCACGCACCAATCCTGGGCTTGCTCCGGCCGTTTTGGCACTGGCTGCCAACGCCAGAGTTGGCACAAGCTGTCGGCATTAGGCATGGCTCGCGCTTGCGCCTAGGCGTCTTAGTGGACCCCCTTGGAGAAACACTCAGAGGGCCCAAAGAAACCGACTTGCCAGACTGAGGATGTGTCGAAAGCTCACCGCGCCCTGGGCGCGGGACAAACCGCAGACCAGGTGCGGCCATTTCGAGAAGCGCCTTGGCTCGCCGGGGCTGGGTGCTCGCCTGGGTGGGTGGATGGGTGGGCAGGTGGGTGGGTGGGTGGGTGAGTGGGTGGGTGGGTGGGTGGTGGGTGAGCGGGTCTCCAAACAAGTGCGAAACCAAGTTTATCATTTAAAGGGACACCAACATGCGGCTCCGATTTGATTGAGACACGGCCACATGTGGGTGAGAGTGGCGGTCATCATTTGAATGGAGATGCTCTGGCTAAATGAAATTGAAGCTTTGTTCTTGAAAGGAACCAGGCTGGTTGAATCGGCCATTTTGGTGGGAGAAAAGAAAAAACAGGCTCACAGCCAGCCTTTCAACAGTCCCTGGTTTAGACAGCCAATTGGCTGAACAGTACGTTCACGTCTCAGGTACGAAAGCTCGTTGAACCACTCTTCGCAGCTTTTGGAGACGGGCGCTTCGGCAGAGAAGACTCAGTCGGGAACTTGGGAAAAGTTTGGGACTCTGGCTGTGTGCTCTTTGGAATGCACTGTGGCAAAGGCAAACCAAACCCACTAACATGGAATCATGGGTGGGTTTCCCTGTGCTGACTCATTGCTGTGTCAACAGACAACCGTCGGAGCTTTCCGGGCCACGAGCTGCAATACAAATACAAAGTGCTGAACGGAACAAGTTGAGCTATAAGTTTAAATTTACGGTGTCAGCCCCTGATTTGGGATTCGCCACGCCAAGAGTCGTCCGGCGGTGCTCCCATGTAGCGCTTGCTTCTTTCCAGGGTTTCCGGGACGGCTCGGCCCTGCGTGGATTGGTGGCTTGCTGCTGTGCCTCCTTCTTTCCGGCTCCCTTGCACGGACAAGTGGGCTGGGCAGTCTCTGAGTTGCAGCAAGGAGTCTACACCATAGAGGACCTGCGGGAGAAAGGCATGGAATCGATGCTTGGCCTTCAAGAGGTGACAGCTCAAAGGGTTCGCTCATTCTGGAGGCAGGGCATTTGGAACAGCACAGTGAAGCAGGTGGAGCATGTTAGTGCTTGTGGCATCTTGTGGCCAACTGAATTGCAAATCCCACTGCCATCCATGCAAACCTAGTCTGCTTCCGAACATCCTCCGGGCTGAACTTGAATTCGGAGAAACCCACGCAGATGGATGCTGAGGGGCTACGGCTGGTGCCCGTACTACGCTGCCCGACGGCTCATCCATTCGTCAAGCGTTGTGGTGCTGAACTATCAGCGCTTTGGCTTCTGACACTGCCGGTTTTTTTTGGCACGGTAGCTTGAGCTTTCTGCTGAGACCCAGCACGGGCGCTCGTGTTCTTTTCCCACTTCTGCCGATGGTTTTTGATGTGGGTAGCACATGGTGGCAGATGCACTGGTGACACTTTTAGTACAGCCATACTTGTGTTCTGTTTTGTTTGATCGAGTTGACTTGGCTTGGCTGCGAACAAAACATACAGCAGAAATAGACCCCAGATAGCGAAACACGTGCCAACGACTGCACGCCGGCACCTCTGACACCACTGCCCGAAGAGCACCTCAACTGCATGCCCCCCAGCGCCCTGTAGTCCTCTTTACACCGCCCCCCCCCCAGCTGGACCCTCTTTAGGCAAATTTCTGGGGGTCTGGGAGGGACAGTACTTACTGTAGTATTGCCAATTCTACTTTAGTATTGCCAAGGCCCCCTCTCATATTCCCAGGTATTGCCACGTCTACTTTAGTATTGCCAAGGCCGACTCTCGGATTTCCAGTACTGAGCTTAGTATTGCCACTTCTACTTTCGTATTGCCAACCCACTCTCAAGTTCGCAGTGCTGACTTTAGCATTGCCAATCCTACTTTAGTATTGCCAAGGCTCGTTTTTTCAGCAACCCCTAAAAAGGTTGGACACTTAAGAGGACCCCAAAACAGTCATATTAAAGAGGCTCAGGGTCTCTTGTGGGCCACCCCCTATGGGCGAATGCGTGCCCTTGCTTTTTTGTAAAGAAGTTATCTTAAATTTGACGGTTTGCGGGGCCACTGGCAAAGCGAACTTCCTAGATCCAAGGCCTTTACCCTTTGAGCTGGGAAGAGCTAGGTTAGGTAAAAGTGAAAGGCGAAGGCTTGAGTTTAATATTTTCAGCAACCCCAAAAAATGTTGGACACTAAAGAGGACCCCACAACAGTCACATTAGGGAGGGTCAGGGCCCCTTGTGGGCAACCCCCTTTGTGTGACTGTTTGCCTGTACTTTGAGAAACCACTTCAAGACAAAAATCGTAATGTTTGCCTGGCTTGTTTGCCCGTGTTTTTTGCCCGACTTCTTTGCCAAGTTTGTTTGGCCCATATTTTTCGGAGGCTTAGTCTAGCCTGAGCCAGACAAGATCAGGAGAGTAACAAAACAAGCTTTGTTTTTGGAAATTTTCGGGGGGAACAGTTGCCACAGTTGACCACCCCAAAACAGTCACAAGATCCTGAATTGCAAAAAGAAGTTGCTATAAGTACCCGATTAATAAAGGAGGTGCAACATTTTCGTCAATCTTGCAAAAGCATGCAAAAGCGCGCCCGCGCCGTCACCAGCACCTCATACAGCGCTCCAAACATACCTGCACCTGCGCCCAAACTGCGTGCCCTAGCACCGTGCCGTCAATCTTTAAAAATGCGCCCGCACAATCACCACCCCAAACAGCGTCTACTCCAGCACCCAAGGCTGCACGCCCCCTAGCTCTATAGCTTTCAGCTATCTGGGGCAAAACATATTTTGTATCATGCGACCCTCCCTTGCATTGCCTGGTCCGCTGCGTGTGGACACAAAAAGCCCCCGAAAGAGCGCGCTGGACTGGACGCATGAGGTACGTCCTGGACCCCAAGGTGTCGTTGGCTTCCAGCCTCGGTGGATCTCCCGGCCTGAAGGCTGGCAAAGGCGGCCCCTGGGCAAGATCTGGATGGGACCCGAACCTCTGGATCACTGGTATGCCAAATATCCGGGAAGCCCTCGTTTAAATTCACATCAACAGGAATGTCACGGTACGAATGTTCCTTTGCAGCATGTTAGCTACTGTTTTGGGGAGATTCCGTGTGAATGCTGGAGCTAGACGCACTGCGATTTAATGCTCAAACTCACCTGAAAGGTTCAGTTTTGGTCCGCCACGGGATAGCATGACATCGTGCTATGATTCCTTTCGCGCTGTCTGAGTTTGGGTAGGCCAGCCTCCCAAGACGACACAGGCCCTTACACACGGGGAGGCAGGATAAATAGAAACCGAACTGTCCAGCCAGCAGTTCAGTGGATATTCGACTTGCCCGTGCTGGTGCACCGTTTGGGCAGGGGTCTTGCAAGGTCCTGGAACGAGCACTGAGCCGAGCATTGTGGTCTTTGATGAGGCCGAGGGGCTTTCTTTTTGATGTATAACATTATATGCATACATTCATATATACATGTTGCACACAGAATGTCTTACACAGATTCATACGTACGTGTATGTGTATATTTTTTTCTTTCTTTATTTCTTTCGTTCTTTCTTTCTTTGGCTGGCTGGCTGGCTGGCTGGCTGGCTGGTTGGTTGGTTGGTTGGTTGGTTGGTTGGTTGGTTGGTTGTGTGTGTGTGTGTGTCTGGGTGCCCGCATGTCCGTGTGTGTGTGTGTGTCTTTGAATAGACGATGGCATGTTATAGGAAGGTCGTGACCCTGTTTAGCACCTTCGAGAAGTGCATTTTCAGGCACGGCCACCCCTATAGATGCGAAGGCTATGCGAGGGCATCAAGCCAAATGCCAGGAAGTCTCGTAAATGCGTGAATGCGAGGGAGGGCCTTGCAAGAGAAGGGACACCCATGCAAGCTGCCCACGTGCAGCCATTTGGCTCGGCCATGGAAATTGGTTATGGTGGCGAATCAGCCCATCATCTGGGCTTGTCCCATAACTAGGGCTTCAGCAATCGCTAGTTATCCATCAGTTGTACCTCCCCAGCTTCTCCAATCAGGCAAATTGCAAGCTATCCCTCGGACATGTTCCATGAACTTAGGGCACTATACTATATGACTATTTCCCTTTACCCTTGTCTCATGTGCGCACGCCTTCACCGCGCCCGCGCAGCGGGGCGGGTCGAAGCGCATGGGCGATGTCCGCCTCGTCATCGAGCAGATTTCCGGGCAGACGTGGGAGGGCAGAGCCTTCCGCACCGAGCTGGTCGAGTCTCTCAAGGCGCTGAGTCCCGGAATGCCAAGCGATGGGAAGCATGCTGGGCGCGAGTTTGGTTTGGCGGCGTTGGGCTGTTGCTTTGTTGATGGTGCGTAGGAGAAACTTAACTGCTTTTGAAGCTTTTTAAAAGCGACTTTTTGCTTTGGTTTCGGTGGGCCTTGGGCCCAAGGATAAGCCGGAAGAATGTTCCAAGCGGGCGATTGTCTTGCAAATCATGGGTAGTGTTGGAAACATTTGGAAACCCACTTGTCTCTTGAAATTATGTGATGCTATCACTGTAAAGATTGCATATGCAGAGGCACATTTGCACTTGACTTGTTGCTCTTCCGGCCCCCATGCCCCCAACCCGGGGCTGGGATAGGACCGTGTGGCTCTGCCCCTGGCTGTGCCGGCAATGTGCCAGCGCCTGCTCGCAGCCGACTACCCGGAGACAACTCCTGCGCAAGTGTTTGAGGCTTTGGCCGCCAGGACAGGTCTGCCCTGTCACTCATGGCCAGAAGGCACTCGATATACATTGAGGGCTTCCAAAACACAAGGTTCTTTCCGTCAGCATTGCGCAAAGTTCTGGATCGCCACCCTCATTCTTTGTATGTTGTTTGGCTATGCGTGCTTTACGTGGCCGACTGTGAGGATGCAGCGCCTGGTGATGTCTGCAGACAGGCGGCATTTGGCAGAGATCCTCAGCTTCGCAAACCCGCCTGCAGCCCTGCAGGCCAACTGGACGGGAGGGAGCAAGGAGAGTAAGGGGAGGCGGCTCACTTGAGAGACACCTTTACTTTCCAATGCCCAATGCGCCAACTGCACGTAGCACACATTACATGGGAGAGGCACGGCT
Organism: Effrenium voratum; assembly: GCA_963377175.1. NCBI lineage: Eukaryota > Dinophyceae > Suessiales > Symbiodiniaceae > Effrenium > Effrenium voratum. Next base: position 731,670 of record CAUJNA010001713.1, on the reverse strand, counting down.
CTTTGGTGAGCATCCCAGAGACAGTGACAAGCCTTTGCAAACTTCTGAATTGTCGGAAAGCCCTTGTGGATTTACATCATGTTTGAATGGTTTGGAATGTGTCCTGCCATTGTGTGGCTTGGCCCATGGCTACTCAAGTTGTGGTGGCCAACATTGCTCACTCACATCAATATTTCCTAAGGGGTAATCCTGTGCAAGACTCCTAGTCCGACTCTGACGCTGCACTCTGCAGCAAGTCACAATCAGGGAGACCAACCTTGGGGCAAAGCGCAGCAAGAACTTCCAGTAGAGACAAAGGACGGCCATGTGAAGTACAGATTTGATGTTCAAGACGATACTTTTGTGCCAAAGCAATGGCGAGTGGGACCTGGTGTCTTTGAGTCAACGGTTTTTCTGGGCAAGTTAGCTATGTGCAATCGGGCCCTCTAATATTGGTGCTTTCCCTTTGAAACCAACCCCAAGTAGGGTTCTCAAGAAAAGACACACCCAGATCCCCGCATGTGGTTGCAACCAAACTGGGCGGCTTTCGGCCCAAGCTTCCGACTTTGTCCATGGTCCTTCTACCGTTTGCTGTTGTCAAATCTTTGCCCGCGAATGACATATTACTTCTGGGGAGGCCGGCACAGCCCTGTGCAAAGCAGTGAGTCCAACCGTGGGACCCTCACGACTGGCGTTGGCTGAGCTTTCCTCAGCCAGAACGCTCGTGAGTGCGGTGTTTGGACATTTCGGGGATTGGGGAAACTTCCGCGTTGCTTGTGTTGGGGGGACATGCCTTTGGCATTTGTCGGTTTTCTTTCCAGCGAAGGCGTGCGTGGCGCTGGTGGTGCACCTGATCAGAACCTCAGTCCAGTTAGGCTGACGCTTTGTCTGATTTTGTGGTAGAGCTAAGCTACTGTGACAATATATTTTAATTGGTGGCACCTTTTGCCTTCCCGGTTCAAAGTTCTGGCCACCGTATTCATTTGTGGTCCTGGGCGCTGAAGGGCTGAGCCTTTGATTTTCTTGATTTTCCTTGTTGCCAGTGAGGGAATCATGAGTACGTGGAAAAGCACGCGGGGTCGCGCAACGAGCTCGACTGGGACTGCTGCAAGCGGCTTCTTTTCGCTGACCCGCCAGAGTTCCTGCCGCTGGGGCACAAGGACTAATGCGGCGAAGTGGCATCCATTGTAACAGCTGGCTCCGCACTGACATAACCAACCCCACAGTCACTTTCATGATTATGTGAGGTAGACAGCACCAACCCGAACTGCGGACTTGATGTGGTCACAAGGTTTTTGGGCAAATTGTAGCCATCTCTAGGGGTGTTGCGACGTCATCCAAAGTGAAGGTTTTTTTTCTTCGGGGGCCATAATGTGCACCCCAAAGGCTCGATTCGCACATTGGCCCTTACAATGCGCATGTTGATACAGTCCATGGGATGCATGTGCTCCTTCAAAGTACAACCCCGGCAACAGACAAGTGCAGATTTCTACGGGAATCGTGCATAGTTCTATCTGCAACCTCATCGTTGCTGTTGAACAAAGGGGGTTCATTAGGTGGCCGTGTCAAAATCAGGCTGACCCTCCACTGCAGTTTTCTTTTCACATAACGCCTGGCAATACCGCTGGTGCCTAATTGTTTCACACACTCTTCTGCCTAATAAAGGATCCCTTGTGCATGGACGGCGTTATTCCCATTTAATGTTGACCCCGGATTTATAAACCCCTGTTTATTAACATGGGGGTGTTCCCTCCAAAAGTGATACATTAAATCCCCACTGAAACCTGAGACGCCCCCATGAAAAATTAAACGGGGGTTTACTAGCTTGGGGTCAACATTACCAATCCGGGGAGGTAGTTCACTTCCTGGGGTTCAATCCTGAAGCCTTGAAGCCTTGAAGGCAACAAAACCCATCCCAGGAAGGCCCTCCACGACTTTCCTGGGCACCTCCTCGACTCGAAGGTTAGCGACTCCCATGTGGCTGCCGCGGAAGAATGCTTGCAGACGATGGGCGCCTTGGCCTGGCGTTGGGAAAAGCCCTGGCTGCGAAAGGTGCACTTCTAGATCACCTAGGGCCGTGAACTGATGTTTACCCTTGCCATGAGGATGGAAAGGACTGGTGTGATGCTCAAGGATGACGGAAAGCGCTTCTTGAAGCGCTGGGAGTTAGTGTACGAAGTTGTGGGGGGGGGGGGGTGTGGGGGGGGGTAACCTCGTTCCGGGTGATTTGCAGGTCTGGTCAGCCGAAAAATACTCCCAAAAAATGGGAGTATTTTTTGGAGCACTTTCTGCCACCGCAAGGCTGGTTTTTGGTGTTTTTCGCGCTTTTTCGTCGACGCTGCCTATCATGTCTGACCTTTTCGTCTGTGGCTCTCGCGGGCCAAAAAGCGTGCCAGTTTTACATCATTTTACTTTGCTTCCGGCCTCGCCGGACTTGGGCGCACAAGGGGTGCCGGGGATGCAGGGGATGCCGGGGATGCAGGGGATGTCGCTTGTTTTGGAAGTTTTTGTGGTGGTCGGCGATGCTGGGGATGTCGCAGGAAAAATACTCCCATTTTTTGGGAGTATTTTTTGGAGCACTTTCTGCCACCGCAAGGCTGGTTTGCAGGTCCCAGGGAGACGACACGGGGTGTGTAAGTACGGGCGCTGGTTTGGGTTGTTGCTTGTATGTGATTCAGTGCAGGAGGGTTGTGCAGTTGTTGGTTTGCTCTGACTTGGGTCAAGCTGGCAAGGGACAGCAAGGGACAGCAAGGCAAAGCAAGGCAAACCAAGGGAAAGCAAGGGCAAAGGAAGCGAAAGTAGGGGAAAGCAAGCCAGGCAAGGGAAAGCAAGGCAAAGCAAGGGACAGCAATGGACAGCAAGGGAAAGCAAGCAACAGCACGGGCAAAACAAGTCAAAGCAAAGGAAAGCAAGGGACAGCAAGGGACAGCAACAAAAAAGCAAGGGAAAGCAAGGGAAACACAAGGGAAAGCAAGGGACAGCAAGGCAAAGCAAGCGAAAGCACAGGCAAAGCAAGGCAAAGCAAAGGAAAGCAAGGGACAGCAAGCAAGGGACTGCAAGGGAAATCAGGGGAAAGCAAGGGAAAGGGAAAGCAATGGAAAGCAAGGCAACGCAAAGGAAAGCAAGGACAAGCAAAGCAAAGCAAAGGACCGCAAGGGACAGCAAGGGAAAGCAAGGGAAACCAAGGGAAAGAAAGGGACAGCAAGGGAAAGCAAGGAAAAGGGAAAGCAAGGACAATCAAAGGGAAGCATGGGAAGGCAAGCAAAAGCAATGGAAAACAAGGGAGAGCAAGGCAAAGCAAGCAAAAGCACGGGTAAAGCAAGGCAAAGCAAAGGAACACAAGGGACAGCAAGGGAAAGGGAAAACAAGGGAAAGCAAAGACAAGCAAAGGAAAGCAAGGGACAGCAAGGGAAAGCAAGGGAAAACAAGGGAGAGCAAGGCAAAGCAAGCAAAAGCACGGGCAAAGCAAGGGAAAGAAAGGGAAAGGGAAAGCAGGGACAAGCAAACGAAAGCAAGGGACAGCCAGGGAAGGCAAGGGAAAGCAAGGGAAAACAAGGGAGAGCAAGGCAAAGCAAGCAAAAGCACGGGCAAAGCAAGGCAAAGCAAAGGAAGGCAAGGGAAAGCAAGGGAAAGCAAGTGAAAGGGAAAACAAGTGAAAGCAAGGGATAGCAGGGCAAAGAAAGCAAAAGCATGGGCAAAGCAACGCAAAGCAAAGGAACACAAGGGAAAGGAAGGGACAGCAAGGCAAAGCAAGCAAAAGCACGGGCAAAGCAAGGCAAAGCAAGGGAAAGCAAGAGACAGCAAGACAGCAAGGCAAAGCAAGCAAAAGCACGGGCACAGAAAGGCAAAGCAAAGGAAAGCAAGGGACAGCAAGGGAACACAAGGAAAAACAAGGGAAAACAAGGGAAAGCAAGGGACAGCAAGGCAAGGGAAGCAAGGGAAAACAAGGTAAAGCAAGGGGCAGCAAAGCAAAGCAAGCAAAAGCACGGGCAAAGCAAGGGACAGCAAGGGAAAGCAAGCGAAAACAAGGGAAAGCAAGGGACGGCAAGGCAAAGCAAGCTAAAGCACGGGCAAAGCAAGGCAAAGCAAAGGAAAGCAAGGGACAGCAAGGGAAAGCAAGGAAATGGGAAAGCAACGGAAAGGGAAAGCAAGGGAAAGCAAGGCAACGCAAGGGAAAAAGCAAGGTCAAGCGAAGGAAGGCAAGGGAAAACAAGGGAAAGCCATCGCATGCCGTGGCAGGCGCTTTCCGTTGTTTGCCGGACTGGTTTGCAGGATGCATCCTGGCCCTTAGCTGATTGAACGGACCAAGCAAGCGACTCAACATGTCCTGCCATATGTCCTGGCAGTGGCTGCACATAGTGTTTTATTGCTTGGAAACAGAACAAATAGGACGAGGGTTGGCTCAGCTCATCATGGTCTCTCTCTCTCTCTCTCTCTCTCTCTCTCTCTCTCTCTCTCTCTCTCTCTCTCTCTCTCTCTCTTTGCATCAGCCGGCAGAGGTCCTTCCAACTTGGTCTTATTTTTGTGTAGGTTGGGAACCTGAAGGCAAATTGTCCGCATCGACACTAACACTTGACCCACTCTTGGAAACTTCGGCAAGCGACCACGAATAGTATACTCGGTTAAGCCTTGAAGGCAGGATCTTAGCCAAGGTTGTCGTCCAGTCAGCGGATCCTTGAAACCTTTTGGGCATGTTCCTTGCTCGTTGGACACACCGCGACCATATCGTCCATTCCGTCCGCAGGCAAAGCCTTCCTCCCGCAGAACATGAAGCGCATCAGTACCTTCGCCACTTGACTTGGAGCAAGCATAGAAGATCAAGCAGGAGTCCTCAGGGCCACGGGGCTTTTGCATCAAATGCACAGTTTGACGTACCATCTCTATATCTGTTTGGGCCCATGCTGAAAACAGATGATCTGACACAGCCTGGCGCCATGATGATCTTGAGGCTGCACTCCATGTGTACATAGGTGCTATTATATATACATTACATACATACATATATATATATATCTGTGTAGATACGTATAATACTATGTTTTGCTTTTTGTGCATAGTATGCATGTTTTGTGTTCGCATAGAAGTTTCAATCACTCACATACCTGCTCATCTCTTTGCAGCCACCGCCTTTAGATATCGAGATGGATTGGGTCCACAGGGAAGAAAGGGCTAGTTGGCATACGCGCTCGTCCCAGCCCGGATGCGACCCCAGGGCGCCACCCTCGTTGAGTGGGCGGCACTGGCCATCAAGGTCTTCAAGATGTGGCAGGAGGAGAAGACGGCCGGCCACACAGAAATTGAAAGCATCGAAGCCATGATGATCATCTGCAAATCGATGGCCTCCCCAGAACAGGCAATCCTTGGCTCCTAGTTTGGGGGAATTGCCAGGATCCGCCACCCCATCTCTCAGTTCCTCCCCTTGCTAGGCGACCACAAGCGCGTTGGAGCTGGATGATTTCATCGAGCTGGGCGCCTACGTAGGCGGGTGGGGTCTCGCTGAACGCAGGATCAATGAGGCCTTTGATGCATCCCCATTGGGAGATTCCTCAGGACCCAATTAGACTGTCATGGCAAGGTTTGTGAGCAGCAAAGAGGAAACCGAGCTTCTTCTGATTCAGAAAGAAAACATTGCTTGGATTTTGCTCTCATGGGTAACCGATGCTGACCTCATTGGGCCCAAACACAATTGGTGGACTCTTGTCAGGCAGTGCCCCCTTCCAGTCAAGAGCCTTTCAAAAGGATTAGATATTTCAGATGCGTGATCCCGGCCCGGAACTGCGGGAATTTGCAAACAGATGCAGGACCGCAGGGGGGGCATTGCTGAAAAAGCGAAGCCCGGGACCACAAATAAATGGCATATGTGCCAGCCAAGGCCCCACTGGCCATGAGTTCATAGATCATAGATCTGGGGCAGTTTTAGCCTACCGCACCAGGGCCCGTGTGTTTTAGTTTCTTGGTCCCACACTGAGGGCGCAGGCAAGGTATGAGCCTTTTTTGAATGCATGAACCCTTGAGCACACACCCCGTTTTGTAACCCCAGTTGCCCAGCGGTACCCTTTTTTCCCTTGTTTTGGGGAAGGCTTCCCCTTTCAAGTCCACCAACCAAACACGGATGCCGCTTCTTTGTTCCCATGGACATCCACCGGGCATCTGAGCAACGCATTTAGCGAGGCGGAGCTTCGGAGCTGCGGTTGTCGCTGCTCTGCGACGTGGAGCTTCTCTGGTCCTCCCTGGAGCTTGGCACGGAGGCGCAGTTGGGAGCGGCCGAGAAAGGCCGAGAAAAAGGGGAAAGGGGAAGAGTCCCTCTTTTTCCCCCTGTCTGATCCAACCTCCCCCTTTTTCGGAGGTTGGGGTTGGTTGGATCCATTCTTGACTTCCGGGTTCCTCCACCAACCCCAACCCCGGCCCCAACTTTAAAAATATATATTGCTTTGACTTCCGGTTTTGACCCGGCCTCAAAGCAATATATGAGTAGGTCTCAAAACATTAATCGGAACCCCCAAAACGGCAACGGGTTCCCCCAAAGCCTCGATATGATTGGATCAGAACCCCTTTGAGAAGGTTCTATCAGGGGGGACGTGCTTTCTAGTTTCATTCCGTTGCACGGGGAAAGGAGCGGAGTCTTTTTGGGGGAAAGTCACCAGCGCCAAATCGGTACCCTCATGAAGCCTTGGACCACGAATTTCATTTGCGAGGATTCCTGCTGCAACTTATCCCACCTTCCCTCGATTCCTCTTCCTGGGCAAATGAATGCCTATTTGTGGTAAGCTGTTCATGGTCATGAATGAGAGTTGCTCAACGCAGTGCATACCGTAATTGGCACATATCCGCTGTCCAACTCAACTCAAGCATCTACCACATCTGAGTCAACTCGTTGGCGGATGTTGGCGGCGTGATGTGGCAGCAGGCTAGGGCAAATTTTCCGGTAGAGGCTCGCAAAAGCAGGTGTCCAAATGTTCTTACAAAAGCACCCGGCAACTGAATGTTAGCTACCAATGGTTAATAGCAAACATGTGCAGATTATGTCCGAATGACGGTTACTGCGTGTCGTGAATATGTTTAACCTTCCGGCCCCAACACTTTAGTTCATTTTCGACAGGAAATTGCTTCCTTATCCAGATCTTGAATAGCCGGAATCTGTTGGGCTCCAAAATGTTCACAAGACAATCTTTGGCCACACAGGTTTCGTGGCATTTCCGCATGTGACACATCTTTGAATATCGAGAAATGGGAGGGGCGAAGCGACTGCCTGGTGCGCCACCCGGCCCTGGCACTCAGAGAGGGACCGCGAGGAACAGAACCGGAAACACGTGGGTGGAAGATCGCTCAAGATTTCTGGCCAAAGGTTCCCTCCAACTTGGGGCGTTTCCACAATTTGCTCAACATGGTTTAGCTTTGAATCCAGCCCAAAGGGACCAGCCTCTTGCCCAGCGCGACTTCCAAATTGCATGAATAAGGTCAAACATTTCACGGCCGAAAGTATCCAAGATGCAAAATATGTTCTAATGTATAATGTATAGGTGCTGAGTGTGTTGAGCGGCTTTAGGCACAGCCTTCGAGGCTGGCCCGTGCTCAGAGATTGCCATAGCTTTGAGGATATTCAACATATTGAGAATAAGTGGGTGTCCATGAATATATGCAAATTTTCACTTAATCCCTTTCCTACGCTTCCCCTGCTGATAAACCCCGCGATCAAGAAATATTGAGCTTGCCCCGCCAGCAGCTGACACCCTATGCCAGGGAGTCCATGTTCAATGGTCACACGCAAACTCGCAAGGTGGGCCCACATCTCCCTCGGATATTCCGTTTTTTTTGGGGGGCCTGTTCCTCAATACGTTTTTGGGACAAGGACAAGAGACATTGTTGGATGACCCAGTTTGTGCCTTTCCTCGGTTCCGCATAGGCATCAGTTGGCTTGACTGCAGTGTAAGTCATGTTTAGCGGTTGTGGCAGTCACTTGCTCAAGGTTCGACTTGTTTTGTTTGCTTTATGGCAACATAGCAATTCAAGGGACACGTTGGGCCACATTGTGATTCTTTCAAACCGAAGAATGTAGGACATGGATCCACGATATGGCCCTAGGGCTATTTAGAGACCATTTCCGGGCTTCGCACATATCACAATCTTTGGGAAACTTACCTCCAAATAATTCAAGTGGGTTGAGTAGTTGATGGTTTGAATAGTTGAAAGGGATCAAGGGTTATTTTCTACATAGCCCGCTTGACCTATGTAAAAACATGTTTCAGGACTCCAAATTAGCCCCTGTTGAGTGCTTGAAATACCCGTCATGCAAATGTCTTGGTGATGTATTCCAAAGGAACTGCAGCTGCCTATGAGATATATTCAGAATTCTTAGGCATATCCAACACCGAACTTATTAGACAATGCGTTTGAATATCTAGGACATGTTGATTTCTGTTTAAGCAAGAACGACAATTCGGGCCAGGGTTGTTGCTGAATGTTTCAAGTGCTCTATAGATATGGAACGCATTCAGAAATGTATAGAACACATTCCCGCGTGTTTGCCCTCTTTTTGTTTAGTGCTTGACTCAGTGGCACCCTTCAAGCTCCCTTTCTGTTTGGCGGGTTCCCGACTTAAAGAATAGTCTTCAGGCCAAACAAGCATGCTCCCGTTTTCTGTCGTTCGGGCTTACTGGTTGCGGCCTAAGAGCAGACAATCGAACCCTGGCCTGCTTTGCAGGGACACCGAAATGATGGGGTCCTTTGAATGATATTTCAGAGCATGTAGCCACCCTGTTTAGAATCACGTGGCTTAAATATGCTTAAATGGGATTAGCGTTTCTCAAACCCAAGACTGGCAAGAGCATGGCAAGGTTTCCTTTTAAAAGCAACCTGCCCTCTAAGATGTCCAAGTTTCCTTTTGGTTTCCTTTTCAAGGCACCTCTAAAATGGCCAGGCTGTCCTTTTGGTTCCCCATTCGAAATATCCCAAAAGGAGGGTCAACTCCCATAGAACTCCCGCGAGGTGATCCTCCCAGCAGTGGAGGCCTTGGAGGTGGTGGGCCACAGGCCGACGCGATGTGTGGCGCCCGCGCGCGCGTTGGGGTTGTCTCAAAGGTGGATCCCCCAAAATGGCAAGGGTTCCCTGTTGGTTGCCCTTCCCCTTTCAAGCAAACAAAAGGAGACCCGGAAGAAAAGACACACCCATGTGTGAGTGTGTGCTTGTGTTGGTTGAGGGTTTTCGTTGCTTGCTTTGCGGATCCTTGAACTTCCATTTCTGGACCCATCCATGGGTTTGGCCCATCAGTGTGTGAAATGTGCGGGGCACCCGTTGTTGGTTGGCGTTGTTGGTTGGTTTAAAGGGGCACCAAATGTACCTTGGGCGCAGGAAAGCTCCCACAAAACCCAGCGATCTCAATGTTTCCCCAGTCTTTGACTGACTCGCATGAGGCTTGTTCAAACAGAAAGGGTTGCAAATTTGGACCTTGGGGCCCTTGCTTTTCCTTGAGCAGGGTCGCAAACAATGGCATTGCTTCTTGGAACAACCCTCACATGATCTCACATGTAGAAGGGAAACCAGAGAATGCGGTACAAAAGAAGGGAAACCGGCCCAGAGTCCTCTGCCTAAAAATGTTCGGCCGGAAGCTTCTCAGAGCTTCAGCTCGTTTCGGACATTTCTGAAAGCCAAAATGAGGCCAACGTTCACTGAGTTCCGTTCCTTGCACCTTGTGGCATGCCTGGCCGGTTGCCTGACGACCGGTTGGCCTGAGGTGATTCAGTTGCCAGTGATTGCCAAGGTCAAGCCCCCTCAAGGAGGCGTCCCCACTGAATTGTTGACAGCACCAAATGCAGCATGTGAGACGGACTCGACATGAACATGGAACATATCTACACAAATGAAGTCATTGTTTACTGCCTTTGCTTTGCAACTTGAATGGCAAGCGATTGGGCGATTAGGGGCTCGCAAAACAACGACACCCTTCACCCTTTACACAATACCCTTGCAAAATGCTAGAACCCAGGAAGCAGGAGGAGACTTACAAAGGAACAACCTGATGTCGATTGCGAAAGTGATTTCAACGTATCTCATTTACAGTGCCGCATTCACACCATCGAAGCGTGAGGCATGTTTGCAGCTTGATTACAGTCAGCCCTCCCACGGTTGGAAGGGGTGTTGACCAAAGCGAACATGTCGAGCCCAGCCGAAGTTCTACCCTTCCTCCAACTAACATGGCACCTGTGGGAAGGTACCTGGAAGAGGATTTGTAAGAACTTCGTGTGTTCCTTCCAAAAACCAGGGAGCAAGCAGGAATTGAAGGGCTCCAGCTTTCAGGTGTCGGGACCGCGCCATATCGGCGCTGTGCCGCCTCCTTTCCTCCGAGAACTTGGAGGTGCGGCGCGCGGCGCGTGTTGCGCTGCGGCGGCTGGAGGTGCAGGCGTCGGAGTTGCTGGGCACGCTGCGGCCTTGGAGGTGGGGCCGAGGTGCATGCGAGACTCCACATTGACGCTGGCTGGAACTTTCGGAGAACTGGATGGAGATATTTTCACCAAAATCAAAAGGAATTTCTGCTTGAAATTCAAGCCCAAAGCACCGACTGGAGTGCCGGTCTTGCCGGCGTGTTACCCGGTGAAGTTGAGAGGTCTCGTTCCTTGGAAAGGCCACTGCCCCTTTTGTGGCCCTCTCAAAGGGGAAGAGTCAACGGCATGAGGGATCCAAATTGTAGCCTTTTCTTTAACAAGTCGACGGCGGCCAACTTGACCAGGCCAGAACGGCTGGATGAAGTCTTTGCCGCGCTCATCGAATTTGCACCTCAGGACTTCGGAACCCGGGCCGAGTTGGTTAGTGAATTCCACCCTCCCGTTTTCCTAGGCGGGTTCCCAAGGGTCAACCCATGGTCAATCCCAAAAAGAAATGACTTCCGCTGGCATAAGCAAACTGTTCCGCACTGCCTTCAACTTTTGGGTGTCCCGTGGGCCTGTGTGAAGTCATGAGCGAGAGAGGGGGAGAGAGAGAGAGAAAGAAAGAAAGAAAGAAAGAAAGAAAGAAAGAAAGAAAGAAAGAAAGAAAGAAAGAAAGAAAGAAAGAAAGAAAGAAAAAGAAGAAGAACAAAAAGAACGAAAGAAAAGAAAGAAAGAAATAATGAAAGAAAGAAAGAAATAATGAAAGAAAGAAAGAAAGATAGAAAGAAAGAAAGAAAGAAAGAAAGAAAGAAAGAAAGAAAGACAGAAAGAAACAAATAAGTAAATTGAGAAATAGAGGAAGAAATAAAGAAGGCAATAAATCAAGAAAGAGAGAAATAAATAAAGAAAGAGAGAAAGCGAGAGCGAGAGAGACCAAACTTAGACGGAGAAGTGTGGCGATCGATCCCCTAAATGAGCGCTTCCTGTTTGGACGGCGTTTGAGAGTAAACCTCCTGCAAGCCAAAACAACGCAACGCATGTTCGTCGTGTTGTGTCGGTTTGATATGGCCCCTGCCCATGGGGCCCTGTTCTGTGGTTTTGTTTTTTGTCCGGCTTCCCTTTGGACTCCATGACCCTTTGCAATCCATGTCCAAGAACTCATGCTTCGATAGCACCCATTTGCTCTGGTTTTCTCTTCAAACACCTGGCCCTCATATTTCGTGTTTTTTTTTCCCTGCTTTTCTCTCTCTTTTTTCTTCCGGCAGGAGGCGGAGACCTTGGAGTGGCTTCTCTTCGCTACTCGTGAGCAGCCTCGTGGGCCGGAGCGGTTGAGCCGGATTGAAACCGGTCCGGGGTGAAATCCGCAGCAGTTTGCCCATTTCGATGCTTTTGGGGTTGGAAATCCGTTCCTGGTGACATCTCACAAAAGTTGCCCCGCCTACTTTCCTGCACCCTTGCTCAGATTGCGATTTCATGCTGCATGTGCTCAACATGGGGCCTAGAGAGAAGACGCGCTTGGCCTAGCACTCACAGCTATGAACATGTCCTTAAGTTTGTGCCTTCCAGGACCGGTACCATGCCTTGCGGGCAATCGAGACGGCCCCCGCCGGCTGCTTCGGGGCATCAGCCCTGGCGCTGGCGCCGGCGGATGACGAGGGCGCCTGGCTGGTCATTTGTCGGGTGGCCCAAAAGGCGTGTGGGTTGACACCCGATGTGTTTTCCCCATGTGCCATGGGGCACATGCGACACACGCATCGAAAGGAAACCCATTGGTTAGAAGGTGGTCTCTCAACAGATAAAAGTTGGCCAATGAAGAACCACTCAAATACCAGCTGTTGTCAATGGGTTTCTTCGATTAGAGCCCGCCCCTCGTGCCAAATGCCAAATGCCCTGGAAAGAAGAAGTAGTTTCTCAGAACGGTGGAGCCCAGTTTGGTTTGTAGTTGAAGGAACCCTAAAGGAAACCAACCATTTCAGCGGACCGGTTCCCACTTTCACCAACACCCAAGAAAGCCCTAGGCCAGCGGTTCATTTGATTTGGCCAGCGCCTGCCGTCAGGTGGCCGAGACTGATCCGGCCAAGGCGGCAGAACTGCTGCTCATGCAACTCCAGGCGCGCAGGTTGCGGTTTGTCTAGGAACCATTGGAACCGTTGTACCGACACAAGGGAGAGAGAGGGAGAGAAGAGGGAGGGAGGGAGAGAGCCCATTTGAACTTAACGCCAAGAGGAGGGACACTAGACCTTTCGTCTTTACGGGAACGATGCTGCCGGACCAAGCTTGCTATGAATTTCAATGAGGAACACTGGACATTATTCCGCACCTAAATAAAGCAAGTCCAATTAAACCTCACAATCAATGAAACTAAGCTTCCCGTGGGCTAAGCTATTGATATTCCGAGCTCCCGCTGACTAAACTTAGCTTCCCGGCCAAACTTTGGGATTGGAAATCGATTCACCTCCCGTCACATTTGTTCTCCTACCCCTTTCATGGCTTGAGTGCTTCCAGTCTTGGCAGGTAACCAGGGGAAACCATCATGTAAACCCTAGAGCTCAATGGTTCTGATTTTTCAGTCGGGGTCCGCCTGCCACCCATGGCCCCCCCCCAAAAAAACAAGAAGAAAGAACACAAAGCGAACAAAACAATAACATCACACCCACTTGGCTACCTTGCTGGTTCTCAGGGCATGAGAAATGGAATGACCCCTATAATCCATCCAACCGATTTGGTTTGGTTTCTTTCACCCCGACTTATTAAAGAAAAGAGAAACATGATTTCGTGTCCAAGAAAATCGTTGGACTCCGACCCTTTGAACCGGTTCATTCCAACACCCTTTGACGCGCCAAGAGTCGGAGGGCGCCTGGGCGGTGAGCGCCTTGGACCTCGCCCTGGAGCTCCAGTTGGATCTCCGGTTCCAGGAGGCCAGCGACGGAAGCGAGCGCTGGCTGCGCCCAGCAAAAATGGAAGGAGTCTCCCACGAAAAAAACGGCTTGGGGTATGGAAACCAAGAGGGACGCCTGGGTAACTGCAGCTTTGTAGTTGTGAGCCGCATCAATATGTGCTGGCAGCACATGCTATCCATTTAGCGGTGGATAAAGCAGAAACGTGTTGCCAATGCCCAGAGAAAGAGCGACACCTGCCATCCACCCACAAAAGATCCCGCTCACGGAGTGAATCAGAGATCTATGAACAAAACACGCCTCACAATCCAAGTACAAAAGCACATATGCCAGGACCTTCAGAAACGTGCCCCAAAGTGATGTTTTCCACACATCCGAACATTTGGCACTGTGTGAAACTGGCCCTTTCCGATTGGCTTCACATTGCTTCCCTTGGAACAGTCCATCCCAGTGCCCCCCCCTCGGGTTCCGCGTCATTCTCGAGCGAAGGCCATGGTGGCCAGACTGCCCACCCTGCAGGGCCAGCGCCCTGGCAAGAATCGATGGCGCAACTGTTCGAGTGCGGGGGGTCCCCTCAGTTTTTTTGTGCCTTTCCCGTTGGTTTGGCATGATTTATCTAAGGAGTGGTACTTAGAACCACCCGAAGGGACAAGTGAAAGCTAACAGGGGGCTGATTGAAGATATGGTCGCTTGGAAGTGAGGGCGTGTTACGCGAGGAGTTCCTAGTTTCGGCACTTGGCACATTGCTTGCCAGCCCTTCCAAGGTGGAAATCTTGATTCGATGCCTTGGCGACTCTGCGCCTATTCCCGTTTGTTCGTTCAGGGAAGCAACGGAGCCAGCGGAGGGATTTTCTTAGATCTTCCGGCAGGGTGCAAGCTAGTTGCTGGGCCAGGGCAGCGGCCTGGCCAATCCACAGACCTCTGTGCTTCGTTTGTTTTGTGGTATGTCCCCAGCTCACTGGGCATGATGTGGCTGTGGGTCAAAACCAATGGTACCATTTCGGGGTAGGTGCACCACCCATTTTAGTATATTTTAGCTATTTTAGTGGCGATTGGGATGTTTACTGGGGTTACGATTTAGCTTTTGACCCATGGCCATGTTTGTTGGCCTCCTGGGCAAATGGGGCTTGCTGCACCGCGCCACCCCGTTGAAGTGTTTGGCTGCGGTCTTCTCCCGCATCAGTTTCCTGCCTCCCAAGACGTGACACGCAGACAGCGCGCATTTGCTGCCTCAGCGTGACGACCTAATCTGCTAGTGAGGCACAAGTGAGGCTGTTGAAACATATTCTCTAGCCAACAAACCAAGCAGAGAGCAGTAGGAGGGTCGGAAAGCTGCACTGGTTGCCATTTGTTTCCTATCGCCCACACCTTTAACGCCTTTGTCCCCAGGATGCTAATGGCCTTTTGCAGCCGCATTGATTTGGCGAATGCGAAGCCGCAGGCGCGGAGCGAAGGGAAGTGGGGCTGCGGCGCCTGGCTTGGTTTGTGTAATTGAGGCGGGCAGCACTGAGTGAACATGGCACCCTTTGGTACATGTCAATGTCCCATATGCGCGAGTCCCAGTGGCTGTTGCTAATGAGCCAGTTCCCACATTTGGATGTCTCGAAACTGCCTGGCAGGGTTCCTTTTCGCGTTGCCAGTTCGAAGCTTCCGTCATTTCACAAACCAAAGGCTCAATCACAGGCGGCAGTGTGCCCTCCAGAGTGGTGCAAGACAGATATGGCCATAGAACAGCTGAAATGCATCATGATCTCTGAAGCGTTGCTTCCCCTTCGAAACGCAGAGATGAAAGTGGCACAGGTTCACACGTGACTATGGATTTTGAGAGCTGGACCCCCCATGTACATAATGTCCACCAGAGGGTTCAACTACTCAAACCCACAGTCTCCATCAACATCTTCAGTCAGTTCATGGTGAAGCACCACCGTTCAGAAACCCAAAGGAATGATATGATTCCCCTGCACATATCGTAGCAAACGTTCGGGTTTCAACCATGGTTTCTTAGGAGGTGGCTAAGGGGATGTCGCAAGCCTCCACAGAACCCATTTGAAATTCGCCGAACTCGGCTCGTTTTTTGTCCGTTTTGGGGGCGTTGCGGAGGTGGCTCAGGCGTTGCTGGCGGAGCTGGCCAGGCCATGCGCATGCGAGGAGATCCGCGATCTGCGCCGCCAGGGGCTTTGGAGTACCTTGAAAGAGGTGGCCAGGTGGGCTGAAATGCTCGTGGTGCCATGGCAACCTACAAAACCAAGGAGACTAGGAAGATAGAGAGCTGGATAAAGTAAGAGTATGGCAAACTAAGAGTTCAAGTAAGTTTCCCAATCAGAAATGCAAATGAAGTTAGGGCCTTGGTGGTTGGAGGTCTCGATTTCTGTCTTGCCAAGGGCCGGAGTCTGACACAATGCGCTTCCGGAAAGTTCTCCAATGTGGTTGTTGGTATTTTCAGTACTGTTGGCAACGCCACATGCCCGCCAACTTTGCTGTTGTTGATTGTTTTTGTTTAAGTTGTCATGGCCAGCTTGTCAGTCTGAGATGAGACAGCCCAACGAAGACAGCTCGCAAGGCATGGTCCAATTGGGCATCAGCCCAGCTGACTCAGCCCTTCACGGTCTTCTTAGGGAAGGGGTGGAAAATGCAATGTGCTTTGTCACAAGAAGTTGCCGGGCCATAGCCGAAAAATATTGACTTGCACAGGCTCAATCAATGTTCACGCCTTGAGGAGGTGCTGATGATGCTGGCTCGGTGCATGCCAGAAGAGGAGGCCAGAATCATCCCAGCAATCCGCAGTTGCTTGGCACGTCTCGAAGGTGAAACGGCTTTCCAGCGGAGACAGGGGCAGAAGTTTTGTTGCAAGTCAGTATGCCGTTTAGTTTTCAGCAATGATGGCGAGCCCCAAGGCGAGGTTTCGCCAGAGTCAAGCAGGCGATTGCCCGCTTCTCCATTTCTTGGCCACATTGGGCCGATACCGACTTGCCTTGCTTGGATGGCTTGCATTAGACCGCGTCCCAGATCCATTCTCATTTCGTGCTGTAAGCAATTGCAACACATACCAGTGTTGCACCCAACCCCGTGGCTTCTCAGCCCCCAAAGCCAGCGATCCAAAACGTCAACCGAAAGGAGGAACAAGGGGCAGCCTGCGCCAAGGCTTTCTTGCCGGAAGGCACGCTTCCAGCACCGGCGCCGTGCTGGCTGCCGCAGAGATCGCCCAGCTCGCGTCGGCGGAGTGTGAACGGAGGTCGCTTCGGAGACAAGCGATGCTGGCCTTGGCCAGGCGCCACCGACCGGCCACCACTTTCTCCCGTGGCATCTGAGACTGGGCCCCTGTGGTGCCCTCCCCGGGGCCATGGCCGAGTTTCAGTTGAGGTAAGACTTAGCGAACGCAGCCCTTCATGGAGTTTCAGCCATGCGCCCTTTGAGTGATCCCCGCTTGTGATTCGACCACGTCTTGCGACAAGACGACCACCCCTCAGCCCCAGAGCCGCTCTGTCCAGGAGACTGGCGAAGGGCCAGAAGTGCGGCGCCGACTTGGAGCGGCTGATGCAGACAGAAGGCGTGAGTGCTGGAGCGTGCAGTTTGTTCTCGGCCAGTGTTTTGCTCGGCACAACAATCCAGTTCCTTCGTTGGCCCTTCTGAAGAGGAATGCTTTGGAGATGGAGCTGTCGTCAAGCCGCTCCGAAAGATGAGTTTTTAGGTGAAAGAGGCGCGCGTCACCTTGCCTCAACAGCAGAAATGCTTCAGGATGTCGGGCGCTAGATGATGGGTGTTTCCCTGCCAATTGCCAAAACTCCTTTGTCTTCGTCCGGGCAAACGATGCTACGCCTTTCTGGATGTTTTTCAAAATTGTGGACCCCTTTGGTTGATATTGATATTGAAAGGGAAGCCATCGGGAAGCCAACCATTTAAGCGGACCTCTACTTTCCCAAGCACCTGTCTCAATTTCCGCATGCGGCAACCAACGCAAAAAACAACTGCCTGCGCATTTGACCTCACTGGGGCGAAAACGAAGCACGGTGTCGGCCAAGCAATGATGCAGGTCAATAGAAGGACTGAGCCTTAGGGGTGATGCTAGATCTCAAGGGTTTCAATCTGCCGAGAAGGCGAATATGAGCCTGTTTGTGAAAGCGAATGTGAATTCTTGGGGGGTTTTACGGGGAAAGCAAAAGGAAACCACTCAATCTGGGGGTTCCCTGATTCTGAGTTGCCTATTTGTTGAGATGTGAGCCACTGAACGAATCGTTGCCTATCAACTTGCGCAGGTATGTTGGACGGGATCCATGCAATTCGCAATTCTGTTGCGGATTCTGACTGCAAGGGCCTTGTGCTAGGCTGGCTCTGTTCAGGTGAAGGCTGCTGCTATTGCGATTGGCTCACTCCCAAAGTTCCTGGACTTCATAGCTTTTGGAAGACCATTGTCGTGGCAAACGCAAAAAGTTTGGGGACTTTTGGCCGATCCAAGCGAGTGGCCATGAGCCAAGCAGGCGACTTGGGAGGTAGGAGGCGGTAAGCCCCCCGCAGGGCTCACGGAGAACGTCCAGGCCGAGCTGTTGCTGGGCCTCAGCAGCCAGCAGGCCTCCGTTCAGCGCGTCTGCGGCGAGGCGCCGGGGGGGGACCGCTGGGGGCGGGGGTGCGCCGTGGTACGGCTCTATCATTCTCTGTGGGAAGAAAATAGTCTGGACAGTGGTAAAGCAGTCCTGGGGAACCCCCTCCATATCACACTTTGGAAGTTCAGACTGGGCCGACGTTCCATGCGAGGTCTTCTGGAAGGTGGTGAGGAAAGGGGACCAAGGCGTCGTGCAGGTCCTGATGCGCGACATCCAAGAGGACACCTATGCAGCCGAATGAATTGTGGCACCTTCCAAGTGTGTTACGACGTTCTATCGATTTGTTTCCCTTTCGCCAAATGAAGCTTTGAGGGGTGATGTTAGGAGGGTACTTTTTGTGGGTACCCCAAAAAAGAAGGGGTCTAAATGTGAACCGGCAATTTTTCGTGTGCCTCGTAAGGAGACGCACCCATGCGCTTTATGAGCAACTATCACTGCATAAATGTGGATGACATGGGGCACACTCACCAAATTACAATTTGAAAATGGGGTACTCGCCAAAATCCAATGTCCGTTGGGGACACTATGAATATTGACTGTGGCTATGTTTTCGAGGAATGTGTCAAAATAGGGATTTGGACCCCTCAAATGGCAGTGTTCCTGTTGGTTTCCCTTTTATCCAACTTGAAGGTTTCCAAAGACACACGCAGACACCTGTGTTGCACCCATTTGTGGAACTGGTTGAGGATTGTCATGTTTGTGGGGTTCCATTTTTAGTTCCGATTCTGCCAAGGCAGACTTAAACCTAGGGGTTCGTATCCCCAAGAGGACGCGGGGCTTGAGTCTTCCAAAAATGGTGCCCTATGCGTTGGAGGAGGGGCTGCCGAGCCTGCAGCGCGCCCACCTCATCGAGCTCTTGGGTCAGGTGGCGTGTCCGGGCCAAAGCGACGTGGTGCAGGCGCTGCAGACTCTGGCCGGGGACGCGCAGCTGGTCATACGCGGGGGCCCCAAAACGAACATGACAGGTCTTGCCGGCTCGATGGGCAGGGACTGACTGAGTTGGAATGACTTCGGGCTGAACTATTTTCTCATAATTTCTTTCTTTGAAGAGATATGTTCCCACAAGCCGCGGTTGATCTCCTTATGGAACCATCAGAATGTTTGCCTGAGCGAGACGTGTTGCCAGGGAATATTTTGCAACAAGTGTGAGTAGCACTGGTTGGTTTTTTCCCTTTGCAACTTCAAAAGTGATTGGCACTTGGCGGGAAAAGAGTTGCACGATTTGCTTGGTGGGTTTTTGGGTTGGCTGGTTGGTTGAGTGGTTGATTGGTTGGCTGGTAGCCCCAACTCCCACCTCAACATGACCCTTTGCCCAACCCTCCAGGCCAAGTCCCGCCTTGACACAAAGCCTAGCCCCAACAACAACTAAATGCAACTTGAAACAACCCGAAAGCCTGCCCTAAACCACACTTGAGACTCAGAGAGAGCACTACCTAACCACAAGAATATGTTAGCACAACGGGATTTGAATGCTCCATGCTTCGGACTGCAGCCTTTTGAGGTTGCCTCGCCGCCAGTGCGCAACCAAGTTGTCGAGTCAAATGTGCTGCTTGCGTACAATGTAACTTCATACACCGCTCCAGAAGCATCGGCTTCAGGAGCGCGAGCGAGCCCGACTTTTGTGCCTTTCGCTGCGTGAGCGCAGCGCCGGTGCCAGTGCAGCAAGTCCAACGCACCTCCTACGAGATGTGAAGAGGTCCTGCCGCGGCTTGTGTCTACCGCTCGCAACCGCGGAGAGCTGTCCAAAGCCGCCCAACCAAAAAGTATGGACCCCGATGTAGGAGGCAGTGCTTCTTCGCACCTCGTACTCCGACAACAACCAACCTCCGGAAAAGTTTCTCGTTTGCGAACCGGGGGGGACACGTGCTTTTCTGCGTCGCTCGTGTCACATTGTGCGAATGTCGGAGCACACAGCAGAATAAGGCCCGCCGCTTCCTTGTCCGTTTGGGCGACCGCTTCGAGCAAGCTGAAGTTAAAACAACGGCCAACGAACTGCCTGCAGGGCACACAGTGGCGCAAGCCGCGCAAGCTCCGCAACCGGGAGGCTCGGCGCGAAGCGCGGATAAATTTCAAAGCGACAGGCGCACGCTGCGCGTGGCAACGCCGCAGAGTTTCGAGGCTAGGCTGGACTCTCGACACGCTGCGCGTCTGCTGCTGAACTTTCTCTGGCGTGGGAAAGGAGCCGGTTTCCCAACCCGACTTCCACACCGCCTCAAAGGGGGACCGACCGTTGACAGCGCTTGAGGCTTCAAGTCCAACCCGAATTTCAGTCTCCTCCTTCTTGGAAAGCGATGAGCCACTCGCCTTCCTCCTCCCCTTCTCCATCCGGAGGCCGCTATGCGGTGTGGTGGATCTTAGGCGAGGAGCCGTGGGAGGGAGAAGAGGAAGAGGCGGTGGAAGAAGGCGCAGAGCGCGCCGAGAGCCCCAACCCAGAGCCGGACTTCATCCTGAACTACCTCAATCCGGACGAGGTCTCAGACCGGCGCGGGGGCGTAGACTTGGACATGCTATTCCACGATGAGAGCCGCCGCCCAAGTCAGTTCCCTGACTTGCTTGCACTGCATGTAGGGGCCTTGACGGGGTCGCGGGGCTTCAAGTGGTGCGTCCAGGCGCGCTTGCCTGTCAGCAAGTCCGCAGACCAAGGCCTCGGGCACGGCGTCTGTTGATCGTTTCTATGCCCCTTGCTGATCGCAAGCAACTTATTTAACATTTGCTCACCTACAGACAGGCAGCAGGCCCAAGGCGCTCGCTTTTTCCCTCTCCGGACGTCGCCAGGCTTGCTGACAAGCCACATCTGCAACCCCGCGCGCAGACAGACAAGGCCTCGCTCCTCGCGGAGCAGCGCGCGCGCCGATGAGATGATGCTACCCTACCCTGCTCGAAGCGCCTTTTAAAGTTTTGTCGTATTTGGGGATTTTGGGCGCGGTGGGCGAAGCCATGTCGGCGGCTGGCCCCCTGAGCAGAGCTTGAACAAGCTCCAGGCCGTGCCTGCCTGACTCATCAGAGCCGCGCCTACGGCTCTGTGCGGGCCGTAATTACCTCGCAGGAGGCGGCGACGTCAAAGCCCTAGACCAACTTGGTGAATTGCTGCCCGCCGTCCAGCGATAAGAACGCCTGACACCTGCCTAGATTTTTGTTCGAGCTTGAGGTTCCTGGATTCTGGAAGAATTGTTGAGAACGGCGACTTGGGGGTTGTGCTGTTGAAGGAGCCGCTACGATGCCATATCCAAAAAAAGGTCGCGGACGACGCCCGGTATTTTGAGTTCACGCGAAGCAATGTTTTTTCTACACGTGGGAAGGAATGGAAAGAGCATGGAAATAAAATTTGAGCTGGAAAAGAAAAGATAGGGTTTTTGGCGCCATCATTCTTTAAGCAAAGGGAGCCCGGCTCGCCTTGGGCGATTCTAGCTTAGAATGTAAAGGGCTGAAAAGGAATGGCAAGAAACGAAAAGGAAAGTGCAAGAAGCAGAAAGGAAATATTGAGCGGACGTGAGAAAGTGGAAAGGCGTGAAAAACAGGAACGGGAAAGGAATGGCAGGAAGTGAAAAGGAATGGAAAGGAAACATGGCGCTGTTAGCTTCCTCACGCATGAAAATGCGAAACTAGACTTTTTTCGGCCCGGCTTTCACCACTTCTAGCTCGGAGTTGCAAAGAACGTGCAGAAATGGAAAGGACGGAAGCCTTGCAAAATAACCTCTCTTAAACCAACCTTAAACCGCTCTAAAATGGTCTGGGAGAATCCCCAGGCCAAACTTCAAAACCAAAAGGGCTGCCTCTGGGGGGGGACCAATTTTTGAGACAACCTCCCCGTCAGTCGAGGCGAGGCGGCCGCTGGGGCCTTAGGCCTCTGCGGCTTGGAGGATGCCGATACCAGGGAACTACTGCGGGGCCTTTTGACAGACCCGGCGACTTGGAATCGGGGCTTTGTGGTGAGTGGTCGGATTTCAGTTGCAACCCTACAACTACTGCTGAACCTTAACTCATCAATGGTTCTGTGTGTCACTTCTGGTACAAGCATCTCGCAAGCATGTCTGGGGCCTAATTGGGTGGGCCGGTTTGAATATGACATGCACGAACGAGCAGAGGGCACAGTATGGTTGCCCTTCTTTGGCCCAGCCGGGGTTCAATACTTTTAGTTTGCCATCACATGACCACATGAATCCGAATCAATCATTTGTTTTCATCCAACCAACTCAACGAATCGCTCACATCACTTGCGGTTCACACCGCGCCCGCTACCTCTAAGGACGCCCAGGTGCGGCTTACGAGCCTGCAGTGTTTGGCTCGGCTGCCCCATCTAGACCTGCCGGATCAGCTCCTGCATGATGATGCCCCTCACGGAAGAAGGGAGGGGTTCAGGGGTGGAGGTGCTTCTAAAGCACAAACCGACTGGCTTCAAACTCAACCCTCAATCCTTCCGCCAGGTTCTGGTGGCTTTGCTACAGTGCCGTTCCACTGTAGACTTTGGATTGGAATTAGAAATTCCCCCCGTGTCAAACAACCCAACTGGGGAAGGGCCAAGTTTACACAGCTTGGAACCTTCATGTTTGGAACGCTGAATGCAACTTGAACTTACTTTCTCCTATGTTCACAAGTTTAGTGACAGCACAGCAGCCTCCCCGAAGATTTGAAGATTTGGTCAGAGGTTGATACATGTTGATACGAGTACAGGTCCACGGAACTTCTGGAAGACCAGCCTTCTTTGTCGGTTCCCATTTGTGTTTGCAATTGCTTGTGTTCTTGCGACAACCACCGTCATTATATACACATGGTTGGACAACAGAAGCCAAGTAAAGCCCAGCTACATTGCGACCCAGCTTCTTTTGCCGTGGAAAGGGGAGTTTTGTAAGTGGTGACCTGCAAGCAGCGTCACCTTGCATTGGCATGTTTGAGCTTAAAAGAGTTTCATGTCATATCTTTGAGTGGGAAACTGCGCTTCAACTCTCCTGCCAGGAGCCCTGGCAGCCGCATCGCTTGCCAAACAGCCAAGCTACAGGTCAGCTTTCGATTTGGGACACTTGCTCTCTTGCATTTGAGTTTGGCTGCCAGCTCTTGATTAGGAGGATCGTCAGCCACAGTCCATGGTTGGTGATGCAACGTTTGTAGTCCCCCTCCTCCTCCTCCTCATCATCATCGTCGTCGTCGTCATCGTCATCGTCATCGTCATCGTCATAGTCATCATCATCATCATCATCATCATCATCATCATCATCATCATCATCATTTTCATCTTCATCTTCATCGCGATGCCTCGGACCTTGCAAGAATTAGGCCACCAGCGTTGTCCTCCTGGCGCTGGAGCTGTCGGCATCGCCACAGCTGTCGGACCTGGTGCGGCTGGCCGCCCATGGCGACCCACGTGCCACCCTCGGGGCCGGGCGTGTTCCACCAAAAGAGAAAAGCCGGGCGTTTCTCAAATATTCGGCGCGTGGTTGGTTTGCCGTTAGATCGCTTCAGTTTCCCTTTGAAACCATCCAAAAGGGGACCCTCATTGTGAGAAGCACCCACTTGTGGGCACAACTCGGCAGGTTCATCAAGCAGCGGCTTCTCAAGCTTGCCCCTGCAACATGCACCGCTCTCAAACGGCTGCCCACATCCAATTTCTTAATTGAGTAGCAAGCGCTGATTTTTGCTGGGCAATTGACACAACGTCAGCCACGGCAAGCAAGCAAGTCCCTTTCTAGAAGATATTGCCACTGTTGGGAAAGTGTCAGCCAACGCATGCGTCTACAACACAACTTTTTAAAAGACATGCACAGCCCAATAATGTTGCAATCGGACAAGGCCATGCACTTAATGTTGACCCCATATTAATCAACAGTTTATGAACACACGGGGTGTGTTTGGGCCCAAAGTGGGGAACGAGACCACTTTTTGGTTGATTCATATGATAAAATGGGGTCAACGTCAACAGGTGCCTTTGTCAGGTGTGCGTGCCCTGGCCGTGCGGCGCCTGGGCCGGGTGAAGGCGGTGGGAGCGGAGCAGGCGCTGAAAGCGTTGTGGGCGCAGCCGCTGCCGGGCTGGGAAGTGGACCCTCAGGCGGGGTTCGGGGACGGGCTAGAGCCAGTGTAATTAAGAGCCTAAAAATATAGCAGCAACGGACATAAGGGCATACATACAGCTTGCCCCTCGAATCACAATATCGGGTTATTGAAGTACCCCACAACCACATTCCAATCATCCAGGCCTTTTGTATGACTCACGCCCACGGTCTCCATGGATTCACTGTACAGAGTTTCCAAGCTCCGGAGCTGCCTATGTGATTTTGATGATGATTTCTGGATGTGTCCTTTCAAGAAAGTTGATGTTAGGCGAGCTGGAATCAGTAACTGGGATTGCTGGTTGGCAAGAAAGTTGACCCAATGAGAGGGGCCGTGTGAATCATGATACGCTCTTGGCATTGAGGCCAGCGCCATGAATTTCGAAGTTTTGGATGCAGCAGCTGTGCCTCTTGTTTGATCTCCCTTTACTCTCTATGACATGGGTGGGATGTTGTACATGTAGACTAGGGGGTGAAGCCTTCTTTTTGAGAAAGCTTTTCTTGCGCGTCACAGAGCCCAAGTGCCCGAGGTGCTGGCAGCTCGAGAGGAGGCGCTTAAGGCGCTGACCTGATGGGCTCACCGGGTTACCGGTCCAGGGCAACTGGCCCTGGAAAGGTTCGAGTTAATGAGTGCAGGTCTGCCTAAGCCTGGCTTGCTGCGTGAGAGCAAACAAGCGCCTTGGACTGACTGCTTGCCAGGCCAGACATTGCCAGCTTTTGACCTTTCCGTTTCAAGGAGTGTGAGGCCCAAGTCGCCATGGCGGCCGTGGCGGCCGTGCCAGTGGCAGCTTTGGCCGGCCAAGCGCCGGCTGCCCCGCGTTGGGCGCGAGGCCGTGCGTCCACGCGGACTGCGGCGCAGGCCTGGCGAGTGCGACGCCTGGGCGGCCTTGGCCTTGCCGCGCTCGTTGGTGGGCGAGCCAGGGTGGCCCGCAGGGCATACTTGGCCGAGCCTCGGTACTTTAGCCATTTCCTGGGATGGAGTTAAACGAGCACTGAGGGATGATCCTTGCTTGCAGTTGTACCGCAACTTCGCTGTTGAAAGGTTCCAAGCCTACCACTACACAAGAGCTATCGCGCTTCCAGCAGCATTAGCGTTGTAAACGTCATGAGCGAGTTCGGCAGCTGCAGAGGCAGAAGGCTGATGCAAATAATAAGTGGTCACAGTGCTGGCGTGCCGATCCGAGCCCTTCACATTTTTTCTCGAGACACCCAGTAGCCCTTGCAGTTTGCGAGCTGCACGTTGTGACATGGTCCCTTGTAGCGCGCCACAAACAGTCAGCACACAATCGAGGCACAGGCACTGACGGATGTGTACTTTGAGCTCTAAGATTCAGGGGTTGCTACATGTGCGTTGCCATCTATGGCATGGGCAAGGGCCTACTTCCCCCCATCTTGAGAGTCGGGCTGCTGCTGCGCCAGGAATCCGTCGCCGCGGATGCTCGCTCGGCTTTGAACGAAGTGCTTGCTGCAGCGCCGAAGGATGGAGCCGCGATCTGAAGGGCTGTGCTGGCGATGATGTGTCTGTGTGTTTGGGGAACCCGGGACCCTTTTAAAGGGAAGCCAGTAGGAACAGTGTGGGGGTCTACTAATTTGAGACAAATCCTTGTTGGATTTGGCAGGTCATTGATTCTCCTGTGCTTAAAACAGAATCGGTGGGGCGGGGAGATTGGAAGTGGTCCCCATGGCCGATTTTGTTTATCAGTTCCAACTACCGCTTACTTGAGGCCTCACGGTAGAGGTGCGTCTCAGGGTGGGTTGACAACGTGCAGATCACTCATTTCAGGATTATGCTGCGAGGGGCGATGCTGATGGATGTTGGATTTGGGGCGACCTGTGCGGTGCCTGCAGGTTGGTTTGCAGCGGCAGTTGGGTCTCGTCATAATTCCTGATGTTGCTGATGCTTGGTTTGGGTGACGGTTGGGGCCTGCACGTCGGCAAGCTGCACTGTGGTGATTTTGGGACTGGACTTCAGGTTTGCGACCCGCAGGGCTCTCAGTTCAGTGCTGGAGCTGGCTAGTCGCTTGGTTGCTTGCTTGGTGGGTGGGTGGGTCGCTCGCTTGCTTGCTTGGTTGCTTGCTTGCTTGCTTGCGCTTGGTTTGATTGGCCAATTGTGGGGTAGCCGCCAAGAAATCCCACAGCAACCTTACAGCAACCTCCCCAGACGGCACCCAACATGAATCAACCCTCCATCAACCCTCATCGCCTAAACTTGCCGAAATTATTTATTTCCCTGAACGCAACTTCCGCCCAAAACCAAGCCCTCAACAGACAAAGCCCAAGCGACCCAAACGCCAAGCCAGGATCAGCACCAACACCCCAACCATATATTTTGCTCCATTGCGTAAGCTGGCGCATGCTGGACCGAGCCAGTGCCAAGCACCAGAAAACTTCCATTTGGTTTGCCCCCAAGAACACTCTTTAAGCCTTGTGCGGAAGAAGAGGCCTTGGTTGGTGGGTTTCTAGCTTGATGCCAAGTGGTCTGCGGAGGCTGGCTCCTTTGCTGCATGAGGCTTGACATGATGGGGAGTGGCCTTTTTGAAGGCACTTTCGGCCACAACTGAGAAAGCTTGGAAGACAATGTACATGAAGTGACGGGTCTAGATCTGGCGACTGAAAGTTCTCAACCTGGCAGGTTCCAACTCACGGTGTCCAAATGGGGATGTGTTTTTTGGAAACATCACCGTTTGGTTTCCCAAAGGTGGCGTCCGCATTGGTTTCGCAAGGCGCAACTTGGAAGCTCATTTTTTGTTGTTTTGACCCTCGTTTCATGGGTCCCCCTCGGAGTTTTCGCTGACCCCCCCCCCCCGCGCGCGCGAATCATTCCGCAGGAGGCCCTAGTGCTGCTTCTGATCCCGCGGCGCTTCGCCGCGGAGGCGCAGCAACTGGTGCAGCAGGCGACGCAGAGCCTGCCAGGCGGGTGTCTTTTGTTTGTTTGTTTTTTTTGTTTTGGGGGGAAGCGCAGGCCAAGCTTGATTCGGTTTACCTGTTCATTGACGTGTGCAAAAGCCTTGCTAGAAGAATGAGTTTCCAAGCAGAGCTCAAGTTCCGCGCTCGAAGTGTGGGATGCTAGGAGCTTCCTTGCCAGTTCCTACAATCATGGCTTTTTGGCACGGCTGATTCCCATTGGTGTGAACCCCTAGCTGGTAGAAGGAAGCCAGAAGAAATCAAAAGGACATGATGAGCATTTCTCTGATTTTAGGTGACCAAGGATGACCTGATTCGCATGAGTGCGTTTACAGTAGGGAGTCGAACTTTGTCGCCTCGTAAGTGGGGCTCGCCCGGAAGGTTTGGACACGGTCCATCCCAGAGCTCGCAGGCCTCCCAGTAGACTCGTTTGACACACATATTTTCGTCACAAGCCCTCGGTCTCTTTGGGTCAGGGTCTGTTTTAAACGGAAGTCCTGTTTGGGGGGTAGAAGGAATCGTCGGACAACAGTCACATCCCTTTCACTTGGCATTTGCATCAGCGCACTTTCACAGTCAACACGTGACAGTTGAGGTTGAGCTTCCATGTTTAGCAGTTGACGCTCAATTGGGTGGGACACGGGTTGATTCACTAAGAAATCTCTCACACACGCACACAGCATGGGCTGGCAGCTCCAGTTCAGTGCCGGGCTAACAAGTATTTTGGTTCCCAAATGCTCATGACGACTGAACAATCAAACTTAGTCAACGGTTTCCTTTTCCACCAAACCATTGGAGACTTGCACAACATCCGCTAGGCTTTTGCCCCCTGCCCAGCTCAGCAACATATCATGAATGGCCCAAATGGCCCAAAGAGTAGCAACTCCCTGCCCTGAAACGCAAAAGTGAAGATCACTGGCCCAGAGCCCGGCAGCTTTCGATGCCAGGAGTGCAGCTGGCCGCCTTCATCACCGGCGGTCAATCCCTCCAGCTCGGGACACTCAACGGTCCACCTGGCAGCATCAAGGCCGGGATCGGACCCGGGTCCGATGCTTGCGGGGAAGGCTGCGGAGTCCAGTTGCCGGAGGCCTGGTTAAGGTGCCAAGGCTTGTGAGCGAAGCCGCGTCGTCTCGTTTGAGGCAAAGCCGGGTTTAAGCCTTGGGCGCTGAGCATGGTACTTGTAAGGGATAGTGCGACGATCTAGCTCAACCGAGCCACTTGAAACGAACAATGACTCTGGCGCGTTAGAGGCTAGTGCGAGTTTCAGGGCTGGACAAACACATGTTCCATTTTGTTTATTCTTCCTTTTTTAGTGAAGTTACAACAACGTAAAACATAGCATGACGTTTGCAGGTAAGCAACCAGATGATGAGTTTACATCAAACATGTATCGACACTGACACACCATAAACACATGTGGATTTGCATGTGTATGTGTGTATATATATATATGTGTCTATGCACATGCGCATGCACATGCATATGATGTACAGGGCCATACGCACAGCCAACCCGGGCCGATCTGCAGACTGGAGGCCTTGTCCTTGTCGCCGGATTCCCCGGACGCCGGCCTGGCTTCTTTTGCGTCTGCGGGTAGCGTGCTGGTCCTCGCGGATCCCAGCGTTTCGCCCCCGGCGCTGGGGAGGACACTGGAGGCGATCCAGAAGAAGCTCGCAGAGAAAGCCACAATGGCGCTACGTGTCGGTGCATGTGGGTGAATTATAACGACCTCACACGACCTCACCCCAAATGGTGGTTCATGTGGGGAACAGCCCCCAAACCACCATATTTCAGGCTGGTGAAATATTATTCTAATTCACCCAATGCGTGCTTCGTGTGTGGTGCTTTGTGGTTTGCTCTTGCTGTTTTGTTCTTCCTTTCTTAGTGGCCGAGTATCCATGTTGCGTCCATACTGGTTTTGCTCTCAGCTGTTTTTGCCGCTTTTTGGGTTAGATAGGTGCCGAATCAAATAGCATGTTCATTCGCTGCCTGGTGTCCATTCTCCCCTCACAAAAAAGCAGCCGCCAAAAGGTTCTGCCTCAGACTTCCTTACTCATGTTGAATGAGCCTCAAAAAAAGGGTCCCACTTGATAAGTTGGGGCGGGTCTGACAATGGAATAGGTCCACTGGCCCAAAAAACAATGCGCTTTGCTTCGCAGGAGGTCTGAAAAACATCCTTTGTCAACTAGGCTTGGATTCTTGCAGCGGCTGATTGGCCAATCCGACAACCATGCGTACAACTGCTCAGGCACCGTGCTTCAGCTATCTCATTTGCATTCATCATGTCCACCACATATTGCTACGAGCGTTCCAACCCAAACTGCCCCATAGTCGCACGTGTTTCACATGCCCAGTGGCAAGGAAGTGGCCCAACACCACGACGGCGGGGCTGGTGGCCGCCCCGGGCAACGCCCCAGGGGCGGCGTCCGTGTGGCTCAACGGGGTCGCAGCGCCGGTGGCTCTGCTGGTGCTGCCCTCCGCCGCGAACGCGGCGCTGGACCTGGCGGGCTGTGCGCCGGTGGGCCAGGAGATGGAGATCTTCGAGGCGAGTCGCTGAGTGCGCCCTAGGCCCCATGGCTGAGCTGAAATGGTTTCTGGTGGCAATGAGACTGTGCTAGTGGTTTCTGGCTGATGGTTTCTTTGTTTTCCAGCCGACTCATTCCCACAGGCAGTGCATCCCTGCAGGCATCAGCGCAGCGGGGCAAAGGTGCTGAGCTGCTGCAGATCGGCACAGACCAGGCCAGGTGGGGGGATATCTTC
Source organism: Effrenium voratum (assembly GCA_963377175.1). Classification (NCBI taxonomy): domain Eukaryota; class Dinophyceae; order Suessiales; family Symbiodiniaceae; genus Effrenium; species Effrenium voratum. Next base: position 702,130 of record CAUJNA010001713.1, on the reverse strand, counting down.
CTTCTTTTTGCCGTCAGTGCGTTGGGATTCGTGCAGCCAGATTCACGTTCGACTGATGATGATGATGATGATGATGATGATGATGATGAGTAGTCAAGCGGGGTTTCAACAGAGCATTCGCCAGCCGAGAAAGCTTGCGAACGCCTATCTCGAAAGTGCCCAGAGAAGGCCGCGAAAGCCCCCGCGAAAGCATTTATTGTATTTATATTTTTGATCTAGACATATTTAGACGTAAACACTTTCAGTAAAAGGAAAAAGGCTTCCGCAAATTCCCCGCAAAAGAAAAAGCTATCCCACGAAGGGGTGCCCCATTCCAAGCTGATGTTGCTGTTTCTACCTTTGCTCGAAGCTTCAGGAGGCTGCAGTGCAGTGCCCTGTTATGCTCCTGCGGACGCGTTTTTCGATCCAAATGGTGTGCTCGGCAGCATCCGCCGCGAAAGGTCCGCGAAAGCAAACCTGAGGGAAACAGTGCCCGCGAAAGCAAACATGTCGCGAAATCATCGCAATAGGGGTCTGCAAAAGCAAATTCATAGCACTCCTTTTATTCACGAGAGTTTTCAGCACTGCTCACTTGTGCAAATCAACATGTTTGCCTGGCACGTCAGCGCACTTAAGCACGCCCGTACCCGCACACATACGCACGCACGCATACGCATACGCACACACGCACACGCATGGCCCACATACACATGCAAATGCACGCATCCACACGCAGCTATACCCATGCACACATACGCGCGCACACAAAATCACATACTCCTTCTTTCCTTCATCCATCCATCCATCCCTCCCTCCCTTCCTCCCTCGCTCCCTCCCTCCATTCAGCCATGAATTCATTCATGTTTGTGTATTCATGAATGAATCCATCCATCCATCCATCCATCAATCCATCCTTCCCTCCCGCCAGCCATCCATCCATCCATCCATCCATCCATCCATCCATCCATCCATCCATTGATTCATTCATTGTGTTTCAGTCATTGGTTCCTTTATTCGTTCATTCATTCATTCATTAATTCATTCATTCATTCATTCATGCATTCGTTTGTTTGTTCATTCATGCATTCATTCATTCATTCATTCATTCATTCATTCATTCATTCATCCATTCATCCATCCATTCATTCCATTCCATTCCATTCCATTCCATTCCATTCCATTCCATTCCATTCCATTCCATTCCATTCCATTCATTCATTAACACGATCTCTTCAGGTATTCATTCATTCGTTTGTTCATTTTTTCATTCATTCGTTCATTCATTCATTCATTCATTCGTTCATTCATTCATTCATTCGTTCGTTCATTCATTAATTCATTCATTCATTCATTCATTCATTCATTCATTCATTCATTCATTCATTCATTCATTCATTCATTCATTCATTCATTCATTCATTCATTCATTCATTTATTCATTCATTCATTCATTCATTCATTCACACGATGCCTTCAGGTATTCATGCATTCCGGTATTGTTGCATGTGTGCTCTAGTGCATTCTTTCATTTCGGCCTTCATATGTTCATACATTCATACATCATGCATGCATACGTACAGCCACGTGAGTGTGGGAGTCCATTGTCACGCCATATACGCTTGGTTTCTATAGCCAGCATGGTATGGACCAGTGCGGCCGTTGGGTCACCAAGCTGAGACGCTCAGCCCTGTACTCCCCGTGTTGGTTGTTTTATAGGCATCACTGTTTTTGCACCAAGCTGAGTTTCCCATGGTGTGATGATCTTCAGATTGGACGTGCGAATCCCTGGCCCCACCAGAGTCTTAAGCCCCCAGGAGGGGGACTACCAAGACGCCGCAGAGACGGAGAAGGGCACCGCGGGCATCCCGCGGCGGGTGGGCATCCCTGCGGCCGCAGCGCTGAAATCCGCTTCTGGGCCCGAAGTGGGAAGCGGGGATGGGTCAAGGGTTTTGCCAAAGGGGGACATCGGAAATACGGGTCGGATAGTTCCCCTTTCCAACCGCGGAATAGGGGCGTAAATTCTCTATAATTCTCTTAAAGCGACTTTAATCATTTTTCGGGAGGATCGTTTTAGCGGAAATCTAGAAGTGAGAGACTTTGGGCCAATCCTTTGCTTTCCGTTTTCCTTTGTAACCTCAAAGGTATCCACAAAACAACACACCCAAATGGGCCCAACAGGGGCGACTAGCTTCGCTCACGCAAACCCGTTTGATGGCGCGGTTGTCCTGTGGCTACATGTAGGTTTAAAGATTCCCTTTGCGAGGTATGCCATTTGTTGGGCATGCACAGTTTTGTCATGTGCTTCTCGTTTGTAAATTCCTATGTATACATGTCGTGTATGTGACATGTCCGGATGTGTTGCGGGAAGTTGCTGCCAAAACAGGGCCAACGCATTCAGGATACATGTCATTCAGGGCGTGTGGGTCGCTGGGGTTGGGGGGGGGTTCACGGCGTCCTTACGAATCCAACATCTTCTGTTGCATTGCGCGGGGCAAGGCCCACGCAGGGCCCACTTGGAGGAGTCCATTTTGGCATCGAATTCGTTCTTCCAGCGCGGAGAATCCACCGCTTCAGGTCATTGAGGCACCGAACAAGTAGGTGAATGTGGAACTCGCTATGTTGCCAGTTGCTTCCCCCCAAGTTGTTCGCGGCGTTTGGGCGGGTAAGATATGACCTTGGGGACGGGCAAGTCTCAGGTGATGCAGGCAAACAACATCTCCGGGCCCAAAGAAATGCTGCTGGGCCTGTCCCGGCCGGGTGGCTCGGGACCTCTGGCCGCGCGCTGGGCGCTCTTCAACTGGGCGCGCCGGGGGGTCGGGGTGCAGTTCCCAGACTTGGCTTTAGGAAGGAACCCCCTTTACCAAGTTTTAGGAAGGAACCTTGGGAAAATTTCCAGTTTCGATGATACCAGGAGAACTCAGTTCCTATAAGGGGAGGCAAGAAGCCATGACCCGGTGGCATCCACACAATGTAAACACACCTATATGAATCATGTTTGTGTTCAAGTGAGCGCGGCTTTGCCTGCAAAGTGGATGGTCGCCATCCACTTTGCATGCTGGCAATTCCGCAGCCTGGAACGCGAGACGAACTGTACAACATTCCAGAATCTTTGATGTGATGCCGCATTTGTTGGATTGAATCGAAGTGTTTTAAACTAGCGCTTGAACCTTGATTGTTTCTTTGGCTTGGCGATGTGATATCTCTGATCCCCCAAACTTATCCCAATCAACGGGCCAAGACAGTCCTTCTCACCTTCAGCATGCAGGGCCTTGGAACGGGGATATTGCTGATGTGAAATAGGTTTGGCAGTGCATGTAAATCATCATCAATTGAGTTAGAAAATGGAGCGTGCGGCATGATCCATGCTTGCCTCCTTTTGCAGCTGCTGTACATGCAAGTAAGCTGTTTGTTTGCTTAGTGCTCATCTCGAATTTGCACAAGTGAACGTCCTTCTTACGCTGTCGATCACAACAGGCCCGCTTGGAATGCCCCGTCCCTTTGTTTCACAAGTATTTATCCCATTTGCTCACTTGCAATGGCGGTTCGATGGCTGCGTTCCTGTTTGCCTGCCTCTTGCTGCTTGCTTGCTTGTGATTTGTTATTTGAGTTTCCTCTTGGTGGGGGCGTGTTTTCAGGGCGAATATGGGTGTATCTTTTCGGAGGGTACCCTTTTTGTCGTGGTCTTCGTTTAAGAGAACCCCACCCCCCCCTTTTTGTGCGGGCCACCTATATGGTTGACACATCGCCATGCTGTGGGCGGACAAACTCCTGCACCAGTCGGGATGAATGAAACCCTATCACTGGGATAAACCACCAATCACACCTGGTGCCGATCGGCGTGAATTTTGTCCACATAGGTGAATTCAGTCACCTACCTGGCGGGTGAAACTCATGATGCCGCAATTTGGCGGGTCACTAGCTGAGACCTCACGTGCCTTCATTTCCGAAAGCCAAAGCGCCCCATTGCGCGGGTCGCCGCTGGTGCTCCATTGGTCTCATCTGGCAGGTGGGGGTGTCCCCGAGCGGCGCCTGCCAGCTGGCGGGGGGCGACCCTTTGACGGAGGGTCTGATGCCCACGGGCGCGCTGCGCCGCTGCCAGGCCTTCCGCCTGACCGCGGCGGGCCCCGACTGGCAGCGCCGCGGCGAAAGTTTGGGTTTCAGGGGAAGCCTCTTGGACTCTGCGGGTTGTTCCCTTTGGTCATTTCTTCCCCCTTGCTTTGCTTGTCCGGGGGGGCGGGGGAGGTTCCCTTGAAAATGAGCCGCCACAAACTAGATACCAAATTTAACCGCCGTTGGCGTGTTCCGCTTCAGTGATTGCTCACCAGGCCCCGCTTACTCGTGCACGCGACATTGGTAACAGAAAGCAAGCGTGTGCGTTTCTTGCAGTTGTTCTTGCATTCTTCTGCGCTGTTTTGAACATGTTGTTTAGCAAAGTTTTAGTCGCCTGCTTGCGCGCGCGAGACTCCGCAGCAAGGAGACACAATTCTACAACACAAGGCGGGAACACAAACAAGACTAGATACAAGAACATCCACAAGACACGCTGGCCGAGCCGGCGGATTTTCTTCCTTCTTTTTTGAGGGGGTTCTATTTTCCTACAGTGCCTGCAAATAAAAGATTGGAGCACGCGCTGTCGAGGAGTTGGAGGTCAAATGCACCCGTCGAATGCGCAAGGTATATTGGGAAGTTGTGTCTTGAATGGCTGACCACGGCCGGTCGACTGCAGATCACCTCTTAAAGGGTGAGCGCGCAGCAACTTGACACCAATCCTTCGAAAATAGATTTAGGAATTTCGTGTCTCGTTATAGCAGTGTGGCGTATAGTTGCATGCGCCGAATCTCAGGAGGCGATGAGAGAGTGAAGCATAGTCATTTTGTTCAACCAGGGGAGATGGTCCTGCCGGATCAAACTTTTCAAACAGCACTTGATGTTTCTGTTGCATTTTCATGTCTTAGCGATTAATTGCACGGGTTTCGATCCAGTTCAGGCGCCTGGTAGCTGCTACGGGAGCGGGAAAGACGCCAGCGCTGACGCTGGTGGCAGCTGGGGGCAGGAACTTGTCGCCCAAGGCAGGGGTACCACGCACATGCATTTTCATTTGTATTTGTATTTGTTGTGGTTGTTGATGCCGCTTCTGGTTCTTGTTGCTTTTCTTGTTCTTGTTCGTGTAATTGTTCTCATTGTTATTCTGGTTGTTCCTATTGTTGTGCTTGTTGCTGCTCTTGCTCTTCTTTGTTGCTATTGTTGTTAGTCGGTGTTTGTGGTTGTATTGTTTGGTGTTTGTTGTTTGTTGTTTGTTGTTTGTTCTTTGCTGTTGCTGTTGCTGTTGCTTTTGATGTTGCTGTTTGCTGCTGTTTGCTGCTGTTGTTGTTGTTGTTGTTGTTGTTGTTGTTGTTGTTGTTGTTGTTGTTGTTGTTGTTGTTGTTGTTGGTGGTGGTGGTGGTGGTGGTGGTGGTGGTGGTGGTGGTGGTTGCTGCTGCTGCCACTGCTGCTGCTACTGCTGCTGCTGAATTGTTCTAGTTGTGCTTTTTGTTTTTTTGTGGTTTGCCAGTTTTGCATGCGTGTGCATGTGTTTTCCTTGGTTGCTTTTGACGCATGCCGGCTCTTGGTTCGGACCTCGGGTTCAGCTTTTGGTCCCTACGGGGCGCAGTGCACCTGTTGCTGAGATCCCTATGCCAGCGTATGCCCGGTGTGCCCTTGACCTACCATCGCCAGGAAGCAAGGATTGCCATGCAATACCAACAAACAAGTTTCTTCTCATTTCGTGGCAGCCGCAGGAGGCCGCTGCCTCTGCCGGCCGCGCCTTGGGCGCGCTGGGCGTAGCGGTGCTTGGAGCGAATGGCGGAGGCTTAGCAGTGCACCGCCAAGCGGGGCTGGTGCTGGCCCTCTACGAATGAGCGCCTGACCCGGCGCCTGTGGTTCTCTCAACCATGACCCGAAACACAAGATGGGTTAGTTTTTTTTGGGACTTGGCTAACTTAGGGTGGTGGAGGCAGTGGGAAACCAGCCGTGTTGAGGGGCCCCTGGCTTAAACACAACCTCGTACACGCCTGTGGTGACCTTCTACCGTTTTGTTGAGTGCTTTCCCATGAAATTCGACCAACAAGGCGCCTGAAATTGTTGGTTGGTTTTGCTTGGCCTCTGGGGGTGCTGGACAAATTCACCACCAAAATTGCCATCACCGCAGGGCGGACTACTGACTCTTGTTGAAGGGAAAAGCAAGGGGTGTGCCTGTTGATGTTTGAGTGCCAGTAAACTCCATCAGCACCCATGAGCCAAGCAGTCTCGGTAAGCAGCGAAGCGAGCCTTGCACGGATGCAGGCCTGAGTTGAGCGCGCGAAGCGCCTGCCCATATCTATTTCCATATTCAATTTTCCAGAAACAGAGGGTGAAAACGGCCGCGCCGCGCATTGTGGGGCACGGTGAGATGTCAAGTCGCTCGCCTAAACAGACCTCACTTGTGGCTTGTTGTTTGCGTGCCCTGATTTGACCGGTAAGACCGTCGACCTAACCGATAGCCCTTATTTCAATCGGCATGCATCTGTACAACATCAACTAGCTTGAGTGTCAGGCGCACAACATCGATGATGTGTGCATCGAGTCGCTGAGTGCCACTTGCCAAACGTGCCGCGGTTTTGCATGAGGACCCAACAACTCAAACCCGAGCTGCAAGGCCGGCCTTTTTGCCCCAAGGAGTCCCAATGTGGTGTTATGTTGGTTCTTTGCCGTCCCCAACCAATTCACCACACCAAGGCAGTAGACCTGCCAGGGTGCAAGATGTGTTTTTCTCACCAACATAGCTGGGCTTGATTGGCACTTGCAACGCGAGGTATTCCTTGGACAACATGTTCCCATTTCAGCGGACAGCCCTTTGGCGCTCCATGTCGGTAGGATTCATCCGTTGCAACGGATGAAGATAGCTTGTGCTCTGAGGTGAAGCTGAACCGCCAGCGCTTGGACCAATCCTTCGGCAATTTGACAAGGCGGGCCGACAGACCCCGACTGACATGACTTCCGCACTGGCGCCCTAAATCCTGGAGGATGGCCTCAGGGAAGAGAAGGACTGTATGGGATGTTTATGAGGGAAGGACCGTATGGCCAGCTCCTCGCTGTTTTAAGCTTTGGCCCCAATTAACGGAGGGACCCCACCATGAAACACGACTCCGAGTAACGCGGATGCCTCACGTAGGCTTGGCAATGAGATCGACCGTGTGAAGCGAGAGGATGCCTCCCGTCTTCAGGAGGAGCCACGTGCAAATCCCGGGTCACTGAGGAATGGGCGTGGCCCATTGGACCATCCCTGCGAGAAAGTCGCTTATTATCCAAGATTATTCAAGTCATAGTCATGATGCTTAATTCTACTGCCTGGCATGGGGAGTGACGCTCGCCGGTTTTCGATGAGCTGCACAGTATAAGTGTTGTTTATGATGTGGGCCGTGCTGCTTGTCACGTTGCTTCGGAAGAGAAAATGCAAGAGACCCGGCCGGCTTGAGCTAATTAGCGTGAAAGGAAAGAAGCACGTGCTCCTGCTGGATGTCTCAAAAAACAAATCATCCCTTAAAGCACCGAGAGAATGCTCATGAATGCCCATGCCCGGTGGGCAACAGTCCCAAGCTGTGTGCGAAGGTGCCCGCCAGTGAATGCTGCATCCCCAGATGCCAAGTCACCCAGAGAAACACGTAGACAGATCCGACCCCTTCTCCCTCATCCCTGAGGAGTACAAGCGCTTGGTGCAGGGCTTGCGGCAGGCAGGACAGCACCTTGGACCCATCTTGGACCCATCTTGGACTGATAACCAGCAGTCCGGCTATGAGTTTTACTACACCCCCCCCTGAAAAGTTGTTGGTAGACATAAGTTCCAACAAGCAAAGGGTTCTCAATAAATTCACATAGACATGTCAAGGATAACGTACTTTCAGGATCCCAGGAGGGTCGATTTGTGCAGCAGTGGGTGTATCATCGCTGCGTGTAGCCGGGAAGTTGAAGATAGGGACCGGGGTCATAGGGTGTAAAAAGCTGCGATCCTTTGAGCGCCCAGTCTTCAATGGCCCTTTGAAATTGCAGCAGATTTGGCGGGTATCTTGGACCAAGCAATGTTGTTTCTTTCGATGGGCCAATGGGACCCATGAAGCATTGGTTGTTCTGGCAGCATATCAATCGGCGCAAATGTGCAATCCGCTTAAGCATCCACAAAGCGTTTGGATGCGAAATCCAGTGAAACCAGTGACTGGAACCTAGTGCCACCCATATCCGAAGAAGACTTGCTGAATGTCCCTGTGCTTGTTGGAGATAGCTCTGGGGTCATCTCTATGCGGCGTCTATCTTTGTATCTGGCTGTGAATTTTGATGAAAGGGATGAGCACGAACCTCCAAACTGGCACATGGATCCCCATGTAAGCGATTTCCAACCAAGCCGCCCCGATTCAGTGAATCAACCACCATAATGTAGACAGTAGCCGCTTGTTCCGTTGTGGACATCTTGTTGTGCTCGCTTGTAAGAGGGCCCGTTGCATCACCAGAAAGGTGGTGCCAGGTTAGGCCAGTCACCTGCCTTGGATCAACAAAAACGCTGTGGTTGTGTGCCCTCTACACGGGCAGGCCTAGGTACCCTGGAATGTAACAGCATGAGGGCCTTGGAATTCCGGCTGGAGCCAAGCACGAGCTCCACCCATCCGGCCTCAGCCACAAGTTGTGCTGGGAACGTGCGCCAGGCTGCGTTTTCAGCCCCGGTGGTGCAAGGAAGGGTGATTGATGTTTGTACAAAACAAGGCAGCCTGCGCAGTTGCATACTACTTATTTTCCGATTCTCCCGACCAAAGCCAGCCGGTGGGGCCACCCAAAATGTGTGGTTGCCCCCTTGTTTTTCCTGCAAACCGCATCCACATGGAGGCCTGGCACCGTTTTGCCTGAGATCCCGAGGATCGATGAGGCCATGGCGGATCAGCTGCAAAGCCCAGTGCTGCCGGAGGATCTGGTCAGCGAGGCCATCCCCGGGCGCCTTGGAATTCCAAGCAATGTGCCACAGCTTTGGCGCCTTTGGGGTGGTGTGTGCGCTTTTTTCGCCCTGGTGTCTAGGGTCAAGAGGGTGGTGTCGTTTTGATTTTTGGCACGCGCTTGGGGATGGAAAGGGTTATGTGTTTGAGCCTTGGTCATTGGAAAGCATCAAAGGGGTGGAATCATAAAGGGCAAGCGACACAGGGTCCCAAGCAGGCCGAAGGCGGCCGAGAGGCCTCGGACGAGTTTTGGGGAGTGCTTTTGTCACATCAACAACATTTGCATTGTGGTAATGTGTACGCTCATTGCACGCAGCAGCCAAAGCAATCGCACAATGCTGTTTTCCAACCCGTGTCGCCACGAGTCGGGCAGCATGCGAAAACTCCGTGGGGAGACCCCACCCACAAACCAGCGCGCGAATCCAAGGAACATCCGCAGGGCGGAACATTTCATCGCCTTGCTTCGACGTGGCCCGGCCTACACACTCACCGTTGTTGACAAACTCAATCTGAAGAGGTTGTTCTAGCATCCCAACACCAGAGACTTTGAACGAGACTTTCATTCATGCACAGCACAGGCAGAATTGATGGGGCTGAGGTCAGGTTTGCATCTAGGGCGTGCAGGGGCGTCATTCTCAAGTCAGACCACGGCAGGTTTGCAACCTGAAGCCTGCGCCCGCTGCCAGCCAGCCTTAGGTATCGTCAACTTTTGCCGTCGCTATTTGCACGTGGAGCGCGCTCAATGCGAGGGTCCTCTGTCAATCTGCCACAAGCTGGAGCAGGATGCAGACACTTGGCCGGGAGCCAGCAGATGAGCACGTGTTGGCCTCACATTCAGAGAGGGCTGGCAAAGCTAAGGAAGTGGACTCAAAGTCTCTGAAATTCTGCCACGAGCGCTTGCGCTCACTGCCCCGCGGCAATCACTAGCCTGCATGTTCATGCCATTTGGGGCCTCAAGTGATCATCTCATGGGTGGGCGCTACTGTTGGTTTGACGGATGGCACATGGCAGCGTAGCAGCCACAGCTGTCACCCGACTTTATGTGATGCGTTTCTCATGCTGAGGTTGAACACGCTCCAGGTCGCAAACCTGGACGAGTTCAGTCCGATTACCAAAGTGGCGGATTTTGTCACGCTGCTTGGGACCTACTCGCAAGGCTTCACCATCATTGTGGATCCCTACCCAGAAGCACAAGGCCTGATCTGAACAGTGTGTCGCGGAATTAAATGCAGGGATCACATAAGACAATCCATTGAATACTGGGGCCTTGCTTTCATCGTAACAACAGTTAAACACTAAAACAGATACCCGCAGATGTCAATCAATTTCAGTCTTCACTCAGGGCTTGGTGTTGCCATCATATTTGTAGCATGTGGGCTTCAGGCAGTGTGGCTGTCTCACGTTCAAACCTTTGGAGCTTGGGGTAACCTAAGCAGACCTAAGCTGCTGACACAGGCCAGCTGTCAAGGCGATCGAATCTGGTAGAGTCTTAGGGGTATTAGGCTGGGTAAGGCTCGATGTTGAGCAAACAGCGGGGCGAGCACGAGTATCAGAGGAAGGTGGCATGCAGTTTCAACTGAGGTATCTACGACCCGACGGTTATCCTTAGATGCCTGGATGCCTCTATTGCAATGAAACCGGTGGTGAAGAGATATCAGTCTGTAGTCCTCACCTCTGGGACGATTTCGCCACTCGAGATGTACCCAAAGACCCTTGGTCGCATGGCGCCAGAAACTGACAGCAACACTGACCACATGGCCACTACACAAGTGACAAGACGGATACGGGGGCAGAGGTGAAGGACCTGGTTGAACCAGTCAGCACCTATGCTATGATCGCATGTGATCGCAAGGTAATTTGTCTCAAACTGATGTGCATTGCTCATGTTGTGATGCTCACTGTGTCTCAAGTCCAGGGATTGAAACGGAGGTGCCAGCGAGCCGAACCAACAAACGGGTGGGTAATGGCCTCGAAGACAGGCACCGGGGTGCTGTCTCCAGTGGGGAGGGGAAATGGCAGATGTGAGCGTCCCTTCACCTTGGGATCTTTGAAGGTGAGACATGTCCATGTTTTTTTGACTACCATGGATTTTGCAATAATGTGCAGGGGCGTTTGCTTTTTCCACACCTTTGATTGTGTCCAGCTCTTGCCTCCGCGGGCTCATGCATGCACAGTAAACTATATAAACACAAACACATACAACCCATAATAATCCTCAGAATATTGAAAAGGGACAGATGTAATCAAACGGGTTACGAATACTTCGGCATGAGTAAGCCAAGTTCGGTGACAAAAGATGATACAATAATGTGCGATTGAAACAAATACAATATCACCAACAATTATCTACCAAATAAAGTGATTGATATCAAATGCTGCGCTTTGAATGTAGTCAAACAAGCTGCATAGACAACGCCAGCCCAAGCAAATACACGTAGAACTACATGCGGAGACAACGAAAGCAATCGCAACAAGTGCACTCGCAGAGTCCCCAGCCTTCAACATCAATGGGTAACACCCTGAACATTGGTCGCTGGCCCCAATGTATTTCATGCCCATAACGGCAGAGAGGGAAAGAGAGAGAGAGAGAGAGATAGAGAGAGAGATATATATAGAGAGAGAGAGAGGGAAACAGACAGAGAGAGAGAGAGGGAGAGGGAGAGGGAGAGGGAGGGATTGAGAGATTGAGAGAGGGACATATATATATATATATAGGTATCTACTACTATAAGGGCCATGACATGTCATAGCAATAGTGCAAAGGTGACCCTCCACAACACACGCACGGAGCCTTAAAGGCAGGCCTAGGAAGACCATCTTCCTTTTCCAGATGCTTGTTTGTTGGGTACCTTCCGTTCCGTCCCAGGATCCTTGGTATGTCCAACGTGGTGGTCACCGAGTCCTTCTCCATCACCATGGAGCGCAAGTGCCTGTGCCCCCTAATCGTCACCCACGGCCCCGACCAGGCGGGTAAAACATCAACGCCGTGCGGCTTTTGGGGATCCATCCCTCTGGGGGGGGGGGGGCAAGGGAAAAGCGCGCGACTTGTGCGTGACGTGCTAAAGGAGTGAACGGCTTCGAATTTGAGGAGACCCTCCGGCATTTGCTTTTTAGAGCTTGAGATTTGGAGGGCTTGCTGCCCTTTCAAAAGACCAGGCAAGTACTGAACAGCCCACGACATGTAACCACCCCCGTTGAGTCCGGGAGCTCCAGGAAAGGATGGGTGGAGTGTGTTCCATTTGTTCCGCGCGTGGCTGAAGATTCCAGCTGGAGGAACGCGACTGAGGGTAACATGGGAAACATACTGGCAACCCCTGACAACTGGGCAAAGGCAGTTTCAGCGGAGGTTACGCAAGTTGGGATCGGACACCCCAACACCAATGTCACGAGGTGCCCATCTCATCGCGCTTCAGCTTGCGAGAAGCGGGGTCCTTACCGACTGGGGACCGGGTGGTACGCGAGCTGTTGGTCCTCAAGCACGGCCAGTTGTTTCCGGCTTTGGCTGGTTGCTTTTTGAATGGCTGGGAGGGACACGTGTGCCAACACATACCAACCCAAATGCCTGTGGCCTGAGGACCCCAGCGTGGTACAAAACTACGGGATGTTGCTGGAGCAGCTGGTACAGGAGATCCCCGACGGCTTGGCACCTCGCACTTTGAGAGGTCTCGGGTGGGTGCTTGGGACCTTTTCGGTTGGTGGCTTCGGTGAATCTCCACAGGGTTCCCTTTTTCTACCGGGGTTGCTGAACTGGTTGGATGGCGCAGCAAAAGCAACTGCTGGAAAAGGTGGACGAGGCTCTGGCTGGGTCAGCTCGCGATACGCGAAGCAGGCCGCATGTTTTGGAAGTTGGCTGTGTCTTGGCTTGTTGAGGTATGCTTCTTCACCTCGTACCGCTACCTCGAGCAGGTACTGGAGAAATGGTACGAGACAGGCGTGATGCTGGCCCTGCTAGTTTGGCCATGCGGATTCAGATGCTGAGCGCATATGTTCCTCTTTGATTTGCCTGTAGGCCAGCCAAGTTTGCCAACGAAATTGCTTCCGTGTGAGATTTCGTTGTTGCCCGTTGCGCGTGGCTTGCCAATCTCTGCATGTTTCGACCCGGGGGAGCCCGTGATGTGTCAACACTGTCTTTCTTCCGTGGCCCCGACAAGTCGTTGGATTGCCTAATGTTTGCCTGCTGAGTTACATGGAACCCAAAAAAGTGGACCCCGGAATGCGATTCCTTTGAAAACGAGGGCTTGTTGGATGCTGTTGCCCAGAAGTGCAGATCCATTGAACAATGGCAGCCCTTTGAGGCTTGAGCTGCTGACGCGTTCTGTGATCAAGCCTTTGCAATACTTAACTTACTATCGATGTGTGTGCGTTTCTTTTGCTCAGCATGAAGCGGTCGAGCCGTTCGAAGCCGCCCCTTCTGGCAATCCGGCGGTCGCAGGCGTCATTGCACGGGTACTGAAGCACAAGTTGGTCTTCATTGAGACCGCGGACGCTTGGCGTTTGGTGTACCAGGCTGCTGGAAGTGTGGCAGCGCAAGTAGGTTGTGTGCCGACAGCCATGAAAACGCAGGGTCAGATCCGGTTAGACATGAGGATGTGGTGGCCACCACCTATGCCCTCAATCTGTACCGCCAGGAGGGGTGTGGAGAGCAGTCGGGCAATGGGTTAGGGCTAGGGAGGGCCAACTCATGGGAAGAGAGCTGCGTTGATTGGTTACTTGTGGCATGGCACACCTAAAGGCGTGTGAGTGATGCGGACAAGTTGGGTGATAAGGCATAGGGAGCACGGCTCATCAACCATGCGCGTGCTTCTTAAAATAGGGACCCCCTAATATTTGCACACACACATATGTCATGATACGTATGCTTGTCTTAAAAAATAGAATTAACAAATATTGTATAATTATATAGTGTGTTTGTTGTCTGGTTTCGCCTAAAATAATTACCAACAGGGATTCCATTTTGCAAAACTCCCATGTGGTGAGGGCAGTCACTGGGTCCAGGCCTGCGACTCGGGCCAGGGCGCCGTCTTCTTTTCCGTGGCCCGCGGCAAGGCGGGATCCGAATTGCAAGCTTTGGGTATCATGGGGGCTGGGGGAGGGCCGGGGGGGGGGGGGGTGGAGCCCCAATAAGCCCCAAATAAAGCCTTATTCGGGGCTTAATAAAGGTTTATTTGGGCTCCCTCCTCCTCCCCTCCCTCCCCCCCAGCCCGGTAGGCAAGGTAAAGTCTTTGGGGCCCTGAGCCTTAGCCACATGGATGGTGGGGGCGGGTGGGGTCGGTGGGGTGGGTCATTTATTCCGACAAATCCCGGGCACGAGCCATGTACAGATTGAAAACCCAGAGGGTGCCTTGTGAGGAGATCTATGTTGTTGCAATGGGGTACGTGCGAGTCATGCGAGCCCTCACCGGCTTCAGAGCCATCGCAATTCGTTGGCTTAGGTCGCAGAAGGGATTGACTTTGACCGTCACTACGGGCGCTGCGTGGTGCTTTTCGGTGTGCCCTTCCAGTACACGCTGTCTCGCGAGCTGCGAGCAAGGTGCCGGCCATGTGTTGAAGCGGCCCACCCGTATCGCATAGGCACTTGAGGAATTATCGATTTGTAAAGCCCATGCTTTAGCCTAAGAATTGATGTCTGCAGGATAATCTACCGGGAGTTTTCTAAACCCCTCAGGCACCAATATTTGGCAGATATCACTGTATACTTTTTAGATGCGCATGGTTGCTAGCATCAGCTTTGCCTTGTTTCATTGCTGGGAGTGCAACCTCCATGCCCAAGCCTTGGTGGCCACATCAGCACGAGAAGCATGCACAGAATCGACTGAGCAAGATTTGGCTTTGTTGCTGTGTGTTGCTGCTTTTTCGTTTTACCATATGCCTTTTCACTCCAAAGGCTGCAGCACATATTATTTTGCAAGCCCCCGGCAACACCCGTTGCAGGCTGGAGTTTCTGCGCCAGCACTACGACATCAAGGAGTGGAGTGCTGGCGGCCTGCTGCGAGTTGACAATATGAAAATATGTTCGATTGGTTTGATGCTACGTCCTGTACTACTGCACTTTGTTCTAAGCCGAGGAAAACACTTCTCCGCGGTGCAAGCGATATGCAGTGAGTTGGAACACGGGCACTGGAGCAAACATGCAAACAAATCACATATGGTGCTGAAGGATGGGCTACCGCCTGCTCGGCTGTTGTTCGCACTTGCGGTTGGGTGCCAGGCTGCCCAGAAATTCACAACCATTGGTTCAGGGGCTGGTCGGAGGGACCGCCAAGTGTATGTGTGTGTGTGTTTCTCGCAGATGCTATCGAAAGAGGCCACCTATTTCAATGTTTTCCATTAGTTACCTTCCTGAGAGCAGGAATCTGAGTTCTTGAACTTCGACGCGATGCGGCAAGCTTCGCAGTGTTTGGGCCGAGTCATTCGATCCAAGCGCCGCATGATTGCAAATGGTTTCGCTGGAGGGTTGACTTGGTGCTGACATGCTTCCACCTTGCTGAAACAAACGCTAGCCTCAAGTTGCGTATTCTAACATTGCAGAGCTTCGGGTGTGTGTGTGTGTGACATTTGCTGGTGCAGCATGTTGCGTGCACAGTTGTTTGTGCATGTTCTGCGCTTGGTATGGCGCTAGCACCACTGACTGAGACGCTTATTTGTCTGTTTCAGGCCGGACTTGCTAAGCATTCATTTCGAGGGCAACGACTGTCAGCCTGCGGTCTAACTGCGATTCGTCAAACAACAGCGGTTGCCATTTCGAGTATAATGGACAACGCGGTGCTTGAATGCTGTAGCTAGCATTCTTTGGTGCTGACCAGGGGGGTGCAGGGGCATGAGCTGCTGCCCGGTTGATTCATTGTCAAGCTGTGCCAGCGCCACCAAGAAGTAAGATACCACCAATTGGCGCCAAGGCGATTATGGTGTCATGATCTTCGCAGACCAACGGTATGCGCGCAGCGACAAGCGTTCCAAGATCCCGGATTGGAGCCTTGCCAGTCATCAAGAGGGCCCTTTGCGGGGGATCAAAGGAGCCGGTGACATCCAGCAACTGTGAAGCCCCTAAACGGGCATGGGAATACACCAATGCCCGACAAAACTAGATGACAAGAGGCTCGGGAAAGACTGACAAATGGCTGTGGGTCAAAAATAGGTACCCAAAATGGAACCCCGGTAAATGGAAACATGGACTAAAATCTGCGGTCCCCTGGTGGTTTAATTTTGACCCATGCCCAAAAGTGTTTTTTGATGAGGATCCGCAACTTCTTGGAGCCCGGACATGTCTTCATGGCCACCGACCTGGCAGTGGAGACAGCCAGAAACTTTTTGCTGCAGATGTCGCAGCCCTACGCCGCAAGGCCGCAGGGATGTGGGCAGGGCCTTTCACCCGTGCCAATATTTGCAGAGGGAACTACTGTATATACTTTTGGGGGACCTCTTTTTGCGGTTCCACGTTATTTTGTAGGAGGGTGGTCTTCCAAAAGGGTCTGTGCGCCAAACCATGTTATATGACCAATTCTGGAGAGGGGACTTGCCTCAACTTGCCATGTTCAGGGCTGAGGCAGAGCTTTTGAACAATAGTTGCGATCTTTCAACCGGCAGTTCTGCTTTGCGGGCTCTTGAAGCTTTTCACGCTGGACGTACGCGGAATGCGAACGGAGCTTTCTCACGGTTCGTTGGCTCGGGTGCTTCGAAGAGATTGCCGCAACCGTTCCATTGGGCATGCGGCTGGCGCCCAGGAAGAGAAGAAAGGCGTCGGGGCATCGGTGTTGACGCCCGAGGCGCTCAAGGACAGGTGCGTTCAACGGCTCCGTATGCTGCGGCTGCGCTGCGGGGGTTGGAGTTCGATCCTGGTGTTGGGGAGTTTCGGGGCGCAGGGACCCTCTCAAAGAGAGTTCGCGCACTTTTAGCAGCTCTACCCATGTCTGAATGTCCACTTTGGGATCTTGCAGGGTTGTTGTCCTGAACCTGATGGCGTTGTTGTTGCCACACTTTGGCTACTGTCCTGGAGTTTGGATCATCCTTTGTTAAATGTTGCATGTTTGCGCATGTGTTTTTCTGCATGGAGCCCTTGTCACCATCTTCCAAAGCAAAGTGAGAGCTAAGTCATGTTGCTTCTCGTGGCTTCTGCTCATGCGTAGCTGCAATCTAGCCGCAGAAATCAAAGACAACTGACAAATTGAACATCCACATATGCAACTTCCTGCAAACACGAACCCCGTCCTTCACCAGCCGCGCGCGCTGTTCGCATTTGAACCGGGCTTGTCCTTTTTGGGCCACGGTAAGCTATGTGCTTCTGTGGCACTTTGGTCTCGGACGATGCTTTAGAGGAGCTGCAGGCGGGCGAGGTGCAGAAGCTTCAGGGACTAGGCCAGAACGAGATGCTTGGATGCAAGCGTGGCCCGTCTCGTGCCTGCAGGCCTTCGTGCCTGTGGGCGGGGGTTGGGGCCTGGGGTGAGGTTCGGGATGGCCGCACTGGCCCAAGCAGTGTTTGCTTGGACTGGCATGGGGTGCCGTGCAAGTCTTTTGTCTAGTTTGCAATCTGAGTGCGCGCCGTTGCGGGCAGGGAGGGACACACGCCAGGGGTCCTTGAACATGTTGAAACTGGAGCGTGGTGTCCAGTTTGGATTGTTCTGCATCGATGGTATTTCCGAGCGAAACTAGATGCAAAGCATTATGAGCTTGAAATATTTTGCAGTCAGCAATCAAGGACTTACTAAATTGACCTCGCCCTTGTTGTCATGAGAGAAAAAAGAGAAACCGCTCAATGGCAATGTGAAGATGGAATGCTTTCAAAGCCACCGCTTTGCACATGGTTGGTACGCCCTTCTAAGATGGAATATTATTTGCACACACCAGGGCTCTCCCTTTGCAGGATCCATGTTGAGGAATTTACTCTTAAATCATGACTGCAACCTGAAACTGCTTCCGACACTTTGGTGCAGGCGTCCCCCGTGTCAAACCATCTGCAGGATCGAAGGGCCTCCGGACAAGAAACCTCGGGTGAAGCTTCGCTGAGGCAGGTCCTGGGCAGTCAACTGGGGATGGGCGACCTGAGAAGGCGTTTTTGGGTAAACAGCTGAGGTCTATGTTCAGGTAAGCCCTTTTTCTTGTAGAGGGTAGGTGGGAAGCCCCCCCTAACCTGCAAACCACCAATCCCAGCCACCAATGAGAGAGGGGCTGGCCCAATGGTGTGAAACAGGGCTTTCTCCAGCTGTACTTGGATCTTGGGGAATCGCAAGGTGTGTGAGCATGTGGGCAGGAGTCCAGAAGAAATCAGACAAACAAGGCACGAGGAAATCAGGCATTCTCCCACTGCAGCTTCGCTGCCACTGCAGGATTTACCCTGTATTTAGAATATTTCGTATGACTGGCATGCCGCTGGGCTTGTTCCAAGGCAGCATGACGTGTTTGACATTGTTGGCAGTTGGTCCATGACGAGTTCCAGGCCACAGGCCATAGACGTCGATGTCCGTTGGACGCCAACATGGCCGGGATCTCTCATTCGATGTCACGTTTTAACAGATTCGTATGAGGCGCTAAGGTTCCAGGTGAAAGTTTCAAGAAGCTGCTGACTGCGAGACCATGAAGGGTGTATGACAGTCAAGCTTGATCCCGCCGATGTTGCATTGGGGCCTGCCGCAGCACGTGCTTGCGTGTTGGTGTGGGCGTGGGTCTGGGTGCGACGGCTTGAGTTGTGAGAGCCTCGCCCTCGCAATCCTCCAAAACCGCAGCGCTGGGTTTCCAAAACGAGCACAGAGCATGGTCATTTCCCCGGAAATGAGCAGCACGTTGGCCAGTTTGCTTTGTTTTAATGTGAAGTAGCGAGCAAAGGACCTGAGAGGTCTGCAAGGACCAAGGACCAGCCAGTGCAACCGTAGGCAGATCTTGGACATGGCCATGAGCCCAATGAGGGCCTGGGTGAGCCCGCGCCCTGCAAGGCACCTGCATGTGGAATTGTGAAATCTTAGGGCCCTATAGTACCAAGTAGTTTGTTCCCATGGTGCTCTCAGGCGCACGGGTGACGCGCGTCCGCCAGCATGTGCGTGTGCAACACATGCTTTGCTCGGCAAGTGCCTAGGCAAGTTGTCACAAACGCTCTGCAACTGGAGGCCTTGCTGTTTGAACAGCCCCTGCATCGAGTTGCAGCAGATGTTTTGAACACATGTGAATTCCACTGGGCCGAGCCGCGTCGTGGCAATTCTGCTGTGAAGGGAGGCGGAATCCCGGAAGGTGTGCAGAAGCCTTGTACAGACTGCACGGGTTCGCGGCGCAGTTTTCCCAGCCGCTGGGCCCGGACAAAGCAAGCAAGCCCAGGAGGCAGGGCAGTGACGTAGGTCACGCTTGTCCAGGTTTCTGGCTAGAAAAAAGCGGACTGATGGAGAAGGGCCAGGGAATGTACGAGTTTTGCTGATGTGATCACCCTTGTCGCTGCAACCTCGGGCAACCGTCGAGAGTCTAACTCTTGGCGGGGCAACATCGAGAATGAATTGCTTGTTGCATGATTCTGAAAAAAAAATGGGGGGGGGACTGCTTAGATCTGGGTGCGTTGCTCGTTGCTGATGTTGCACTGCATGGCGGGCTGCTCTCTTGGGAAGGCCCGTGGTTTTTGCTTCCCCGCCGCATCGCAGGAAGAAGGGCCATCGATTTGGATCAAACCAAGATCTTTTGGCCGCGAAGCTGCCATGGTTTGGGGAGTCTATGCCAAGAGTTGTGTGAAGACCATTGGCACTGCTGTTAAGAGTTACAGTTATACCTTTACAGCAAGTAGCCCGACCTTTTTGCCCACCATTGCTCCTGTTGCATTCGCCTTAGGGCAACGCTGCTGGCGTTTGCTGGCACGCTGCAACCCAAAAGCGCTAGACTCCCCTGGCAATATGCGGCCGCTGCCGGTGCTGCCACGCTGGCCTCATGCGCGGCTGGTGCTGCGGAGGGTGGAGGTCAAGGACGTTGCAGTTGAGCGCAGGGCGGAGCTTGTAACTCTTGGGGCCTGTGGCTCCTGCATTGTTTTTCTGCGAGACATATCCGCGGACAATGCTTTTGGTCAGCCAAACGCTGGGAGCGCTCCGGCTGTAGGGCTGGGCCTTGCATCAATTCAATCGTAGCTGTGCTGGGAAAACACGCTTCAAATGTCCTGAAGCTGGAAACTTATCCCTGTCCACACCCAGCATTTTTTAACCCGTACGGAGCTAGTGTTGTCCTGCTGCACTAGACAGGACGGGAGGTCAGGTTTTCCCAGGCAAGTTCGTTGAGCGGTTGCAGTCAAGCAAGCTCGCTGGGAGTTCCCGCCCAAAAGCTGATCGCCTTAAGCTACGTCTTGTGATCGCCCCAAGTTAGGCTGTCAACTCATCACATGGCTTGGCGTGGCGTCATGACAAAAAGTGATTGTTTCAGGTAGGCAAGGGACCTGTGTAGGCATTCGGAAGAAGACAAGAGAAGGCCTCTTGAGACTAAAAGTGATTTCGTACAATCCACAACCTTTGAGTCCCCCCATAGGAGACCAAAGCGGCATGTGGTTTTTCTCAATTATCGAATCTCCCCTTGGCAACAACATGTAACCCATCAAACTAAGCGTTTGTTTAGTTTGGAATCCCCTTTCGTGGCTTCTGGATTTTGCCGGCTTCAGGTCAGAACTCTCCAGCGATCCCCTAAACCATTAGAGGAATCCACTTTTCGTGGTGAATTTGCCTGGGAGCACCCCTTAAACAAGAAGGTTCTCCGTCAAGGAGGGAATGACCCCTACCAACCATCCCTTGTGGTTTTTTTCAAGGATTCCCTTCCGGTTCATTCTGCAAACGCGACGTTGATTGGGAAGCCCGGATGAAGCCCATCCTGCTTGCGGGGTCACCAAAGGCCCCCAAATCAACTCAAAAACAATCAGGGGTCCTGCTTCCGGGGTTCACAAATTACTGAGCACATGGGTCCAAACTGATTTCGAAGCAACAAAAAAGAGAGAAGCAACAGACTAAAACAAACAAACTGTTTTTGGGGAACTTCCGCCCGCCCCCAAAAAAAAAAAAAAAAAAAACAAGCAAAAAACAACAAAACAAGAAGGAAAGGAAGGAAACAAACAAAAAGCTATAACATGTAATCAGAGCACCGGAACAAGAAGAAAGGAATCACACCAAGAGACCGGGGCGCCTTTCGGAGCGGCCGAGAAGGACTTGAAGGGCTGCGCGGAGCTGGAGGCAGCCTCCTACCCGGCCGACGAGGCTTCACCAATTAGCGAGTCACGGCAAACGTTGTCAGGCAGGCTTTAGGGGATGGGACGGTCAACTGTAAGACTCAGGTAACCCTTAGTTGGGTGGTTTGGATGGTGGTTTGGATTGGCTTGGGGATTTGAACCTGGTAGAGGGTAAATGAGAAACCCCTCCCTAACCACCAAACCGCCAATCCAAACCACCAATTGGAGGGAAGCTGACCACTTGCCATTCTGCAGGTAGATTCCTTTGCAGAAAGCCTGTTGAACGGCCCAGGCAACTCATCCCAGCTTTGTTGAAGGGACCTGGACGTGTCTGGCTCACTGCTGCTCACTCACTGCTCTCGGAGGTGAATGGGCCGGCGGCCTCGACATCCCGCAATCGCTACTGATTTTGAAGCAATCAGGGCCAGCTGTGCCCAGTGACATCAATCACAGAGGGCGATGGCGGACAGCCGACAAGTCAGGAGGAACATGATCTCCAAAGCGGAAACCTCGAAACCGCAGTGATCGCTCCATGTGGCTCTTGGTCGCGCACGTTTCTGATTGCCAAACAGAGTTGCACAGTGTTGCCGAGCACCCTCCCGATGCATGCCAAATGAATAGTTGCCCTGCCGTTTTGCTGCATGGTTATGTAAGTGTGCCCCTTTGATGAGCTATGTGCAGCTATGAATTGTTCAAGGGTGAAGCCGCCCTTGAAGCTATGACACGATGTAGTTGTCTAAAATTGCAGTTATTCAGCGTCAGATGTGTTTAACCGCCGACTTGCTGTGTGGTGGTCACATTGATGCAGGCATTTCCAGGCAAGTAACCTCCCTTAAAGCCACTTGCAGCCCTCCTGAGGGGGCATTTCCAGCAGGTACCTGAAGACAATTGTAATCATCGGACATTTGAAGCCCCTGGACAGGCTGCATCGCCTGAGGGGCTGGCAATGCGGCAGAAAGTGGCGGGCGACTTCTTTTGGGCTACCTTTGAGCCTTGGGATGAAGCTGGGTTGGCTAAGCTTGCTGGCTCCCAGAAAATCAACTAGGGTTTTGGCAATGAACTGGGGGATTCCCCGGGATCTTCGGAGCCAAAGCGGCCGTTGGGCTGGCCAAAGCGGAAGTGGCCAGGCTTCAGGCCCAGTTCCACCAGTGCTGAAAGTTTGACAGCCAACTGAGTTCCAAAGTTAGACAAAGCAAGCCTTGCAGCTTAGTCACACGAACTGCACTGGGTAAGTAGCGACAGCCATTGAATTGATAGCCCCCGCCGCTCTATCAAGGAACAATGCAGAAAGGCCAACACAAGATCCCTTGAGATCATTGTGTCGACCGCGCATTGTTCCAAGCAAGCCACAGCCTTAGCGGGATGCACGTAGCAACCAGAAAAGAAGTGGCCACCCTTTGAGGTGGGAGATGCGCCTGTTAAGCATGCCTCGGTCCTCTGGCGCTTGGTTTCATTTCTTATGCACTTATATGTGTGGGGCTTAGGCGCTTGGCAAGCCTTGCCCAGACTGCCACTGCAGCTCTGACAATTGGGGTCTCTGAAGTTTACTTCTCACTGGCCGGATGCCTGTGACATGAAGTAACTGGTGCCTTCCCCCGCTTTGGGCGGTTTTCGATCTAAAAGAACCACACGTCCTTCACAGGCCCAAGGGGCCACTGGGCGCAGATCTGCGCAGCACCGGAGTGTCCGAACCAAGGAGGGTGATGCTCTGGCGGGCTTCGTGTGTGGCACCTGTGCGGACGGCAGCACCCTGACACACGAGTCCATGGAGAAGCACATTCCGGGAGGCAGGAAGCGGCAACCTTCCATAGCGCCATAGCATTGGACTGGCCACACCTGGGTTCAGTGTTGCGTTGCGGCCTGGACAAGGTCCAAAGGGCCCACGCCCACCGTGACAGCTTAACCATAACTGTCATAGACTGGTGTTGCCTATGCACGTAGAAGCGGGCTGCATCAGCACTCGGGGGGCAAAGCCGACGTCCTTGGTACTGGAGGGCGGCGTTGGATCAGACCTGTGCTTTTTGTTCCTCTACGTGAGGTGGCGACGAAATTAGTGGTTCCCATTCCGAACGGCTGAAAGCTTTCTACGAGGGGCCATTACTTGTTGACGTTTCAGTCCGCATCCAGATCATCCACGGGTCGTGTGTGGAATGAGCATCGCAGAAGCATGTGGATATCACGTTGCATTCGCACGCGGTTATCTCATTTTTGCTTACAGAGATAACTTTGGAGAGGGGGAGGGAAGATGATCGACCCTTTTGCACTGCTCGACAATTCTTGGTGTAGCGCCAACGTGGATCCACGGAGGGCAGGAAGCTTTGGCCAGGTCGACTCCTCTGCATCCACTCCGTGGTGGTTCAGGAAAAGTTCCGACGTCGAGGCTGCGCATACTCAAATCCAGGTAGAAGGTTAGTTGGGGGAGGGGGGTCGTTTTGGGTCGAAAAAGGTGCGGGTGGTTTGCCCTTCTTGATGTCTTGGGTGGGCTCCGATCCCAGGCCTTTCCGACCCATTGGGGGCTTGCGAGGCCTGGCCTTAGCCATGCTCCGGGAGTACGTCAAAGCAGTGGCCGCAGTGCCAGGCGGGGCCCGGGATGGCATCAGAACCGAAAAGGCGGCTCAATGTCATGTGAATAATAATTTTCCCTTTAGGTGTTGAAGTTATTCCGAAAGCAGACTCATTTGCAAGTCACACAGGCCGGCGCAAAAAGCTGCTTGGCCCACATGTGCCACGTGGCTTGTGAACCTGTGGCCAGCTGTGGCAGCATTCCTTGTTCAAAAGCCGAGCACACGTGTTGTTTATGTGCTGCGCGAATGATTTGCGTGGCCGGAAACTAGACCAATGTTGGCCGGAAACTGGACCAATGTTAAACCGTCGTGTATAAATTGCGCCGAAGGCTCTCGCTCCGCTGCCTGCCCAGAAGCAGTCACTTTGGGTGTTTGCCAAAATGGGGCAACCCCGCAAATGGGTGGGTTTCCCTCAGAAACATCCAGAAGGGGTCCGATACTTTGAGAAATGTTCATTTCGGCTATACAAAGGATGCTATGGATGCTGTGTAGCCAATGTCAAGCAGAGCGACACGAGCACAAAATCGCACACGTGCGCGACGGCCGAATCCGGGCCTTAACAAGGCTTGCTGCCTTGGTGCCCAGCGTCAACTCACATATGCTTGTGTTTGTGTGTGTGGTTTGATCGGAGAGGCCTAAGTGTTTCTTGTTTCTTTAACTTCCAACATGTTGAGTCAACTGGGGGGGAGTTGCCGCGTATCGCAAAAACACCTGTTTTGTCCATTGTTTTTGCGGCAAGGGGGCGAGGGGGGAAGGTCATGAGGGTCACATGAAAAGTGGACCAAAGTCACACCATGGCAAGCACTTGCCGCACTTTCAAGACCTTTGCTTCCTCGCACCGCAAAAGCAGCAAGGCGGCAGCATGATTTACTGTCCCGCCTGCACAATTGCACCCTGACTTGAAGTGGAGGGATATCGCTTGGCAAAAGGCGTCATTGGAAGCGCGGACGCCCCCCACGGTTGATCCAACATATTGTTCACCAAGGAACAGCCAAGCGTAGGGGACAGGGATACATGGGATGCTGGCAAAGAACCATGGGTGAACAGAATGCCAAAGCATCTCAGATGGAGTAGGTTCCAGGGTTGGGATCTGCCATTTCCTGGGTTAATATTTGTGACGGGGGAGATGGATGACATGATGGATGGTGAGTGGGAGAGAGAGGAGTGATGGAGGCTGCATCTCTTTCTCACTCTTTTTCTCCCTCTTTCTCTCTCTTTCTCTCTCTTTCTCTCTCTTTCTCTCTCTTTCTCTCTCTTTCTCTCTCTCTTTCTCTCTCTTTCTCTCTTTTTCTCTCTCTTTCTCTCTCTTTCTCTCTTTTTCTCTCTTTTTCTCTCTCTTTCTCTCTCTTTGTCTCTTTGTCTCTTTTTCTCTCTCTTTCTCTCTCTCTCTCTCTCTCTCTCTTTGTCTCTTTTTCTCTCTCTTTGTCTCTCTTTCTCTCCTTCTCTCCTTCTCTTTTTGCTCTCTCTCTCTCTCTCTTTCTCTTTCCCATTTTTCCTCTCTCTCGCTCTCTCTATCTCTTTCCCTTTCTCGCTCTCTCTCTCTCTCTCTCTCTCTTTGTCTTTCTCTTTCCCGCTCTCTCTCTCTCTCTTTCCCTTTTTTCTCCCTCTCTGTCACTCTTTCTCTTTCTCACTCTTTTTCTCCCTCTTTCTCTCTCTTTCTCTCTCTTTCTCTCTCTTTCTCTCTCTTTCTCTCTCTTTCTCTCTCTTTCTCTTTCTCTTTCTCTCTCTTTCTCTCTTTTTCTCTCTCTTTCTCTCTCTTTCTCTCTCTTTCTCTCTCTTTCTCTCTTTTTCTCTCTTTTTCTCTCTCTTTCTCTCTCTCTCTCTCTCTCTCTCTCTCTCTTTGTCTCTTTTTCTCTCTCTTTGTCTCTCTTTCTCTCCTTCTCTCCTTCTCTTTTTGCTCTCTCTCCCTCTCTCTTTCTGTCTCTTTTTCCCAGCAAACCTTTTCCTTCATATCATTCCTCAATCTGGAAAAAGGCTAGAGGGAAGGAACAGGCGAGCCCGTGCCTAAGATCTTGAATGGCTCGGAGAGAGAATTGCCACGTGATGCAACTCCATTCTTTCTCCATCCCATGCCAGCCCCAAATGATAGAGAGAATGGGCTGTCCGTCCTTCATGTGCATCTAGGAGTTAACTCGCGTCGCTCGGTTGCAGGCGCACCAACGGCCTCCGCCCTCATTGCCAAGGCCGGTCTGGTGTCCCTCTATGTGCGGCTCGGCTGACGAACCGGTTCAGGTGTTGACAGCGTGCGCAACGTGCGCTCTGCACATACGCAAAGCTACCTGCGCAACGGGGGGATGGAATGACGAGAGGGAAGCGACCCCTGTTGAAGTCTCAGGGCCTGCGCACTGCACTTTGTACCCTGCAGTGCAGGTAGAAACAACCAACAGCGCAAGCACGGCACAAGAGGCAGCTGAAACGAGCCATTGCGACCTCCGTTATTTTTCCTCAAGCCTAGCGGTTGTGTGTAGACAGAGTGCAGGAGGCACGGAGGGCGCTGCGATTCGCATCTCCAGCCGGTAGCATTTGATTTGTGCAGTTCACCTGTTGATTGTTTTGCCCGCAGATTTGTTCTTTCCATGCATTGGCTTGCGCAATCAAGCCGGGATGTAGAGATTTATTCACTTGCGGGGCCTGTCGTGATTTGTCTCAGAACCAAAAGGAAGCCGACCACTGATACTGCCCGTGACACTCAGTGCATTGCAGCCGTTGACCAAGACAATGCTCCGCCAAAGCCGCGGCAAAGGAAATAGTTACTAGCGCATCCTGTCCATGCAAAGCACCACTAAGAGATGCACAGTGCAGTGAGGCTGTGCATGCCATGTCCGAGCTGAGCATGTGTTTGTTGAGCAATTTTCCCGAGGCTGCTGGCAGTTTCAACGAAGCTGCTTCTCTCACGGGGTGATTCCCATGTTCGCAACTGTGCAACTGGTTTCCCATGTTCGCTACACAAACAAACCGCAACACGCATCACATGCCCAGGCGGCCCAAAGTGGCGTTTGCGCCTGGCGTCCTCCGCCATGCTACGCGCCCTCCTCCCGCGCCTCCCGCGCCTCCCGCGCTTCCCGCGGCGCAGCCTCGCGGCCGCGGCTTCGGTTCGGCCGACGGCGGCCCGGCCACGGGCCGCCGGCGGACGACGAGTGGAACAGCTGCCGGTGCCGGAGGTGGTAAAGCAGAACTTGCTGGGAATGGGCGTCTCCAAGCTCTTCGAGATCCAGTACAAGGCCATGTATTAAGTGCTTCAAAGTGCTTGCTTTTGGAGAAGATGTTGGTCACTGGTGACCAGATGGAACAACTGACTGAATCGCTGGTGCGGATTTTACTTCAGATGGGTGAAATTCACTGATTGGCGCATGTGTGCTAGCGGTGATTCACTATCAGGGGTAACACGAGTTTGCTTTCATTTTGGTCATCCTTATAGCAAGGCAGTGGTTTGTGATTCGACTAGCATCATTCGACAGTCGGATGCCCAACTACCCAGCCACCCAAGTTCCCATCCATGTATTTTCCCCAGTTTGGTTGGATCTAAGAAGGACTTTGGCCCTTGGTCAGCCAAGGCTTTTGAGCCGATCCTCAGGGGCAAGAGCTTCGTGGGGCGCTCGCAGACGGGCACGGGGAAGACAGTAGCTTACCTCCTGCCCTTGCTGGAGCGCATGCGAAACGAAAAGATGTCTGCGGCTCACTCACTATTGATCTTGGTGCCTACCCGGGAGCTCTGCAAACAAGTGGGCAGCAGCATTCTGTCTTTGTCCGTCCACGCGGATGTTGCCTTGGTCTATGGAGGGCCCTCCCTAGACTCTCAGGAGCAGCTGGTACGCTTGGGCGCCACTATTGTGGTAGCCACTCCCGGCCGGTGCGCGCGACTGATTGAACGAGGCGCGCTGCAGACGCAGAACGTGCGAGCCTTGGTGGTGGACGAAGCGGACGCCATGTTTGGCCCAGAGTTCGTGGGGCGAGTCGAGCGTGTTTTGAATGGTGCAGCCAAGCCAGGATTGCAGCAAGTCTTGTTTTCAGCATCTTTGCCCAGTGATGTGCTGTCACTCATACAGCGGTTCTTCCCAACCCACGAGTTTGTAGATTTGGTGGATCGCCACGGCACTCCTGGCGATGCGGTGGTGAAATCGGTTGACCACAGACTGTGCAAGGTGCCTGAGCGGAGTTCTGCTGCCCGGGCCCGGGTGTTGCTGCACGTGCTGAATGAGCAGTTGAACTTGTCAGGCGGTCGCTGCATCATTTTCGTCGACACCACCTCAGAGGCCAGATCGCTACTTGCCCACCCGGCCCTGGATCGTCGGGCGCGCGCCGTGCACGGAGACTCCAGCGCCCAAGAGAGGGACGGCACCTTGTCCTCTTTTGCCAACCAGGAGTTCGACGTTTTGATCGCCACGGACATCGTGAGTCGCGGCATCGATTTCGCGGATGTCTCGCTGGTGCTCCAGCTGCATCCCCCCAAGGAGCCCACGCAGTACGTGCACCGATCCGGGCGCACTGGGCGGGCAGGGAACAGCGGCACCTGCGTCACCTTCTACAACGCCTCGGAGCAGAAGTTCCTTGTTTACTACTATAGTTGGATCATTGGGCTTTAGCATATATTTTTTCCGGGGGGGGGGTTGTCGATCATATTCCCACTAGCAAAAACTGAAAGAAACATGTGCACGGGCAAAAGATCCACAAAGGTTTGTGCAACGGGTACGGGACTTCACCAAGCATGACTTCGCCATGCTGCCAGTGCCTGGCGGGGTTGCGCCAAATTTGTGAGAGAAGGACACCCACATGTTTTTTTTTTTTTTTTTTTTTTTTTTCATGTCCTCAAAAATGCCATTGTTTGAGTTCCCCTTGAAGTTTGAAGATTTGATAGATGCAACCGCGGCCGCACATGATGCCAGCCCCAGGCCCTATGGATATCCACCACGCTGCTGTCAGCCGGCTGTTGGAGCAGCTGTTGAGCGTTCAGCCTGAAGAGTATGAGCAAGTCATGGACGAGGCGACGCGTCTGCTGGAGGAGACTCGAAGAACAGCAAGTGTGATTCACTAGGTCCCCCAGTAGTGCCCTTTTACCGTTTCTGTTTTTGGGGAGGGTTCCCCTACTAAAATAGACTACGGAAAAAGGGTACCCTTATTCTATCCTCTCTACTGGAGGACCTAGTTTATCTTCAGCCATCCCAAAAGTGCGGACTTCATAGTGAGGATGTTGACACTTTGGGGGGGGGGTGGCAGTCTGACGTTCCGGCTTCAAAGGGTGTTGTCTCACGTTTGGGTATGTTGCCAGCCCACGTTTTGTTAAGGGGGTTTGTGAGCAAACTTGCATCCCCTCAACACTGTCAAAGGAACACTTCCCTGTAGGCTAACGGGAGGGCGTTTCTTTTTGTGTAGGCACGGAGTTTCAGAAGTCCCTGGCGCCCGTCAGTCAATTTCCCCCGCCCGCACAAGAACCTGAATCTCACCACGTGAGCATGTTTGTAGAGGAATCTCCTGTTTGAGGGATCTGGTTTCAATTTTGGTTTGCACTAGCAGTTTGCTCATGTGCCTTGATTTGCACATGCCCCGCCAGCGGATGGATCTGGTGGCGTTAGGAGCGAGGGCCGGTGGTGCTGGCGACGGCCATGGCAGTGCTGGACAGCCGCCACGCGGACCTGCAGCGGTCGCT
Organism: Effrenium voratum; assembly: GCA_963377175.1. Lineage (NCBI taxonomy): Eukaryota > Dinophyceae > Suessiales > Symbiodiniaceae > Effrenium > Effrenium voratum. The sequence goes on along the minus strand of CAUJNA010001713.1, from coordinate 672,784 downwards.
GAAAGACCGAGTCTCCCTGCTCTCTGGGAGACGCCCGGCTTTGGGGGTTTGGCGGGTTTTGCGGGTGCGGGATGCATAGAAGATGTCAAAATCTCCATGGGCCATCTTCCATGAAGGGAAAGCTTATAGCTTGTTCCACCTAGTGTGTGTGACCCCTGAACCTGAAAGCGGAGAGAGATTTCAGAATGGAGGATTTCTTCCACCTCACCCCTGTTAGTTTCATTTTGGACAGTCCCATGTCGACCTGTCTTCCCCCCCCCCCCCCGGCCGCCAACAAACAAACCCGCCCCCGAAACAAGCCCGCGAACACATCCCAAACGCCAAACACCCCAAACAGATCCACAACACACCAGAAATCCCCCAAACACTCCCTGCAGTGATGCCACCTTAATTAAGCCGCTCATTGGCTCGATCGTCTCTTGCCCCAAACGCATAGATGCAAAATCATCTTTGCTTCACAAGAATGAATACCCCCCCCCCCTTGCCAAGCACAAAGCCGCTTCAAATCGCAATTTGCCAAGTAAGTAATTGAGATAGAATGGCTTGAGGCATCAGTTCAATAGCTGGACATCTTATTTGTTGATTGTGTGCATGCATTAATATGAGGAAGTGACCACCACTCAATGGGCATCAACACTGTCGATTCCGTGTTTTGTTTATTTCCCGACCTCTTTCAAGCACACATGTTGATTTCCCCAAGTTTTTTTAGGAACCCCCCAAAACAGATGGATGGATTGCAAAACAAGTCAGACTCTTCAGCACCCCATTTCACAGCCCGAGGAAAGGGCTACTTGTGCCTCTTGGCCAATGACCCGGAGCACCGGGTGGCCACCACGGAGGGTGAGGCCATGCGTTTGGTGCCCGTGCTCTATTGAGCACATGCTTCGTTTTTGTCCAAACCTTCTTCTTTTTTTATCACCCTCCCACGAATTACCATTGAACCTGACAGGGGTCCTGGTTTGGACAATGTTCCTTTTAAAGGTGCCCCCTCTCAGGTTCCATGTCAATTGGTGGGAGGGTATTTGTAAAATACTGTTTCACGAAATAATCAGCAAACCTCTTTTTTCAGACCTGCTGGGGCACCCAGGTGGGCTCCATCCTCCCCAAGCCTGCGGTGGTGGGGCGGGTGGCCAGGGTCTCTGGGGGCTGGGCGCTGGATGTGGAACACCACTACGCCGGCAAGCTGGTGGAGGACGGCCCAGCGGTTGACGAAATCCAACCAATGGAACCATTTTGGGATACCCATTTTAGTCTATTTTAGTGGGGATCTGGATGTTCACTGGGGGTACGGGGTTTTGACCCATGGCCAAATAAACCTGCCAGCGCAAGTGGGTAAATCCCGGTATTTCCATTTGAGATGGATGAAACTCCTTGGGAATTTATACTTGTTGATAAACCTACCCAGCGTGGATTTTGTACATCCACCACACCGAGGTTATGACTTGCTTACAGGTCCAAGGCCAAGTCCTCTTGGGTACTTGTACGTGGGCAAATCGCTTTGTTATTGGCCACTCACTGCCGGACGTCTAAGTTTGACAGCTGCTGCTGCTCAACCATTGCCGCCATGGGGCAAGGAGGCTTTGGGCATGGTGGTTCGGGGGCAGTGCTTCTGATTTGTTGGGCCAGCATTGGAGCCCCAGACCAAAAGAAAGAAACCGTGACACGCCATTTCCCCAGACAACAACGTGACACGCCATTTATTGCGCAGGCTTGAGATGATGGCCATGTCAAACAAGTCAAGCAGGGTAAAAAGCGAGAGCTTAACATGTTGGCAATGAAGGGCTGCCACTTTGGAGTGAGAAGACATTGAATGTATAGGCCTTTGGTTTCGGTTTTTTGACGCAGTGCAACGTGTTGTTCAGCATCAACTTATGTTTTGCCAGCACGACCTGCTAGCAGTGTATCAATTCGGTTTGCGTCGGCGATATAATGCATGTGGACTTCTTGCCCTGGCGTTGTTGTTTGGCTTGGCTGCCTCTGCCAGTCAGTCAGTTGTGCTCACTCAGCCAAGGAACTTGACAGCAAGTCATGGTCTTGTAGCGTACCCCACTGAATCAGTGGGTCCAGATAGCACCGAATGCAGCCCCTATACACCATTTCTTGACACGTAAGTAAATTCGAACCAATGACCTTTCCGATGAGACTCCAACCAACCAGGTATTCCGGGGAAAGATTTAGGAAAGAAGCCCCAATCAGTTCACCCATCAATTGATGCTATCTTCTTCCAAGCAACAAATCAAAGAGGACACAGGGTTGGGCCCACTGTTGGTTTAAACATGTCTGCAAACTGCTGTGTTTGTTTGCGTGTTTGAGGGGAACTTTGCCCAGTCATCGACCGAACGACCGAAGCGGCGGCAGGACCTGCGCCGTGGCAAGGTCTCTGCGCCCTTCGAGGTGTCAGTGGCCTCACGTCTGCCGCGGCTGCTGCGGATGGCCTCCCGTCGGGCGCGGCAGATGGCCAAGGCGACGCCGCGCGAACCGATGCGTTCCTTTTGGCCACGTAAGTGGTGCTACTTCCTGCTTTCCTGCTTCAATTTTGGATGAGTAAGGCCAAATGAACCTGTATGGTAGATGGGTTTGACTGGTTGGCCCATGTGGGCCGGTGGAACTCGGGGGCGGTTTCTGAGCAAAACTTGGAGTTCTTCTCGACCCTGCAAGGCGCCTTGGAGCGCCCAGCGTCGCTGGGCCCTTGGGCGCAGGCGCACCGCCGGAGTGCCGGCAAAGTGGGGAGGAAAAGTCAAGCGGCCGGCGCTGGAGCGGGCCAAAAGGGGGAGTTGGCGGGGTTGGAGTGGAAGGTGTATGGTAGGGGAGGGGATGTGAGGCTGTGTGTATGGCAACCAACCAGCCAGCATGAATGAGGACTTTCGCCGTGCCAGCTTGGCGAGCCAGTCCTCTCAGTAGTAGGATTGTCCAAAGCGTTACTGCACAGCAACGTCCAAGGCACCCGTAACATACAGTCCGGCAATCACGAGAGAGACATCTTGGTGGCTTCAAGGCTTTGCGCTCTCATGGGTGCTCGGCATACTCTCAAGCAGGGCTCCCGATGTTTCCCTTTTCGGCACCTTTTGCCACGATTGGATCCCCTTGTGAAAGGGAAAGGGGGATTTGAGCCCCATGAACGCCCAGGAAAGCTGGCTTCGAATTCCTGGGCCCCAGTGCAGTGGTGCCGCTTGGCCGAGTTTGGGGCCTGACGGTCTGACAGGGCAAGGCGTCCGACAGATATCGGGAGGTCCTATGAAACACGCAGCTACGTGCCAGAAAAAAAGCTGCCAGTTGGAGTGTCTGTCAACTGGCTGTGTGCAGCTGGTTTTGGTTCGGCCTCGTGCCATGGAAGATTTTGAAATGAACAGACACACTGTTTAATTTGCAAAAGCCCTTCACAGATTTGAGCGTAGCTTGTCCCAGAACCGAAAAAAAGAACCGCGAGCCGGAAACAGCAACTGCCTTAGTACATGTTGTTGACCACAAGCTAGATTTGACAAGCTCACACACCCCTCTTCAAGGCCAGTCCTTCCCCACTTGGTCACATGCACTGCGATTCAAGCCAGCATGCTCTTTTCACTTCCCCAAGAACCAATCGCATTTCAGCAGGTGTCGCTTGGTCCCTCTGCCTCTCACGTGAGCGAGCCCCTCTCGGTCGTTTCCTAAGGCATGGGAAGGAGCCGTGGTTCGAGCTCCAGGCACGCTCAGTGACAGGACACTTGACCCAAAACGTGCAGGGTTGGTTTAGGATGGGTTCAGTTGGTCTAGGGTTGGTTTGGTTGGCGATAGGGAAGCCAAAGGAAAGCTACCCGTTGTTTGTTTTGTTTTGTTTTGATGTTTTTTGCCGGGGGGGGGGGGGGGTTGAGAATTCTCGTGAGGCTGGGACGCCGGGAAGGCTTGCTGCTTGCTGTGAAGTCCCGTGTGCGTGTCAGCACGCATGCTATGCAGGTTGGATAGTGCACATGGGGTACCCTTTGCTTGAATTCCCAGTCGACTTCTGACCCACTTTCTAACTAATTAATAGTATGCTGGAGGAGGGCGATCTGGCACCAGCTTGCCGCCACCAGCTGAAATAGTGGCATGATGACAATACACATGAACGCGCGAGTCGAATTCAACCCGTTTCAACCCAACCTGCCCCACAGCATGCCCCAAACCCAACCTGCCCCACACAATACCCCAAACCCCCCTCCACCCCTCCCCCCCACCCTGCCAGGTTCGGGACCTGCAGCGAGCAGCGCAGGCGGAGCCTTTGGTCCAGTGCGACGCCTTCGCGGATTGCCCGGGCGCTGGGAACCAGGCGGCGGTGGTCTTCTCGCAGCGCAACGGCGACGAGACCTGGATGCAGAAGGCCCTGCTGGCCACTGAATGGGGGGGGGGGGTCGGAGAGGACGACGTGGGGGAAACGGTTGGGGCATCTGGGAGGGGAGGGGGGTGAAAAGCATTTAGTAGGTGGCAACTGGTGGCAACTATGGGGCACGGGAGGAAAAGTTGGGGAGGGGTCCACGGGGCGTTCGGCAAAGCAGCCGGGGCAAAAAACGTTGGGGGGCACCTGGGAATGGGGGACTTACGACTCATGATGTGGATGCAGAAGGCCAAAGATCTCTTTTGGCATTTTCGCAGCTTTGCTACAGCATTTGAGGGCACTGGTGGGGGAAGGTGGTTTCATGAAAAAGGCATCCCTGACACACTTGGGGGGGGGATTGCAAGCCAGAACAGCGGACAAGGGGAGACAGTTTCGGGTGTTCTGTTTGTTTGTTCTTGGGTCCAGGTGCCTATATGAAGTGTGTTGGCAGGTGAGATCTCGATCCTGGCTCCTGACTTTTCGCCTGCAGAGCATAGCGAGCAAGAATCAGTTTGCACATGGGCCCCCAATTGCCCACCCATTTCCTGGTCGAAAACTGGAACTATCTGGAACTGTCTGCCAACTGTACTCATTGGGATAGTCCAACTGAGTGTTTCTCACTAGGCCTCTTCAGCCCTTCAGGTGGCCGCAGAGAACAATTTGTCGGAGACGGCCTTCGTGGAGCTTCTCTCCCCGGGGGAGGCGGATGGACCCTGCCGCTTCTCCCTGCGTTGGTTCACCCCCACCACGGAGGTGGACCTTTGCGGGCATGCGACCTTGGCAACGGCGCACGCCCTCTGGAGCACCAACCGGGCGGCCAAGAAGCGGCGCATCGATTTTGAGACCAAGGCGGGTTGTGCAGGGCTGAAGGATGTGGAAGCGGTGATGCAACTCAATCCCCACTGATTTAGTCTCGGGGTTGACATCAGCACTTGCACCGATGTGGTTGTCCTTTGACAACTTTGTTTGGGGGCCGGTGCGGCATACTTCCAATGGGAGATGGCATCTTATAGACAACTGTTAGGGGTTGCCAAGATCCCTGCCTCGAGCCTTGTTCGAACTTCCTGGTTTTCCCGTGGCTTCCTGGGTTTAAGTTGAACCACTCATGATGGACGGCTACACCGAGAGGCCTCGGGAGTGCTTACCTGCAAGTTGTGTGACGGTTGGATCGAGATGGACTTCCCCGAAGACCCGCCGGCCATGGGCCCAGCAGCCGCGAAAACCTCCGCGGCAGTGCTGGCAAAGGCGCTCGGAGCCCAGGCGCTGGACAAAATGACATCCACCCTTTATGTCGTGAGCTTCCTCGCTTCCTAGCTCTCACGGTTTCCTTTTTCTGTTTCTCGTCTCTGTTGGTGAAGGCTGGTGAGGAATGGGTAAGGAATGGAAAGTAAATGAAGGAGACTCACCTTCTTACCAGCCAAGTCACTTCCGAAGGCTGGAAAGGAAGGTGGCTTTCCTCTTTCCTAATCCCTTCCCTTCACCATCCTCTGTCTCAGATAGGGATGAGGAACGAAGAGACGGAGAGTGTGATGTGTGGGAGGAAGCGCTCACATTCTATCGCTTTCATCACCACACATCCCCTCCCTTGAAACTCCCAAAAGGTCGCTTGAGACTTCAACATTTCTACATTCTGGTACTATACGTATAAGCCTCTTCAGGTTGTTGACCCCCAGCCTGGCCCAGCTCCCAGGAGGCGGACGTGTTGGCTTTGGGCCGCGGCAAGTTCGACGTGTTGTGCGAGCTGCGGCCCGAGGCCTTCGAGGCTTTGAAGCCGAACCAGGCGCTGCTGGCGGAGGTCGAGTGCCGCGGCGTGGCGGTCACCACCGCAGGAAGCGGCAAAGACGCGGAAAGGGCCGGAGGCCCCGGAACCGGCAAGAAGCTGTCCCTTGCCTGCGAATTGGTTGGGCCTTTAACTTCTTCTCTTCTGTTGTTTGCAATATGTTTTCTTATGTTTTGCGTTCCTCGATATGTTTGTTGCTTCCCATGCTTCACTTACCAGCCAATTGGTTGACTTTTTCGGCAGGGGGCAAGAGCTACCAAGGTCCATCGATTTCAGGAGTCGGTTCTTTGCGCCCCGCGCGGGTCTGCCAGAAGATCCAGTTACCGGCTCGGCACACTGCATGCTCGCGCCCTACTGGGCAAAGCGCTTGGGCCGAGCGGATGGCGAAGTAGTTGGCTTCCAGGCATCTGCCCGCGGAGGCGTTGTGAAATGTCGCCTCGCTGCAGGGCGCGTCGCTCTGGCGGGACCTGCGACCACCACCCTTGAGGGGATGCTTTATTGTGGCTGAACTGGGTGAGCCGCGCCAAGTCAATGAAATTCGGTAGGCCTTGCTTGATTATGAGCAGCCGAGTGCCGACTCGTTGCCGGATGCGCGTGCCATCATCAGTTGCGCCTGTTACAAGAAACGACCGCTGCCGGCAGTTCCAAGCTCGGAAAGGCTGTTTGCCGTTTTTGTTGCTTGGAGGGAGCAGGCCATGGTTGGATGGCCGCGAGGATAAATGACAAAACAACCGGCACTGGATGGCCGCGATAGCTGATTGCCAAGCAATCAAGAGTGGACACGTGTGACTGCCGTCATGTTGTTTGTTGGCGCGGATGCTCAGAACCCTTGGCATTCACACTCAATAGCCATATAACCTGACACCCAAGTTGGCCTTCACTTGGCCTGACTTTTTTGCCTGGATATTTGGGTTGGGGCAAATAAAGGCGGTCGCTAGTCCCTCAAAGGAGTCTCTGCTGAAGGTTTCTTTTGCAGAGCTGCCCTGGCCCACGCAGGCACTGGGGCACGACATGGTGGAGACCTTCATCACGGCCACTTGGCTGATCTGGAAGGGAGGGGAAATGTCGCGCGACATCACCCAAGTCGTGAAACCACCAGCCCGCAGTCAAGCTTCGGTTTTGGGGAGGATTCGCTGGACATCCGATGGTTTCGATCTGGATTTATTAGGGTTAGACCAACGTTCTTTGGTGGGCGCATGCAGTATCCTCTCATGTTTATTCATTTTTCGTTGCTCAATTTGGCACCTTGTTGCTGGTGAAGCAGTGTAGCAGCAACCTCTTCTTTGCAACATGTTGATGGACCACATGTTGCACCAATTGCAGGTCACTGCTGTACCAGTAGCTTCCAGAAAGACCGCGTTCCTTTGTTGCCCTTGAAACATCTCCGAAATCTCAGGGGGTGAGTGGCATGTAGTGGCCCATGCTTTCCGCAGTGTCCGCCGGCTGGGGGTTTCCGCCTCACTGCGCAGGAGAGTTACCGGAGTGAAGCTGCCAGAGTGCTGCAGGAGGCCCTCGAAGGCGGGAATAGCCCATAGTTTGATGTAAGAACATCGAGAGGAAACCAAGCGGAAATGAGTAACCTGTCAATTTATCTAGGCCCCTATCATGCACCAGTACTTGTCGTCTTAGTTTATTCCCCCTGAGTTTCTTAGCAGCAAATCCCCTATGTGCTTGCTGGCCCTTCTAGGAAATCCCCGTGCCTAGCTCTTAGAACCTCGTTGTTGCCAGTTGCCACCAATAGTCGCTTGTTTCGCCCGGCCCGAGGGCTTCTTTTTCAAGGCGGCCGGCTATAGTTGAAATCTGTCAGGCCGCGCTGCCGAGAACATCGAGGCACTCCTCTCTGCCAAGGCGCATGGAGCCAGGTGGCATCCACAATCTGGGGGGAAGCTTTCTGGAACCCTAGCCCACTCCGAAACCCCCCTGAGCTGGGCAGAGACATGCAGAGACCCCAGAGCTTTCAGCAGGAAAGATCACAGGCATGCCGGGCCCTTGCAAGTGCAGCACCCTTTGAGATTGAAAGCATTTGACCACAAAGGGACATGCAATATGTAAGGGGTTGGAAGTCTTTTTGGCTGCATGCTGTGATCTCTTAGGGCAATGGCACAATTGCATGCCATCCTCGGCCAAATGCCCTGCGCTTCATCACTTTGAGCTTCAGGATGGAGGCTGCCGGTACATCCTTCTTAACGCCCGGAGCCCAGAGAGATTCCACAACTGGTTGGACTCAAGGGCAAATGTTGCTGTGAGGTTCTTAAAAGACAGGAAGCAGCTCAACCCCGACAGCGTATTTATTCAAGGGTTGGCATTTCATTGTTCATTGTCCCACTTAACTCACTTTTTTCGGGCCTGCTAGCAGATGTGTTAATGAAAGGCATTTGTCAAAGAGAGGCACTGGTTCTGAAAATAGTTCCCCTGCCTTATGATGCGTCGGGGTTTAGAACAATTCGTTGGCTGGATTGGTGAAGTCCAAATTGTTCAGAAGGTTTCGCGGTTTCCCATCATTTCCGATCTTTTTTTTTGTTTTACCCAAGTAGTATCTGAGAACTCTGCCGCTGGCGGGGGGAATCCAAAGTTGAGAAGCCATAGGGCAAACCATCCACAAAATCGAGACAAACCCAATTGGGTGCTTCTCAAAATTGGAACCCCAAACACGATGTGTGCTTCTGTTCGGAGTTTCCCTTTACCGCTATCCAAAGGGGGAAGCTCCCATTTTGAGAAGCCACCCAGCGGAACTCCCCACATGAATATATATATATATATGTATGTATATTTCTAGATATGTCTTTATAAATGTACAGAAGGATATGTTTATACATATATCTACATATAGTAGGGAGAGAGACATACATATGCATGTGTGCGTGTGTGTGTGTGTGTCCTTTTTTGAGGTACCCTTTTTTGGAAGATTCGCAGTTCAAAAGGGAACCCACCAGGAAATCACTCCACTTTTTTGGGGCTCTCCTTGGAGACAAAACCATACCTCCCATGCGTGTCGCAGGCGACCACCCGGATCGGCAAGGAGGGCGCCATCCAGGGCGTGATTTGTGTCGGCCAGGCGGGGAACCTGTCTCGGCCGCGACGGCCGATGCCGAGGCGGCAGAAAAGGGGCAGGGGAGGGGGATGGCTTCATGGGCATTTTGGGGGGGAGTGGGGGGGGTCAAGAGAAGATGTGGACATGTCTGGAAAGATTCGGTTCCCGAAAAAGTGGATTCCTTTCGGTTTTCCTTGAAATGCCGAAAAAGGATGGGTTCGGTTTTCTTTGGGTTTTCCTTGAAATACCCAAAAAGGATGGGTTCCTTGTTCTTTTCGTTGTGATTGAAATACAACGGATTGCTTCCTTTTTCTGTTGGTCTTCCTTGAAGTACCGAAAAAGGATGGGTTCCTTTTGGTTTGCCTTGAAAATTACCAACACTGGAAGGGGTCATTTACTTGGAGGCTCGGTACCCTTTTGTTGCTTTCGTTTCAGGGGAAATCAAACAGAAACCAACCATTGCTTGGGATCGCCAGAATGAACATCGTCCTGTCATCAGCTCAAGTGCAATGATTCTCCAAATGATGGAGGCCTTTTACTTTTAGTTGGTGTTTTGTGGGAAATCAAAAGGAAGCCGAGCATTGGTGAACGATTCCTATTTTGAGAACCCAAGGTGTCCGCATCCAATCCTGACAGGACATCACCGCGCACCGAGAGCTCCTTCACCAGCTTCTTGGCTCACAGGTTCCGAATGCGCAAGATCCTTATGTCAGATGGCAATGGTGTTTCTGCCGTTCCCACCACGGATAAATGGGGTCCGCCCGTTGTTTGAACAGACCCTCCCTCGTAGTGGTATCCCACTTGTATGGATTAGCAGGATTGCCCCCCTTTTGAAGAGCCCGAAGGAAGAACTTTGAGCATGGCTGGCAATGTTGTATCTCAAGACTATGAACTGGTATGGCTGATGCAGGGGGTGCTTGCAAGATGATACGTCATGTGCTGATGCATGCTTTAGATTAACATCAGCATGCTCAATTCAGCGCACAAACAGTTCCCGACTTGCACCATGAACCAGTGTTATTCTTCGGCCCGTGGAGTCTGAGGACGAGCCACGCAGTCCTTTGAAGTGGTTGGTGTCAAGTGTCCTTGCTGAAGCTGTTTCCGAGAATTCGCAGATTGGTTGCCAGGTGCCAGCAGCTACAGTTCTTCTGATAAAGTCAACCAGCCTCAGGTTATTGAGGCTAGTTTGCAGGGATCACACTTTCTTGCTCTTTGATTTGACTGCCACCCAGTTGAACTTTCGGAGCACTACTTGTTTCCCATCGACCAGCAGACGCGGGCACATTTGGCAGGGGTCGGGTACAAACTACAAACCGTGGTGTTTTCAAGGGTCCGATTAGGAAAGGGGTAGCCCGAGCAGACTATTTTGCGAGTTGGGCCTGAACAGGAGTCAGGACCAAAGGTGTGCAGGCCAGTCAGGCAAATCTTCGTGCTTGGATTCAGCTCCAGTTCCTTGATACATGGTGCCAGTGCATCGTTCAGGCCCTGGATTTGATAAATTTCCACAGCCCTGGCTTTGTGCTTCCCAACACGCGGTGTTTGGCTCGCAGGCACGAGCTGGTGGCAGACGACCTCCGCAGCCTCATCCAGACCGCCAATGCCCCCATCTTTGGGGTGGATGCCAAAGGCCAGCCTGAGGGCCGAATTACACGCCGCAAAGCTCTCAACGGTTTTCATGGTTGCTCAGTTAGTTGCCGCCTGCGCATGCAAGTTGCAGGAATCTACTTGTCTCGAACTTGTTCGGACGATGAAGCTTGCGCGTTGCTTGAGCCCAAGTTTTGCTTGGGTTTGCATATTAGTTTGCGGACACGCGCGGAGCAACGTGTGTTCGTCGGCGTGCTTGTGTGTGTGTGTGTGCGTTTCGGGTGGCGGCGGTGGAGAGTCTGAACGGGCTGCTGGCAAGGCACTGGTTGCTTGTGGGCCCATGGTGCCACGGGGCGATTGCGCCCGAGATGAGGAAGCCCCAACAACTTCGCCTCAAGGACATGTATCCGGGTGGACTAGGGGCTAAAACTGTAAAACGAAGGCGACCAGAAGAAGCGAAGCGCGCAACAAGGAAGGGGGAAATCCCTGTGAAACGAAGGCGGCCCTTTAGAAAGAAGCCTCCAGAGACATTCCATGTTTTCACCTTTCAATTCTGGAGATAGCCCGTATGTTGCTGAAACCAAGCCTCTGGGAAACATGGTCACAGGGGCTGACTTGCTGAGAGTTGGTGGCCCACTGAGAATCTTGCTGAGCAATTGCGAGTCGCGCGAACCAGGCCATCAGCAGACTTGCTTGTGTGGGTGCGTATATACGTGTGTGTGTGTGTGGTGTGTGTGTGTGTGTGGTGTGTGTGGTGTGTGTGGTGTGTGTGGTGTGTGTGGTGTGTGTGGTGTGTGTGGTGTGTGTGGTGTGTGTGGTGTGTGTGGTGTGTGTGGTGTGTGTGGTGTGTGTGGTGTGTGTGGTGTGTGTGGTGTGTGTGGTGTGTGTGGTGTGTGTGGTGTGTGTGGTGTGTGTGGTGTGTGTGGTGTGTGTGGTGTGTGTGGTGTGTGTGGTGTGTGTGGTGTGTGTGGTGTGTGTGGTGTGTGTGGTGTGTGTGGTGTGTGGTGTGTGTGGTGTGTGTGGTGTGTGTGGTGTGTGTGGTGTGTGTGGTGTGTGTGGTGTGTGTGGTGTGTGTGGTGTGTGTGTGTGTGTGTGTGGTGTGTGTGGTGTGTGTGGTGTGTGTGGTGTGTGTGGTGTGTGTGGTGTGTGTGGTGTGTGTGGTGTGTGTGGTGTGTGTGGTGTGTGTGGTGTGTGTGGTGTGTGTGGTGTGTGTGGTGTGTGTGGTGTGTGTGGTGTGTGTGGTGTGTGTGGTGTGTGTGGTGTGTGTGGTGTGTGTGGTGTGTGTGGTGTGTGTGGTGTGTGTGGTGTGTGTGGTGTGTGTGTGTGTGTGTGGGTGTGGGTGTGGGTGTGGGTGTGGGTGTGGGTGTGTGTGTGTGTGTGGGTGTGTGTGTTTGTGTGTGGTGTGTGTGTGTGTGTGGTTGTGTGTGTGTGAGTGTGTGTGTGTGTGAGTGTCAGTGTGTGTGTGTGTGTAAGTGTGTGAGTGTGTGTGTGTGTGCGCGGTTCTTGTTCAATAATTAGATTCGGGGTGTGAGTGGTTGTGCCAGGCTGTGTGACCATCTGGAATCGCAAGGCTGGCTTGCTGCTGGCAGCAGGGAGCAGTCTGAGTGTCAAGTTTTGATGGATGGTCGTTTTGCAATCCGCATATTGCATGCGTGTTGCTCACATGATCAAGTCCCCGGATTGCAACACCGGGTGGCATTGCTAGGAAGTCAAGACTTCCCACAAGCCGGACACCCTCCTCAAAATCCTCCTGAAATGAGGCGTTTGTTTTGAGGGATGGCGCCAATAAAAAGACCGCAACTTCCCAAACTTGCCAAGAACAGACGTTGTTTGAGCGATCCCCTGTTAAGCGCCACCAAGATTAGGTCTGGCGTGGTGTTTGCCATGAGCTGCTGAACCATCGCACTGTGGCTCAGGCAGAGCAGATCACCTCCTACATGAAAGCGGTGCGCTCGCCAATCCACGTGCATGAAGCATTGTGCAGGTGGTGTTCGGCTCCAACTGTTGTGGGCAACCCGAAATTTCGGAATCCAATTTACGCTGCAGTTAAACCACCTTGACCATAGCTTTGGCTCAGCGGGCAGGTCAGCGTGGCATGGCTTTGTCTTGGCACCCGCGGCAGACGGTTGCATGCTTCCCTTGGAACTTGGTATGTTTAGCACTGGCGCACCGACAATTTACATATGCATTTGTGATATAGCAGCCCGGGCCGAAACGACATCCATGGAGGATGGGTCGGAGGCGGGACAGCAGGGATAGAGCCAGTGAGAAGACCCCGGCTGTCTCAAACCAGAAGATGAGTTTACTCAGGATATAACGAACTGCTAGTTTCCTGACGCTGTTTTCGATTCGGTGGAACAGATCATGTGCGTAGCATACTATTTGTGAGCATGCCATCGCATGCTGCCTAGGGAAAACTTGGAATGTGGGGGGGGGGGGGGGGGTCGGGGCTGACTTGGCAGTTGGTATTTCAAGCATGCAGTTTTAGCTTGACTCGTTTGCAGTTCTGTTCCTTTTTGTTGGTGAATATGGTGAATGTGGGGGGGTTGGAAGGCGGAAGGCAACATTGAGCATGGGAAAAGGGTAGTTATCCGAGGCTTGGGGCTCCGGCCACAGTGCGACAGGCAAACGTCCTGAATGCTAGGCACGGGATATTCCATATCACTTGAGGACCTGGTTCCGGTTTTTGGCCTCGTACTCGTTGACCGCCAGATCGCCTAGTGCTCAACATTGCCTTTGGAACCTCCCAGATTCTGAGCTTGCAAGCTTACCCCGAGCATCAGCATCTAGCATCTCCAGGATGGAGCCGAGGAGGAGGCACGGGATGGCAGTCCAGCCACTGAGACAACACGGCAGTCGGCTAAACTGCATTGCAAGCCCAACCTGGCGGGAGGCGCTATGTAATTACCCAAACCCATTCTAAACCTGCCCTAAACTACTCCTAGATTACCCAAACCACCACAAAACCCACCGAAACCCTAAACCTGTTGAGAGAGACCCTCAACCCACCCTAAACCATCTCTGAACCGACAGACCCCCAAACACCCACCCTAAACAAAATTAAACCGGTGGTGATGCGAGGTGTTGAAAACGATGCTCGGGGTGTTAAATGATGCCAGCCATATTGCGGACTAGAACAGGCGTGCAGTTTTAATTAAACATTGTATCACTGACAGAAAAAGAAAAGCAATATCCCGAACTTGCAAAAGCCAACAATTTAAGTCTGGAGCCTTTTTTGGCAAGAGCCTGACTTGGGCTTGATGCCGCCCATTGCCCCTTTCACCAAACATTGCAGTGTGGCTGGCCTATCGCCTGACATTGCCGACACCAACAAAGGCCTGGATGTGTGGCTTTGAACCCACGGATCAACAGTTGCTGACTCTTAAACTCCAGTTGGGCAATAACAAGTAGCTTGCTTCAAGCATGCTTGGCATGCTTGGCCCACAACAACTTTGCAACCCCTAATGTCCAGACTCATGCGAATCGGATCTAAGATGTTCAATCTCTCAGTGCATGCCGACGGCATCCTGCAGTATATATCGGCATGATTTCAACGCCCATTGCCTTGAAACACCACCATTAAGAGAGAAGTGCTGCTTGGTTTTATGGCCAGGTTCAATTCGCGGCTGTCCCCTTTCATCTGAAGAGCCTTTGTTGGAAACACCGTCCGATTGGAGTGAACCTATGCTGCGATAACTGCGTGCAGTGGTTTGTTCACTGGAGGTTTACCGGAATGTGCAAAATATCAAGTACCAGGCAGTCATGCGCATGTTGTGTTTTGCTTTTCTTCACAGGCCACGGGCATCTAGCAATCTACTTCGTGCGGGCCCCATTTGGCCAGGAGCTGCAGACACTGCCAAATGCAGAGCGGCGCATGTCGCGAGGTCTCACGCAGCCGTGCCATGGCCGGACTTACTGGCCGTAGGGCCGTTTCTTTTGCTGGGGGGATTGGGGGGGGGGGGGTTCAAGGCAAGAACGTGCATGTGACACCAATGACAGGTATCACTCGATCAAAGGGGCTGCAGCAAGAGGCAAGACTTCAATTAAGAAAAAACGCAATCGCAGTGACAGAAACTACACTAGAGTAAGCAGAGCTGCTGCAATTTGATGATGCCTCTCGGCAGCACTGCTGCAAAGTGGGATACAAATAGATCATCAAACACAGCAACTGCAGCAGCAGCCGCCACAGCCGCTCCAGCAGCGACTGAGACTCGACCAGTGGCAACAACAGGTGCAACACAAGGTGGCAACACCATTAGCGGCGCCAACAGCACATTGCTGTGTGTGTGTTGAGTGGATGCAGCATCTAATCTCGCCTTTGTTTGTTTACACCGGCAAGAGTGCCCTAGTCAGTCCTTCCTGCTGCTGCTGCACTTTCGAGCGATGGTGCATTTGCAGATGACTAGGGAAGTTGCTGTGTGGCAAGCTGGTAGTATGCGTTGGTCACGTGGCTTTCCAAATGAGTGCCCGTGTACCTCCAGGGTCACGCTTCGCTCTCCACTGCCCGTTCATCTCTGCTGAAACTGCTCCGATGTGCAGATGCTTCCAGCAACCTGCCTTGGAGCCGTCACTTCCCACGTTTTGAGGGCTAAACTATGCTCCAAGGTCATGATGGTCTAGCAGCGCCCCGCACTCCCCGTGCTTTTTTTTTTTAAAGCCCTGCTTGAAGTCCTGCCTCGTGCCTCGCTCGCTTGCCTCGAGGATCCCTGTGACGCGGCGGACCTCGAAGTGGGGCGGCGTGGTGGAGGCTTCGGCTACGAGTCGCCCTGGTCAAAGACCATTTCTGGATGGCATGTCTGAGTATGGAGCCATGGGGAACGATTGGCGCCTGGGCATCCCAGCCCAGAAATGGTCTTAATTAGAACTGGGAGCGCTTTCATCAACAGATATCCACAGCACGCGTTGCATTCATCCGATGCATCATTCATTTTAACATCAAATGACGTTTCTTTCCGATCATTGTTTGCTCCAAGTATTTCTGGCAAACATGAAATGGCAGGTGCAAGTCAGATGTGCTGGTTTGCTTGGCAGAATCGCTTGCGTGGATGTGACAAGTGCTTTTCGCACAAACATCCCGGCCCACACTTGCAACAGTTCTGTCTGCAACGACCCTGCCAGGCCTGGAGCCTTTTGTTGACAGAATGACCTTTGCACAATCTGGTCATTCAGAACTGCGCATTGTTGGTTGACCCTTCTCCACGTGCGAGGACGTGCGTTTACCCGGTCAGAGTTCTCCCTACATTTGGGTGGCGGTCTTGAGCATCAACTTGGAGTTGTACTGTACATTGTTTGCCGGCCATGGAAAGCTCGAGCTGTATCGTTGCTCATTGCGTGGGTGAGGTGGTTCAGGACATGGGAATTGGATTCCTTGTTGACTTGGAAAAAAAGGACGGTTTGCAGCTGCAAGCCTGGCATGTACAATTGGGCGGGCTAGAACTGTACAGGGTTTGCCCTTCAAATAGGGTTCAGAAGACATGTACAGATGGTTCTTGTTGCCTTGTGGGTGAATGGGGCTTCATCAGACCAGAAATATACACCCAACAAACCCCCAGCTTGAAGGAGGGCGTTGGACCAATTGAGGATATGTCCGGCATGCCTGATCAACACACCCTGAGTTCGTTCAAGGCCTCAAACGTGTGGCGGCAATTGCGGGGGTGCCCTTCTCGGACGGGACGCCAATAGGAAACCCGAGATCCAGTTCAGAGGTCCGATTCCCCATTTGGCTGTGGCTCAAAAATGGGTATCCGTTTTGGAACCCTAGAAAATGGAACCAAGGACTAAAAACTCCGGTCCCCTGCTGCTTCAAAAAAATGACCCATTTCGATACCCGTGCTGGCTGGCAGAACATCGGCTGAGCCAGGTGGGCTGGACCTTCTTCAAAGATGCTGCAGCTGCAAAGGATGAATCTGGTTGCCAGACGTTTCGGCCACATGGTTGGGCTCAAAAATGGATTTGGTACCCCTCCCCCCCAAAACAAAAAAAGAAGAAACGGACACCTGGATGCTATCAGCAGAGTTTGCTGGAAAATGGTGATGCAATTTTCGAATTGGGTATGGCTAGGCCTGCTTAAAGCCAAACTTGTAAGCGTGCTTGGTTGGCCATGAATTTGCTGCGGGTTGAGACGGTTGAGGGCTTTGCAAGCGAAGCCGCGGTACGTGGTTTTCAAGCCAAGCTGAAAACTTGTCAGACTCGTGAAAGCAAAAATCCTGAATCAACTTGCTCTGTCTTTCGTCCGGGCAGGACCGCATCATAGACCTGGAAAGGGAGCTGAAACATAACGAGGAGAAGTACGAGGAGACGGTAGCAGCCAGTGGTTTATACCGGTGCTTGCCAGCCACTCCCAACCATTAGTCAACGTCTCTGTTGTGTTGGTCATGATGGTCATGCACGTGTAATTTGGTCATCTTGCCCATGGCCCCGCATGGTGAAACACTTGCAAGCTGGTTCACAAGTAGGATGCTCAGGTTGAGTAAAAGGCCCTTGTTCCATGCAGGGATTGGTGCAAATCTCCCTGGCCTGTTGCCAAGGCTGCATGCCTTCGGACAGATTACACAAAGGCTCAGTTATGGCGCTGCTTTCTCCTTGATCGCCTCAAACGGAATGCGGAACATGCTGACTTATGGCAGCTCTATATGTCTTCAAGCGCGACCCTGGCAGATGCATCTTTCGGCTCGACTGGCAAGGAGCTGAATGAGAAGTTCGAGCGCATGCAGCTGAGGGCGGAGGGTGCGGTCATGAAGCAGAAGATGCGTCTTAGCCAAGCGATGTGCTGGGTTGATAGGGAAGGAATCAGCTTCGGCTTGGGAGCTTCAAGGAATACTAATACGGGATGGTTTCTGGGGGTCAAGTCTTGGGAATGAACGAATGGATCCCCGTATGTTGAAGTATATGGGATGGTTTATAGGGATCATTCCCTCCTTCCCTTAGAGACAGCAAGTTCAGTTGGCAGGGGGGAAGGGGCCAGCTTTTCAGGCACGTATGAGGTGTCAAATGTGCCTGCATACCTTCCTGGCGGAGCCCAGCCACAACATAGCAGATCAGCAGTTTAGTGCTGGGATGCTGCATAAGCCTGCGCCCTAGTATTCATCAAAACTAGAAGGCAGCAATGAAAAAGAAAACTGGCGGACAGAGTAGGTTCCAAGCTGGCCTTGCCTGACGTTGTGCTACAGATCCCCGTGCGGAATGACAGTGCTGCTTGGAAGGCTAGGGCAATCTGAGCCTGCCCCCAGTGGCACAGAAAGGTGTAAGAGACGGGCGCAAACAGGACAGTATAACGGGTACGGCCCGGGCGGCTGATACTGTTGAACCACATTGTCTCTATTGACATTTGCTGCTTTGGGCACATGGTCATCATCAACTGAACCCATTGGAGCGGTTGTTTTAGCAACAGCTTCGAGCCTGCACGGCGAAAACAAGGCAGCCATGATCATCCCTCACTAGGTTCAAGTGTGGAGTCCTTGTTGCGCGACGAGGTAGGGAGGAGTTGTGTAGACTTGAGGCTGCAGAGTCAGCTGACCGAAACCCAGAAGGAGTTGCAGGACTGGTGCCCATAGCTGCCGCTATCCAGTGGAAGAATGGTACAGACAGGCGGTTCGTGTGTGTGTGTGTGTGGGGGTTGTGTCAAACAGGCCCCTTTCACACTCAAGCCACTCCCTTTCAATTTGCTCTGCTTTCACTGCTATTCCCGTACCCCCATGACTTGCCAAGAATGCTGCTTTCGAATCGCCCTTCCCCTCGCACTTGTCCCCCGTCCTTGCCACAGTTCCCCTTTTCGTTCATGCCTTTGCGCCGACTGCCTGCCCCCCAGGTTGTACTTTTCCCGTTTGCCCATCTTCCTTGTTCCGCAGTCAGGGTCTGCCTCTTTCTCTCTCTCTCTCTCTCTCTCTCTCTCTCTCTCTCTCTGCATCGAGTTTCCGCACTGCTTTTGCTTGGCCAACTCAATGATGTTGCAGCTCATCGAAGTGCCTTTCACCTTTCCCATTTACCTGCAAACCCACGAATTCCGCAACTTGTGACGCAAGTTGAGGCTGCGTGTGTCGCAGGCGGTTGGTAACAAGGGGGGTGAGGATACCAGGGCTTGTTCAAAAAAGGAAGGCTGAGAAGGCAGCAGGCCAAAAGGACAGCAGACAGACAGCCTGCCTAAGCACGTTTGATATATTGGTATATTCGTGGCACATACTGTATGACACATATGCTGTATTATAGTTTGAATATTGTCAAGCATGCCGAGGGGTAGTGTCCACTTGGCTGGGAGTACGTTTGCACCACCCTGGGCCACCTATATTCCACCTGTTTTCCGACACCGCGCTTTTTTCCAGTTTTCGGCCTTGGGTACTTTCCCGGGCTATGAGCCCGAAGGCATGTGCGTGGCGCTTCGCGTGGCCAGGACCACCGCGATATGGCCGTGGATTTGCACCAAAGGCTCTCAGAGACAGAGGCTAGGGCGAAGTCCCTGCAGACCGCGACCCTCGAATGAAGCTTGCGGGCGCCGGTTTTTGCACAGTAATTATCAAGTTTTCGGGTGGCTTTAATATAAAGGGAAACCAAAAGGAAACCCGCCATGTTGGGGGGACCCTATTTGGAGACATATGTGAGCATTGCCCAAAAGCCCTGGTTTCTGTTGGGCACAGGAAGGTAGCCAGTTCTACCTTAGCAGAGCTAGTTCGAAAGCATTTGCCAAGGATGTGTTCATTGATCAAGACTGAAAGGCAACACAAAAAGTCAAAGGGTGTTGGGCGCTGCTCAGCTTTCAGTTTGTTTTGGTTGAAATAGATGGTTTGAAGATGCGCATTCTGATGGCGGGCTTGGGTAGCTGAAGGAGTGGCGCAGCTGCACGCCCTGGTGGTATTTGTTTACATTGTACATTGATGTTTGTCCGTTCTTTTTCCAGCGAATGGCATCTCCACTGATGCCAAAGCTCCGTCAGGGATCGTCATACATCCATTTCTGCTTTCTGTGGTTGCAAAGACAAAGCTGCCCTTCAAAATGTGCATGACCCTGCTGGCCCCAACAGACATGCTTGACAAAAGTCACAACGCTAAGAATGGCAAACAAGGGGTAGCAAGGCTTTGACCATTGCACAACAGAGCGACAATCAAGCACTTTCATTGTGGAGGGGACCACTGGGTTTTTGGGAACCAGTTGCTGGACCCAAGTTGCATATTGTGCGTCCGGGTCCCCGCTATTCTCTCAAAGGCCGACTTCTTCAATTGACATTTGTGAAACTATGTTTGTGCGTTTCTGGGCATTGGCATTTGAATATTCCAAAATATTACAAGCTGACCTAGTCTTCAACTCAATGTTTGGTTTGGTGAACGGCGAAAGGCTGAATACACTTAGCCACTTTGTTGTGCCTCCAATATTGTGTGTTCAAGCCCCCGAGTTTGTGATCTGGTTTGGTTGGTGGGTTGGAAGCTTCACATGGTTTCGATGATTCTGAAATGGGGAAAGCGTCCAAGAGCAACCTCCGTCCCACCAAAGAGAGGGAGCTCATTGGCCCAAGGATGGAGGCTTCTCAGCAAGACCTCAAGGGATCGCACGACGTGGAGGCATGGAAAGACGGGCAAGAGGGAGGGGCAAGGTGCCGCCCACGTGATACAAATACCCACATACTCATGAGCCTACATGTGTGATTGCTACAGAAATGAACAAACATACCCATAAATGGACCGCTTAGACAGAGACTATATTCATATATACGGCATTTTCCACGTCAGTAGACATGCATTTGAACACCCTTTCTGCATGTTACCGGCACAGGTCCGCATGTACATAGCGAATTCGACACAGTATTTTCCTAAACAAAAAGCGGGACTTCACCTGGACCAGCTCGTGCAATCTTAGGTCTCCGGTATGGATGGAAGTACTTGTGTCAATTCGGAGGTAATATGGGACACTAGCCACATAGGCAGGTTATTTGGGAAGGCCCTTGAACATTATGTCGAGACACTGCTTTCGATTCTTGCGGCACAACGTGGTCGCTGATGAACGGCATTGATTGTCAGGGGGTTGCTCAGTTCTGGAAAAAGAGTCAAGTATCCCCACCCCTAAAAGTGTGTGGAAGTGGGCGGCACAACCCCAAATCAAGTAGCCCTTCTCAATCTTCCCTTTGAGGGGCACAATGCCACGTTATTCCTAAAGATGGAAATGGCCTTTCGTTACTTACCCAACGGGCAAGCCATGAAGCCGCTAGGACAGGGGCGTGTGGTGGCACACTTGCATGTGAGAAATGCAAACAACATGCGTGGGCCCCGTAATAGTTGTTCTTTGACCTTCTGAGCGCATGCTTCAAAGCTGGAAAAACTACGGGCAAGTGCCTGCCGCATAGAATTTTGAGGTGTGCGGAGGTTGCGAGGCCATTGTGAAAGCTGTCCAGGCCTGTCCCTTGGTTCGGAAAAAACATCGGGGTTCATTCCCGCCCTCAGTGCCTTAAAGCATCCATCCAGCGTGACGTGGCCAAACAGGAGAAGCGAACACACTAAGTGCGGCCCGCATGTCCTCAACAGGTGTTTACGCTCTCTGTGCCTGCTGAATGAACCAGCAAATCTCACACACACACACACGCACACACACAGCATGTCCACATATATTGGTCTCCTTGATGCCCCGTGCAAAGAGAGTCCCTGCGAGGTCAGACTAAAGCAAACTTTTCTCCGCCAAGCCCTGCTCCAAAGGCACACCTGCGCTTCGAACTGCGCCGCGCGCTACGTGAGGAGGACGTTAGGGGGATTGGATGAGTAGGGCTGTCGGGTTCTGTGGTATTTAGTAGTCCCAACACTTATCTTTCCGGTGTTTGTGCATAGTGATAGGTGCTTTCCGGGGGTTTTATGTTGCATGTATTCGTTTGTTGTTATTTTAGTTGCCATGCAATGAGAAAACAAGCACCTGGAACAACATGCAACTGCTGGAGTTGTTGGCTGAATGTGGAAGCTTGTTACCTGATGGTGTTCAGACGCAGGGGCAGCATGTCGCTTGTCATCCTCCGTACAGTCGGGATACCCAGAGGACCACCCGCTCGATAAAGAAGACTAATTACTCGAGAACGCTGCTTGTTTGCTCCAAGAAGGGGATTAACCACCTACCGACAAAGTGGATTCTGTCCATCCACAGCATCCCACAGATCAAAAGAACTCGTGCGACCCGGCAGGCGGGGCGGGCCTGATTTGCTGCTCTGCCTGGTTTGTTGGCAATGCTGCTCTCACTATAGCGAATGTGCCGGGGTGAGGGCAGAGAGGGCAGAGTTCAGCCACGCTGTTTTTCAAGTTCATGGTTTCAAGCTTGCTTAGTGCCTGCCTCCGCTCCATGGGAATTCAATTTCAATAGTGTCAGGAAACCACCAGGCCACGACAGGGTTCGCAAATGGGGCTCTAACTTCTAACTTCTAGTGACAAATTAAGGGGAAGTGATTTGCGAGATTGGCGGTTGGGTGCTAGGGGGCATGCAGTTCAGGGTGCTGGTGCGTGTGCTGTTTGGGGTGCTGGTGATGGTGCGGGCGCATGTTGGCATGCAGTTTGGCAGATGCTGTCTTGGGTGATGCTGTTTGAGGTGCCGGTGCTGGTGATGGCGGCGCAGGCCCATTTTTGCGAGATTGACGGCTGAGATGATGCTGGCTGAGATGACATGTGCATATTTATAAATATGTATATATAAACAGGCGCCCCTGGTTTTGGATAGGGCTGCTGTGGCAGCCTCGTTTACTGCGTTTGGCACTTAGAGTCTGTTACTTCGATTGGGGGCTCCTACTACTTATAGTTTAGGCTGGGAGGTTTTAGGTACCAAGACCGCCGACTGTTGGCTTCGGGGGGCACCACCGCCACTGCCTCTTTAGGTTGGAGCTTCAGGTTTCGGGGGGCGACACCACCTCTTACTGTCAAGGCTGGGGGGATTCGGGTTTCGCGGAGCTCGTTTTCCCACACGGGCGTGGGGCGAACGTAGGGCGCTGAGCGATGTTCAACTTGTTGTTATTGTGTTGTTGCATTTAACAAGTACATTTCCATTTCTGGGTGTCTTTAGAACTACATGGAGATTCCACTGGAGCCATGTCCCTTCCGCTTCAGGAGCGGGTGGGCAGCCACGAGGACCTGCTGGCGGCCACCGAGGAGCTGCGGCGCACCAAGCTGGCGATGCGGCGCCAAGAGGAGAACCTCCAGGATCGGCGGGTTTTGGTCTGCCGGGATCGATGGGTTTTGGGCCAAGGGTGCACCAACACTTGGAATCCCGAAAAGCTGGGCAAGAGAGCTGAGGTCAATTTGGCCGAGATGGTTGGAAACCATCAGATGGTGTCATTTGGGAGTGCCATACTGTTCCCCCAACAGACAAGTGATCCATAGGATATCCATAGGTCGTGCGGCATGCCGCGATGCAATCAGAGGGCTGGGCAGCCCGCACGTTTGGTTGGGCGCACAATGAAGTGATCCACTCAAGAGAAGACATGCAACCACTTGCTGCAACTTTCGGCAATTTGCGCCAAACAGTTTGGACAACACAGAGGGCTTGACACCGCGACGCCGCTCGTCACTCTGGCGACTACCTGCTGAACCCCGAGGTGCCAAACGATCGAAAGTACGAAGTTCGCCGCGAGTTTATAACACGGGGGACCCCTTTCATAATGTATGCCCAGTGGGGGGGGGGAATGTATGTAATACATTTTCCACGTTTGCCGCCCCAAGATTCTTAAGCGCTTTGCCAAGGCTGAGAACCTAAGAAAGCGATATACAGTCACAGCCTTATGGAAGGCAGGCACAATTGTAGGTAGACAGAAGCAAATGGCTGCAAATGGACCTGGAAAGGTCCGCGAGTTTGCGGCTCAGTGTTGGAATGCTTTCAAATTACTGTAGGTGTTGCGCGATTTTAGAGGCCCATGTGCCAGCAATCCGCATCACGCATCCCGGCAGCAGCCCGAGAACGGGCTTTGCCAAAAACATGTCCTAGAACTCGTACGGAGTGTTGAAGGGGGCATGTAGCTAAGCAAGCTTGTCAAGGGCTGTCACTCGCTCCATCTTGTGCTGCCAGGGCTTGATGGAGGCGATGGTGTCCGATTCCTTGATTGTGAGACTCTTCTGCTGCTCAACAGGCGCTGATCTTTGCGCGGACCACGTGGACAAAGCCCAGGGACATATCCGCCAACTTTGTCAAGGTTGCTTCAAGTGGCTGGGGCCCACTACAATTGTCTCTCCAATTAGGCCCCCCCCCCCCCGGCGTTCAACAGCTCTAGCTCCTGCATCGCACACGTGTAAAAGCACGCGCCTCCGAGAGGGCCCAAGATTTGAAAGTGTGATGAGGGTCAAACTTCCAGCTCGCTTCGAAGTCAACGCTGGGATTGCTTCGGGGGAAGCACCGCGCGCCTTGTTTGGAAGCTTGTCAGTCTTGCTGACGCCACCGTCTTCTGGGGCATCGTGTCGCTCACCTCGGTCTCTTCTTTGAGAAGTAAGTGCCAAGAAGTCAGCAGTACAGACGCGGACCCTATCTACTTGCTAAGTGGTTTACGACCGCCGCTCGTATAGTATAGGGCTTGCTGCATTTTGCTTTGAGTAGGGCCGCCCTGAAGACAAAGTACGTGTTTTCACTGCTTTCAAGTGACGCTGAATCAACGCACTGCCGGATATGAGCCCTGGAAGCATTCGTTCGAAAGAGTAGTGGTGTTTAGTTTCCTAGCTCAAGCAAGCGCATCGTCGCAGCGCCATGCTGAAGGGCACGAGCTTTTCGCCGTAAGCGAGGCGCAACAGAACTCAGCTGGGCCCCTGTGATCACTTCCTGCTCCGGCCAAGGTTCAAGTCGATCCATACCCCCCCGTGGCGATCGTGGGTTCTGAGATACATGGAGCCCTCACTAAGCATGCAAAATCCTGGCAAACAAGCTGGCTTACCCAGAGCAATTGGAGCAATGCGTTGCTATCCACTACGTCAGACCGATAGCCGCAGGCTTTCGAAAATTCCAGCAGGGGAGTGCTGATGAGAAAGCCTGTGTGGGAGAGAGCTAGCTGATTGATTGTGCCGCCCAGCAGTCCCAGCGCTGCGATTTAGATACATTCGTTGCAAAGAAGGCCGCCGGCATCGCGAGGAACTAGCTGAAATGGAAGGGCGACGAGTGTCGGATTCGTTGCTGTCGGGATCACAGAGGTGTGAGAACATCGAACCGGGGTAGGGGTGCCTCTAAATATTTTGAGCAGAGCAAACAGATAGCAAGCAGCGCGCCTTAGCGTATGCACTCATTGTGCTCCAGGGGTTCGCGATGCTGTTGATGCCAGTGTGTGGATCGAGTCCGCGCGACAAATTTGCTAATTCGTCAGAGCGAAAATCAGCTAGATCGACTTCATTGCTGGTAATGCGAATTAGCTAATTCGACAGAGCGAATATCATCTAGACTTCATGCTGGTAATGCTGCTGATGCTGGCGATGCCGGTGACGCACTCCGTAGATCAAGGCGACGGGTGTCCGTGCGACGAATTTGCTAATTCGTCAAAGCGAAAATCAGCTAGACTTCATTGCTGGTAATGCGAATTAGCTTTACTTCGCCAGAGCGAATCTTAGCTAGACTTTATTGCTGATAATGCTGGTGATGGTGGCGATGCCGGTGATGCACTCCGTAGATCGAGGCGACGGGTGTCCGCGCGACGAATTAGCTAATTCGTCAGAGCGAAAATCAGCTAGACGTCATTGCTGGTAATGCTGGCGACGCCGGTGACGCACTCGGTAGATGAAGGCGACAGGTGTCCGTGCGACGAATTAGCTAATTCGTCAGAGCGAGAATCAGCTAGACGTCATTGCTGGTGATGCTGGTGATGCTGGCGATGCCAGTGATGCCGTCTGTAGATCGAGATGACGGCCGTCCGTGCGACGAATTAAGTAATTCAACAGAGCGAACACGCTGCTTGGTGTAGGTATCAGACGCTGCCACTGCGCCGCTCCCACGAGTCCTGGAAAAGCCTTGGCTAGTTCCCAGCCCCAAGCGTTTTCAGGGGTCACTTGTTCTTACGCCCGGCGGGCATAAGAACAAGTGGGGGCCAACCGGAACAAGTGACCTGGTCACTTGTTCGCTAAAGTGCCTACTTGTTCTTAAGCCCGCCCGGCTTAAAAGAACAAGTGACCCCTGACGCAACAATGGCTTTAGCCGCGAAAAAAGGCAGCCACTGACAAAACACAAATTAGAAACTCTACTGCAGAACGCCCAAATCACAAAAAATGCAGCCCGACCAAGCAAGCCAGTGACAGGCCCAGGAAAAACTGTACAACAAATTGGCACCCACACACAACAACCAAATTAGAAGCCCTAGTTAAAAAAGCCCACTTCACGAGAATCATCAGCCAGACCAGTAGGCCAGTGCCAGGCCTTGAAAAAATCCAGCTGCGCAAAATACACGGCGAACAAAATAGAATCTTTACATAAAAAACCAACTTCACGAAAATCATCAGCCCGACAAGTAGGCCAGTGACAGGTGCTGACAAAAATCCAGCGGCAACCCCACGCCAAAAAAAAAAAAAAAACTAATTAGAAGCTCTGCTAAAAACTCCCACTTCACGAGAATCATCAGCCAGACAAGTAGGCCAGTGCCAGGCCCTGAAAACAATCCAGCTGCCCAAAATAAACGGTGGACAAATTCAAAACAGTCGCTCTACCTAAAAAATAAGCTCAGGTGACATCCCCAACAGCATGCGGTGCTCTTTTTAGTGCGCGCACCACCCCGCACCCCTCGCAGAACCTTGCGGAACCCTGATGGAACCCTGGTGGAACGCTCGTGGAACCTCACCTCAGGGCCGTCCGGGACCACCCCGGAGCCTATCTGGGCTGAGAACCTAAAGCTTTCAGCTGTTGGAGAAAAACCAACTTCACGAAAATCATCAGCCCAACAAGTAGGCCAGTGACAGGCCCTGACAAATATCCAGCTGGACAAAGAAAGGCGGTAACACAGACAACATGCAAATTAGAAGTGCTACTCAGAACACCCTGCTTCAGGAAAAGGTCGGCTGGCGGGGCCGGGGCCCGACTGCTGGCGGGGTCGGGGCCCGACTGCTGGCGGGGTCGGGGCCCGACAGCACGCGCAGTTTCCTTTGCGACCGGGCGCTGAAATGTAACCTACACAGGTGGCTGCAAAGGACATCAAGAAACAAGACACGTTTCAATCATGTTCCTTAGTCTCCTGCTCCCGTGCTGTTCTGGTCTCTTGTCTTTTTTGCAAGTGGGATGTCTTCGCCGGGCTTCTGGTTTGTTGTGTGGCTGCCGCCCTTTTTTGCGCGGCTTGATTTTTACAGGGCTGTCACTGGGCTGCTTGGTCGGGCTGCTGCTTTTTGTCAAGGTAGAGCTTCTAATTCGCTTGTGTGTGGCTGCCTTTCTTTTGTGCAGATTGAGTTGTTCAGGGCCTGTGGTCGGGCCCCAACTCCGTCGGCGGTCGGGCCCCGACCCCGTCGGCGGTCGGGCCCCGACCCCTCCGGCGGTCGGGCCCCGACCGCGTCGCCGGTCGGGCCCCGACCCCGTCGCCGGTCGGGCCCCGACCCTGCCGGCGGTCGGGCCCCGACCCCGTCGCCTGACCCCCTCGGCGGTCGCCCCTTCAATGGTTCTGATTTGCTTGTTGTTTGTAGCTGCCGCCGTGTTTTGGCAGCTAGCTTTTGTTTAGGGCCTGTCACTGGCCCGGGCTGATGCTTTTCGTGAAATGTGATGCTTTTAGTATAGGGCTTCCAATTTGCTTGTTGTGTGTGGCTGCTTTTTTTTGCGAAGTTGTTTTTCAGGGCCTGCTAGTTGTTTGCTTGGTCGGGGCTGCTGCTCCTCGTCAAGTGGGATGTTTTTAGTGGGGCTTCTGGATTTTTTGTACGCGGCTTGTTTTCAGGTCCTGTCACTGGTCTGCTTGTTCGGGCAGCTGTTTTTTGTCAACTGTTTGTTGGCAAGTAGAGCCTCTAATTTGTTTGTTGTGTGTCGCTGCGCTTTGTGTTTTTGCAGTTTGTTTTTGTTTCGGGCTTGTCACTAACCCACTTGATTGTTTCTTGATTGTGTTTTTTTGCGCGGTTAGATTTATTTCGCCGTTTACTAGTCTGCTTGGTCGGGCTGCTGCTTTCTTAAAATTGTTTTTTTTGGCGTAGGGTGTCTAATTTGCTTGTTGTGCGTGGCTGCCGTGTTGTTGCGCTAGCTGTGTTTTTTCAGGCCCTAGCGCTGGCCGGCTGGGTCGGCCTGCTGCTTTTCGTGAAGTGAGATCTTGTTTGTAGGTAGGGCTTGTAATTTTTCTTTTTGTGTGTGGCCCCCGTTTTTTTTTGCGAAGCTTGTTTCTTTCAGGGCCTACTTGTCGGGCTGATCACTTGCGTGAAGTGGGACGTCTTTCAGGAGGGCTCCTAATTTGCTTGTTGTGTGTGGGCGCCGTTTCTTTTTGCGCAGCTGGAATTTTTC
This sequence comes from Effrenium voratum, assembly GCA_963377175.1. NCBI lineage: Eukaryota > Dinophyceae > Suessiales > Symbiodiniaceae > Effrenium > Effrenium voratum. The sequence goes on along the minus strand of CAUJNA010001713.1, from coordinate 644,692 downwards.
AGGGTCTGCCATGGGCCTGCTTGGCTTTGGTCTCTTGCTGATGTTTGGGGCAAAACCCAGCAAAAGCGGAGTTTTATGTATATTGGGGGGGGGTGCGGTAGGATTGTGGTCGCAGCTTAAATGTATATGTGGGGGTCCCCCCTCCCCCCTACATAGGGGTCCCTCGTATAACAACACAAAATATGGTTCCCTTTTCTCTCCGGTTCGCCTAATTACTTAACAACCAACCCAGTCCACTTCGCAGACCTTGTCTCCACGTACGCGGGTTCCATCCCGTAGGCCGCCGAGATGCAGCTGCGGCAGCTCCGGCAGGAGATCCTATACCTCCGCTGCCAGGCATCGGAAGGGAAGTGGCGGCAGTTTCATTTGGGTTCCAGAGGAAGTTGCCGTTTTCACGAAAGCTGGCTATGCTAGCGGGAGTTCTCTAAGCTTTAGCTTCTTTTTTTAAGGGGCTGAGCTCCCCACGATGCCTGATTTAATCAGGGATTGGGGGGGGCCCTAAAAAGCTTGATTCGCAAGACCAAATCCTTACCTAGCACACCCCCACCCCCGCCCACCTCAACCTCGATTCCCCCCTTTCTGCCGCCCCCGGCACGCGCGTATTCTCATAATCTCGTCCACATGTTTGCAGCTGGGGAACCGGATCTTTCTAGACATTTCAAGATGTTCATTTTGGATTGCTAGTCCAAATATCCTAGCAACTCCTGAGTCGTACATGTCGTCGTTGGGCTGGCTAGGCTGGCTTTCGTTCACCTGCCTCTCAAGTTTGTTCATCCAAGTGGGGGCCTTTGGTTTAAGGCTTGTGAAGTCAGCCGTGATCAGCCCTTGCCAGCAACCCCCTTTCCACGATAGAGAAGGTGGCCGCGCTTTCCATGAGGATGCCAAGCGCAGAGCAATTCTGACTTTTGGCGTGGGGCCATTGGATGAAAAGTCGTATTGAACACGCTGCACCAGTCCACGTCAGGCAAACCAAACCGACTCGTGGTTGACATGAAATCGCCGCTGCAGGATTCCTGGGACCGCACCTGTGATCATTCCAATTCCTGTCTTCTGACATGAGGCTGCCGCAGGTTTCAAACAACCAAACATCAATCGCCAAACAAGGACCTCCTTTCTCTGCATCCCAGGGCGATTCTATGATTTCATCAGCGATTCATACAAGGTGTTGCTCTTCGAAGTGATTCCACGGCCCTAATGGTTGATGTGTGTTCACACCCGCCAGCCAGAGAATCCTGAAAGTGCCCCCGTTGGCCTGCCGTGCACGGCAGGAGAAGGATCCCGCCGAGATGTTCCACGTGCAGTGCCGGGACCGTGCTGTGCCCATGAGAGGGGAAATGATTCCGAGCCAATAGGCCGGCCGATAGCTTCGCCGCGATTTGTTGGTGACGGCGCAGGACTGCGAGTTCCGGCAGGGTTTGGAGTCAAAGCTGTCGCAGAGCGACGGCCAGAAGCGCCTAGAGGCAGCCCTTGCCGAGAGCCTGAGGAAGCAGGAGGACATGTGGGATTTGTTCCTCAAACAAGGGGAGCCCAACAAGGAGCCCAACAAACAGATGGTTTGCTTTGGTTTTCCAAACTAACTTCAGAAAGGGCACCGAGCCAGGGCAGCAGGGTGTCGTTGGGTAGCAGGGCTGTAGGCTGATGAACGCTGGGGCTGGCTAGTTTTTGCGGTTGGACCATTTTTCGTGAGTCCAACTTGTTTAAGTATTGTTCAACAACCATGCTGTGGAGCGGATCACAGCATTCCAACCAGATCAACCACTGGATGTTCCCGGCTAAAAGAAGTCCGGGTTGTTTGAAGCACCGGTTCTTTTGTTCTTGGTCAGCGATGCCGGCTGGGCATCTATTATTCCAGCAGGTCAGTTTCTTTCAACAATCATTGATTGGCTCAAACAGCGAGCACGCACAGAGATTGAATCTCGCCAAGTTTCGCGGCTTTGTGCGTACCGTATTAGGCAGCATGCCCTGAGGTGACAGGGCGTGCTTGGTTACACTGTGCCCTGGCCTGAACACCAGCAACTGTCACACCGTCGTGGCTATCACAAACTATCATGATAGTTGTTTGGCGTGGTCGAATGCCTTTCTGAGGAGACCTTGATGAGGGTTGCAAATACTGCGTTGGGTTTTGTTCAGGGCCGCGTCATGCCACAAGGCACAGCTTCGCTTGCAGCGCATGCTGGCAGCTGCAGTGCTGAATTTCATCTAGCGCTCCCGTTTAATGGCAATCCTATTCAGCTGCATGTCATGAGACAGACCGCTGCAGGAGCTTCGCTGGGAACTGACCAAGGAAAGGAGAGAGTGCCCCAGCTGCATGCGGGAAGTGGCGCGTTTCACATTGACAGCTGTAGGACTCTGTAGGCAGGCTGTACAATCAGAAGCACATCTAGGTCTAGGTCAAACAACAAGCACGCGCACTGGCGCCACTGGCTTGAAACGGAACAGACAATTACTCGAAATGATCTGCAAGCCTGAAAGTTAAAGACTCGTAACGTGACAAAGTAAGAAGCCATCCCTCGGGCAAACCAGTTTGTGAGTTTGTTTGTGTGCCTGTGTTTCTTTGTGACTGTGTTTGTGTGTTTCAGTGTCACATCCTTGAGTGCCTGCATGCCCCATGTTTCCGTGTGCTTCTGTCGGTCTATCGCCGTGGTGCATGTGTGTGGCATGTGCGCGCGCACATGTGTGTGTGTGTGTCTCCATGTGTTTTTGTGTGTCTCTATCTGTCTGTGTGTGTGTGTGTCTTTGCGTGTCTCTGTGTGTCTGTGTGTGTGTGCGCTTGCGTTCGCGTTCGCGTTTGTGTTTGTGTGTGTGTGCATGCAATATGTTCGCACTACTGGTTCTTCTCCACTCTTCTTCTCACTCATTTCTGCCATGTGGGGCAACAGGGGTGGGCGAACTCGGATCACTCCAATTGTAAGTGATTAACGCCCTTGTTTGCCGCCCGAGCATAGCTTGCCTGGGGCCTTAACCTGGGATTTTAACCGCTTAACTGGCAGGTTATTCAAATGCCAGCTCAGGCATGAAGACTTGAAGGTCGAGCACAATGGCAAGATGCTGGAGGCAGGGGATGTAAATCCCTTGGTTAACGTTCGATTTGTTGGCCCCTTGTTCATGAAGACTTGGCTGATGCATAAGGAGGCCTCCTCTTTGCTTTTGTGGGAACCACGGTGTCAAGCAGCAACCAGGAGTCCTTGCCAGAGACTGGCAACACTTGAACCGAGCGTACCTCCCTGCCTTTGCATCAATGCTCGGAATTGCTGCGGAGAGCAAGACAAATTAGAGGCCCGTATTCAGGTTCAGCAGCCCGTGCGGCCATCCCTCAAAGTGCTAGTGTAAGCCCCCTAAACTAGAGAGTGATACTTGGCAGAGAGGCCTCCTTAGGATTACTATATTGCAACCTAGCTCACCTCCTTGAGGTGGAGGTGAAAGCTGAGCATGTACTAGCGCCAATTAGTTCTGGCTATCTGGAAGAGACGAAGGCTTTCTGCGACAAAGCCTGCTGGAAATCGGCCAAATTCAGACGAAGCAAACTTGTGAAGCCCTGAAATTGTGATTAACGGTAAACCTGTTCCGTACGCGTGTTTCAGTTTTCCCTTGGAAGCCCTTCCCGGAGTTCCCATCCCTTGGACCAGGCGCGACAGGAAGCCACGCAACTGCGCAAAAGTCTGCTGCGGCAGAAGGACGAGCCGGTTGACGGAGTCAGGTGTGCGGGTCCATGTTTGTCAGAAGCCCAATCAAAAGAATCCTCAAGATTCTTTAGGCATCAACAACTTTGGATCACAAGGGTAATCCGGTGACCGGTCGAAGAGGCACAGGTACAGGCTTCAGGTACTGCCTTTGAATCCAAGGTTTGCGGGTCGGGCATTTCTTTGGCTCACCCTGGACAGCACAAAGGCAGAGTCTTTCTGCACGGATTTGTTTTCCGCTTTGGCTGCCTTTCCCGTCTCGAGTCGCACATAAGACCCTGGCTTGGATTCCAAAATGCATAACTCGCAGTGATCGCTTACACGCGATTTTGCTTGGTCTCAGATGATGAAGCCAGTCAAGAATTGCAGAGGTTTCGGATTGGGGGCGGTTGGTCTTATTGGTTGAACACTTTTACCAAATGCGGTGAATGCATCCCAGATGTCCGCGCGCAGTCAGCGCGGCGAAGGTTTGACCGGCATGTAGCCTTTGCGCCATCACTCGGCCTAGGCCACAAAGCGCTCGCCCTACTCCCAATAGCGACCCAGACCGCTCATAATATCGTACATGAATGCATTCTTTGAGTTCAATCCAACATGATGTCTGTGATGTTATTTTCATCATTGACATGCAACTGACCATGATACTGAATGCAGAGAGCAACTCCAAAACTCCTGGCACCACAAGAAGCTTCCTCGGAGACAACGCAACTGTCTCCTGACCCATTCCCGGCCTGTATGGTTTCATTAGGTTATATTATGTTAACGTAGTCATTCGTGATTTCGTTTATTGATGCATTGCTTTGTCTATGCGGTTCGCCATGCATGCGTGAACCAACTCCACAGCGAGCTCCCTGCCTAGGAGGGTCGCTGGCGAGGAGATGTACCGGTTCGAGCGTCGCCGCCGGAGGAGCTGCCTGGCAGAGGTTGATCAACCCATGCTTTCCCCGTTTGATTGGGCGTGCTATTTCGAGGTTTCTGGGTTTGTTTGGGCTGTGGGCTGGACGAAAATCCCACCCGCTACATCTTGCCTGGATGCTTCTTCCGCTTGCTTATCGATTTCGACCTTCCTGGCTCACACACCTATGAGAGGATTTGTAGAGAGCAGGCTGGTGAAAAGGCAGCATAGCCACTTCTGGCAAGTGCCAGCTTTCAGTCCGTCCTTTTTCAATTTCCATTGTTGCATTCATAGGCTAGACAAAGGACCAAGGTGGACACTTTGACAGTGTTGCTTTTTATTGCCACCCTTGGCACTTGCAAGACGGCTAATTTTGGGCTGCAGAATTCCGCAGAAGGAACCAACCCTTTTTTGGTGAGGAGGTGACGCGCGCAGCTTCGCAAGGTCATTGCCAGTGACATCGCCCTTGTGGCGGCCATCTCCAGAAACCAAGCTGCGACTGCAGGACCATTGAGATGAGATGGGTCTGCCTGTTTCTGACCCCAAGAGGGTGGTGGGTTGAAAGTTGAACCAAAAGGAAACCACACGTCTGCGAGACTTAGCTGACCCTTTGTAGCCTTTTTGCCAATTTTGGCTTTCCATCCTTTTCCCGGTGCCAACAAGTCGTGTCACTTCTTCCGGTTGTCCCAGCATCTTGGTTGCAGCTTGAGACGAAGATCGCCTTGGACCCGGTGCTTGTCAGAGGTCAAGTAGGGACCTCACTGCAAGGCTTGCGCTAGATAAAACAAACACCACATGGCAGGTAGCTGCAGATCTCACGCGGGGATGCTTGTGACCCCCTGAGCATCCCTGAGCAATCCGGGCGTTCAGAAGTTACAAGAGCCAGGAAGCGGGGAGATCCAGCAATTGTGGCCCTTACTGCGAGGAACGCTTCATCGAAGGCAACGCATTTGCTTTCCAATCAGCTTCCCAAGTTTGCCTGGGTTTGCAACAGGCACGGGTGGTCGGGTGATCCAGAACCACACAGTTCCCGCTAAGGCAGCACCTTGCGAAAGCAAGCACAAGACTGCAGAGCAAATAAAACAATGACATGTTTTGCTGTAGGCAGGCTTGAGCCACCGGCATGTTTCTGGGGGGTCGTTGCAGTGCTGGCGGCATGCAAACTTACTGAGTCAGCTCGTGCTTTCAAGTGTCTCGCGTGTTTCTGTTGGATTTTGGCGCGCTACACGTGCCATGACGCAATTTCTTTGTTACAAAGCCATCAACCGGACAACCATGTCGAGGTGACTGTTCACAACAGATGTTTATACTCATTTAGACCCGGCCGGCCTTCTCCGAGGATCGGACTAAGATCAGTAGAGTTGCCTTCGGGCTAGTGTTTGCCACCTCCGAGGGACTGCAGTGTCAAGACAGCTTGGAGTGCGACGCAGCATGCTCAGGAGCTTCTACCATTGAAGCATGTGAAGACACGTACGGAGCACATCTACCCCAAGCTGGCCGCCTGCATGAATAGATGGGTGCTGGGTTTGTGAGCATGCAGGGTCACGTTGAGGATCTTGAGCTGGTTTCCATGGCTGTGGCATTCGCACGTCATCATGAGAGAAGGGATATTTGCTCACCAACGGTGCTTATTGGTGCAGATGTTTGGCATGACCTCACCAGCTTTTCTGTGAGCCACCTGGTTCTCTGCACGCGCGCAGAAAAGGGAATTCCAAAAATGACCCAACCTGGGCGGTAAGTAACTACTCATTTCCTCAAGAAGTTAGTGGTGCGATTTCCCAGGCGATGTAGAACGGTATGGCCGCGCAACACCGTTGGATCTGGGGAAACTCTGCTACTGCATGCGGCGACCACTCCATGCGATCTGGCATATTATGGGAAAAATAAGACCTTACCCCTTTGGACCAAGTGGTTTCCTTCTATTGCTGGGGATTCTGGATTAGGATTGGCCAACCCTCCATTTCGAACAGGCCAGGCAGAAGCATGTTGTTTCTGCAAAGTTGTCTGATGCGGGGTAGCTCACCGCTCCGAACCTCGAGGTGATTCAAAACACTCGAGTCAGAAGCCCTGAGATGTCAAATGAAATGAAGAAGTCCACCCTCCATTGGCTCCAGCTGCTCAGCTGAGGCGCAGCCAGTGAGCGCCCGGTAGAACGTGGGCCTCCCTCAAGGGGACCCGGAATCGAATTATGGCCGTTTGGCTTGGAGAACTGGGAGCTGAAGGGCCCGCGACCTGCATATCGTGAGAGTCATCGGATGGCTTTTGCAATGCCACTGCCATACTGTGGATGGTTGCGAAATCCATTTCGCACCTTGGGATGGATGAAACCCTGTAAACAATGGGGCAATGTTTTGCCATAGCATAGCATCTGAGTAGATCAGATGTCGGCAATTGTGAGCTACAAACTCAAGATAGAGAGCTCGGAGTTCTCTGTCGAATCGAGCAAGTCTTCGGGCCTCCCTAAAGGGGACAAGCGAAAACCGCCGGCAATGCCAGCGATATGCCCGAGGGAGCTCAAAGAGACATGCGAGTGGATTTGAATTGCGAGTTGGCCTTTGGACCTTTGTGGCTTTTGCATATGTTACGAAGGGACTGTCTCTGTGCAGGAGGTAGAAGGCCGGCCCTTCGTGCAAGACTTCATCGCCCAGTCTGACAGGACGCACACCTCGGACTGACGCGCACAATGCCATGGGCCCTGGGCAAATGCAAGTGTTGATGGAAGGTTATGCATTCCATTTTGGGCTTGTATACTTGCAGCATTGCGGGAAAAAACAGGGATTGGCAAGTGAAGCACGGGGAGGTTTTGAAGTTCAGCATCATATTTGTTTGGGTGATACCGGGTGCCATTCAACGCAATGTTGCATCGGGTCTGGCAGTTGGATAGCTCGGGCAGAGCAGGTTGGGTCGCGGGCAAGGTGGTAGTGCGCATTGCCGATGTAAAGACTTAGTGTCAGGGCGGTGTTTGTAGTGTAACACTTTCCTGCCTTTCCAGCACAATGGTGCATCGGCTTTGGCAGGCTCCCGATTCATTTGCACTTATGCTTCCTTATGGAGGCGGCTAGAATTAGAATGCCTGTCCCCCTTCTAGCAGCATAGAACTTGTGAGGGGCCTCCACGCAAGTTCACAGCAATCAACCGGCAAAGCCATTCTCCTCTCAGCAGACACGACAAAGCATTGCCAGATATTGCCAGACTTAATCAACCTGTTTTGCTGCCTTTGGTCTTACCACATTTTCCCCGCAGGGGCTCTCAGTTTGGCCCAGAAAAACTGATGGCCTGGATAGACACTTTGGCGCCAGGCAACGTATGCAGGATATCTTGCACGCCACCCTGGAAGGGCAGGAGATGCACAGCTTCGCGCCTCGGGCAGATATGATGGGGGAGGGGAGACTTTTTTTTTGAGGGAACCCTTTGTTGGGGTTTGAAGGGGAAACCAAGGGGACGCCACCCATTTTGGGCTCTCCCCATTTTTAGACAAACCCATCTCCAGCTTTTCGACGCAGCTGAACATGAAACTTCCAGAGGCGCTTCCTGGGATGAATATTTTCTTGAGAGTTAGGGTTTTGGGCTCTTCGACGGTGCGCGAGGGATAAGGCCCGTGCACGAAGGACGACCCATAGATTTGGCAAAGGCGAATGTCCCCACCTAATTGTACATGGCCAACTGCGAAATGACCGCAAAAGGATGAAGCATCGAGGACGCAAGGTGAAGGCATGATAGGGACCCCCTTTTCTTATTTTTGCATTGCGATTGGAAGCTGACGAGCGTGGACACGACATTTACTTGCAGAAGTGAACACGCACGGGCCTCAAGCAAAGTGGACATCACGCGTCACGAGTGGGTCTGGGGGAGCGTGCCCCAAAATGATGCCAAACGGCAATTTAAACGCGTCACCTGAGGTTTGACTTGCGAAGGCTAGTCAGGTTCCTTTTCCACTGATGCAGGGTGAGCCAGGGCGAAAGATTCCATCCTAAACAAGCTGCAGGCATGCTGCTGTTAAGCGCCAGAACGCTCGGCATGAGTGGTAGCATCCGGCGAATGGCTCTGAGGAATTAGTGCTCTACTCGAAGAGTGGCGAGGAGTGGGGAGACCTAGGCGTAGAGATGTGCTGTTGACTTCGGATTCCGAAGGGCCCTACGAGTCAGGGGGATTCCCCAAAATCGTTCATGCGCTTGCTAAAGGGGAGCCGCTCCTGATTGGTGAAGACTCATGTGACTATTGCACGTAGCTGGGCCACACACGGGTATTTGGTTGATTAGGGGTCATGGACAGGGGGGAATGGAATGACAAGCTGACAAGCATTGCAATTGCGAAACACTTGTCCTGTCTCAGGTTGATGCAAGTCTAACTGCTCACTCAAATTTCCTTAAGTCTATGCCTTTTTTTGGTGCAAGGGAGAAGAGGGATGTTTGGTCCACAACACCATCAACGTCCATGGAGCCCAGGCGCAGTTTCAGTTAGCCTTAAGGGCTTGCATGCCTCACCCCCCGAGTTCCTGGACTTCATACTTTGTGGGAAACCCATGTTACGGCAAACAAAGAGTTTGCTGTTTGCTTTTTGTTTGGCCAATCGAGTCAGGAAGCGGGATCCCCTTGCAAGGCGGGAGATCCTTCTGAACGCGACGCCCCGCAGAGGAAGGCAGGACTTGCAGGGCGGGAGGGGCCAAATAGCTGGCATATGGCGACATGGTTCCCGCCCCCAGGGTCCCGTCGCGGAAACACGGGCGGTTTCCAGACTGGGCATGTGTTGGAGCAGCTTTGGTATTTGTGAAAGATTCCAACATTGGATCGCGCACTTTTTCAGCGTTCAAATCGTGCCGAGGTCAGAAACCTGAGGGTTGTGGATCGAGAGCTTGGCATGGTTCAACCAAATGATGTATCACGGGTCGTCACACTACATCAGTGGACTTCTCACTGGTGCATCTTGTCCATGGCCCGAAAACTGGACCTGTTGCTGAGGGCCGTTTCAAAAGCACGTACTGCTGCCATTGACTTCACTGATTGCACCCTTTTGCAAAGCTGCAATGTGCCTGATTGCACTCAAGCTTTCGTTTGGCCAAGCCAATTGTTTACCTTGCATTGTTAGTTTGACAGAGCGTGTTTTCGACCAAGCTCCTTTCCTTCTTCCGTTGCCCGAAGCCAGATTTTCCAGATTGCGTTGTTTGCAGCATGTTGCCCCAAACTGGATCCAGGCACGGGTGTTTGTTTCCAACATGAAGGAGATCATCGGGCATGCGTTTCAGTGGAAGGCGGCCTCTATGTGGCGACTTTCTGGTGGTGACGGGAAGCCAAAGGCAAATGGTGGGGTTTCCAGGTTCTGGGTCCTTGTTCCAGGTTTTGGGTCCCCGCCCCTTTCCCCCCTCCTCCCCACCCATGGTCATGGCCCCCAAGGCAAGGGGTTGGCTGAGGGTTGGTTGGTTTGGAATGAGTTTAGGCTGCGTTTGGAGTTAGCTGCGGGGCGTACGCAGCAAGGCATATTTTTTGTTGTTGGTTCGGGTTCTTTTCTCAAGCGTGACCAAAAGGATCATCTCCGGTGTGCGGCTGCAGGGCCCGCCCTTTGGACAGAGCAACCTGTCAAGTGAACAACTCCACTGGAGCTCCGCCGCATGCTCCACGGCAGTGGGCACATCTTTCGGGTTATGCACTGCTAGCCAGGCTAACATTGTTAAATACGGGGATTTACCACCTGCGCAGGCCCCTTCTTGCTTTGCCAGAGTGAGCCTCCACAGGATGCCTTTGACTTTCGCACGGCCGCTCTTTTGCTCTGACCGGCCCTCTCGTACAGCCGCTGGCGCGAAAACACAGACACGCACACACACAAGCAAACAAACGCCAACGCAAAATGCCCAGCTTCTCTTTTTCAGTGTGGCAAAGGTCATAGGCATGTGGGATTGAGTTCCAGTGGCCCATCGCATGTTGCAGCCACAGGCATTTGCTGCGCTGACTGCATTGGCAGCGCACAGATTTCCCGCAAGGGAAATTTGCCTTTCCGACCCATTTCTAGACAGCCGGATGGGCAGCTGTCGATGCTGGGGCGGAAGCGAGAGGCCAGGAGAGCTATCGCCCGTCGCGTGCTTCCAGTTCTGTGTGTGTGTGTGTGTGTGTGTGTGTGTGTGTGTGTGTGTCAGGGATGGTTGATGGACATGTTGGGATAGATATGCGTTTTCTTGACCTTCGGCGTTTGCAGCTCGTAGCAGGCACGCGCAAACCAAACAACTATAAATCTGCGCAGCCAGGCATCTTCTGGTCCCAAGGCTGTGAAGCGCAGGCCGGGCGCCTGTCACTGCTCTATGTCAGATCGAGGCTCCAATGGCCCGTTTCACAAGAAGCACCCGTTTTGCTGGTACCATCGACAGGTCGTTTTGGACCACAGGTTGAAGGGCTGACGTAGAGGCGACCAGATCGATCACCAGTTGCTTGTAACTTGTTTGCGTTCTCTGTTTGCTGGGTTACAGACATCTCTAGTGCTTCCTGGGCACGTGTGAGGACCATCAGGACAGAGCTGAGCTTTTCTTTCCTAGCAGGTGGCAGGAGGAGAAGAAGGAAGAAGAAAGCGGGGATGAAGCCATCACTGCAGAGGAGCCAGCCCATTGGTGGAAGTCAGGGGCATGCTTCGGAGTGCGCGGGCTTAGTGGGCTTTCCCGGTTTTGCCATTCATCATTTCCAGTTGGTTCCATTGCCGCTCGGCAAACTGAAATTGCCAGCCTGTTCTGCAAAGCTGCCATGGGCGAGACAGCCAGCATGGTTTGCCAGCTGCATGGAGGTGGCGTTCCGGAACAGTTGTCGCTCCATTCCGCCACTCAGATGGAAGGCGCGAATGCGCAAACAACATGGGCGGTGAGGCAACTGTCCGAACCAAAGCCACGACTGGCAGCTGGGCTTCAAATGGGCTTTGCAGCATGAAGCGTCAAGCAAGTCCCCCTGAGGTGCTAATACCCAACACTACTTGGCTATGGTCATAGTACGGGTGAGGCTTGCACCTGGACAGGGAGGTGAAACAACCCTCAGTAAAGTCGGTTTCAAATACTTATGAATGTCTACTGCATGATTCGATATTCATTCATTCTGGACTGCAGGTGTTGGCCCAAGAAGCCTGCTGTCTTTTACCCATCAAACTTGTTCTGGTGTGTTGAGGCCGGGGCTTATTTTGCGGCGTTTAGATAAGTGAACTGTGCCCTAGAACGTGGCCGGCACCCCTTTCTCGATACCCATCGCATGGGTCATGCTCATCATACCGGCGGGCTTGATGCGCATTATCTTGGACACGATGGCTGCAACATGTACCAGCACCGTTCAAATCAGTATTTATTAGAGCAAATGGACACCCCGTTTCACCATGCCCTCCACGAACACTCATTTGCCTTGAAGAAATAGTCGAAGCTCGCAGAGCGCGGGCCAATGGATCAAGAAGGGTGAACCTGAGGAGGTCCAGATACGTTGCCATGTCAGAATTCCCGAGCGGACACCTTTTTTAGGTGGCCCGGAGATATCCCGCAGATCTGCGGGGTATTCGCTTGCCTGACGAGAAAGCCACTGCGAGAAAAACACACTATGGATGGGTTACACCACTTCGAAACCATGGGAACCATTGTTTGTTGGCATTGTACACCATGGGTATCATCATTCCCAGGTTGCAGGATTTTGTCCATCCACGGTATGGCGGGCGCCGCACGGACCGCAGGAGTTGGAGCAGTGGCGTCTCCAGGAGGAAAGGGAGGCGCAGCAGCGAGAGCAGCGGGAGCGCGAGGAGCGGCGAGAGGCCAAGCGCCAGGCGCGGTGGTTCTCGGGTCCACATGCGGTCAGGAGGATGGATGAGTTTCAGTTTTTCTCTGTGTGTCTTTGTTTGTTCCTTTGTTTGTTTTTGTTGTTTCCTTTTGTTTGTCTTAGTTGGTTCTTTGTTTGGTTTTGTTTTCTATGTTTTTCCTGTTTTTGCTGAGCTACCTGAAATTTGGGGTTTTCTAGTCAAAAAAGAGACGCTGCCCACCTGGTTTGACACCCGAGTTTGCGCGAGTCCGAGTTGCGAGTCCGAGTTGCCTCGAGTCAGTTCCGCGAGTCGGGCCGCTGCATGTCGATCCAGCTCCATTGTCGAGTCAGCGACTCTAACGTCGCGAAGGTCGGGACAGTCTGATCTGGACCTCCTAGGGAAGATCAAAGACCCAAAAAGGTTTGCATACTTGGGCAGCCTTGTTGTTTTTCCAAAATCATTTATTGGTCGCTTCTTTTCCTTGCCATGTTTCCATCATCGGGTTGGCATCTCTGCCTATTTGTTATAGTACCTTATTTCACGCCTAGCACTCCTGGAGCTTCAGCATTGCCAGGCAGAGGAGGCTGCCAGAGCTGAGGAAGCTGCAAGAAAGGCACAGGAGGACATTGTTCTGGGAGGTGTATGGGCATTGGCGGCGAGCTTTCACCCTTGGCCTATTTCTGTTGCCTAACAAGACCAAGGCCACAGCAGCCTCAGCTCTCTTTGTTGCCTCCCCCGCTGGACCTGCCAAGGTCAAAGGGGTTGGCAAGGACCCTGACTTTCATTTTGCTGCCAGTGAAACCAACCCCGAAACGGCCATGGTCAAGAATCACAACATGTGGTTTGGGGCGATCCATCAAACAGAACTAGAGTGCTACAGGGATCACGCCGCTTCGCGCTGCAGAAACTAACTCGGCACATCACAGGTTCGTTTAAACACGTCTTTATCTTCCTGTGATCCTTCAATCAGTGACCCGAAAGTGTTGACAATTGTACCTCCGATACAAGCTTTGCATGTCGGAGGGTTTATTCTTGCAAACATGGTATGCCACATATATATATATATATATGTTTTTTCTATCTTCATGCTCACCCATGTGGCGCGAAGAGCCGCCACCTGAAGACCAGACTTATTTTCGTTGGGAACAAAGTCATTGTCAAAGCGGTTCTTTTCGCGCCAAAGAGCCCGCAATCTTCGCTCAGGAGGCCTCCCGTGCCCGGAGCCGGAGTCGCTCGCCTTCGCTATCTGACTTGGCCGGGCTTCTCGGGGCGGGTCACCGCGTGGGTTTTCTTTAGATGTGTGTTCTAGCCGGGGAGACCTAAGTTGCAGCCTCAAATTGAATTCATGCCAGCATCTTTAGTTTTTGGTTTTAAGTGAGCAGGAGAGGCTAGCAAAGACTTAAAGATCCGATTGAACGATCATATTGAGACATCCCGCCGTGCTTTCATTTCGGTTTGGGTTTGTGGCGACATTGGGACACTTGCTCGCACGTTTCCAAGATCTGCCCTCAAGGATTCCGATTCCACAAAGGGTGTCTGCATTCAGCTGCATGCTTCATAGTCCCTAGTGAAGCAGTGAATGCAATGAAGGGTGCCCTGAAGCGTGGCTGCATTCTTCATAGTGCTTAAGGAGTGAACACGAGGACTTCGCTTCCCGCCGCTTTCCCGCCGGCTTCGGGGACTCCCGTTGCAGGAGGCGGCCTTCGCTGAGGAGCCAAAACCCCTTGAAGGCGGCCGGGGTTGGGGATGGGCGGCGCGGACCCCTGGAAAGCCATGCGGCTTGCCATGTGGCATGGAGCTGGCAAAGCTGCACATGCAAAATGTGTGAAAGTAGGTCAGGCCCAAACAGAAATGTAAGCTGCAAAATTTCGGCGATCAGAGAGGCCGACAGGCCGAATCAAAGTCCGCGACGGATTTCGGGGAGTGCAGGGGGAACGGCGGATTCAACCTTACTGGTCCCCAGGAAAGTGAAGGATTTTGATGGGCATCTCCAACCAGTAGGCGTTTTATCCTAGGCTTCCATGCAAGGGTGGAAAACAACCTGGGCTGCGACATGCTTCGTTACCTTTCCCATGTTGCCCGGGTTAGCTGCATGAGGCAAGTTGTGTTGTTCGTTTTGGGATTGCCTCATGCAGCCACGCCCTGTTGAAGCCACTTGTTTTTCTTGGTGGGTGTGTTTCTTCTCGATTGACGTGCATGTCTTGCGGCCATTCTTGCGGCTGCTCTCGCAACTCCGCAGGGGCTCGAACAGGTGGTAGCTTGCATGGCCTTCAGCATGCCATGCCCGAGGGTGCCCCAGCTTCCTCGAAGAGTTTAGTTTCAGAGGGCGACGCCTCTACTTCCTCCAAGGAGCGCGAGAAGAAGGAGAAGCCAAAGACCGCTTCCAAGTCGAACCGGGGAACCGGCGCCATTGATGCCGCAACTTGGAGTCAGAAGACCCAATCCAACTTGAACAATGTGAGGGCGATCAGGGAGGCCGCCCTGGCCAAGCTGAACAACGGCACTCTGGTGACCACTGACTCGGTGCTGGGCTCGAGCCACAACTACTCCGTGGCCCAAGACCGCTTGAAGCGGCGGACGGCGGAGATGGAGGGCATTAGTACAAAGGTGGCAGACAAGATCGAGAGCAGCGAGCAGTGGACCCTTGGCTTTAGATATGAATGGCTTTCTCTGTATGTGTTGCTGAAGCCCGGGCTGAGGGACGGCATTCCATGTCCATACTTTTTAGAATCAAACTCCCAAAAATTGCTCCAAACAAAGCTAGGTGTGAATGAATGTCTCCAGATTTCATTGCTGTAGCTCTCCAGGCAGATTATGTGTAGCTGCACCCCCACCGAGCCCCTTGCTCGGACCAGTACTATTCTGAGTAAATCATGCAGGAGCACAGCTCTTGTCATCTAGAGGCCGTCCTTTGTGCTTCCAAGCCCACCTAAAAGAGCCGTTTTGCTTCTTGCGGAGGATCCAGCGCATGCATCACGCCCTCAACAACCTGACCCGCTTCAATGGTCAGCTCACTGCCGCCCTCAGCGTGGTGGAGAAGCGCATGGAGATGCGCGCTGCACGACCCCAAGAGGAAGGGCATACTTAAAAAAGACGAACGCACCTGGCTGAAACGAGAGACAGAGAAGGGCTCCATGGTAAAAAGTCCATTAATTGTTCCGTGGGATTGTGTCAATCTTGTGAAGCGTGACTACCGACGCTGCACCGAACAACACAATTCAATCTTGTGATAGACATGTTTCGTGCATGGCTGCCTGGTCAGGAGCTGGTGAGGGACGGCTTCCAGGAGGCCCTGGAACGGGAGAAGGCGCAACTTCTGAAGGGCCGCCAGCAGGTTGCCAGTTGCCTCTCTGAAGGCCGCGAGATTCTAGCACTCCTGGAGGACAGGCTGGGGAACTGAAGGCTGGATTTATGTGGCTTTTCACTTGAAACGTGGGGCCCAAAAGGTGATCGCTGTTGCTGTCAGGGTTTTTGTTCGGATCGATCGGCATTGTAGTAGTCCAACATATCCAACTGTCCACACGCGGTCCATTGCCCAGGAGCTGAACGCTGAGGTGTCCAAGGACCGCCTGGCGTTGCCCCAGGAGCGGTGGAAATTGGAACATTCAGACCCTGGCCCCCGAGAAACCCACCGGAGCTTGTTCACACCAAGAGCTAGAGGAAACGTAGGAGAGGAGGTAGAGGCTGCTCCACATGGCGGCTGGGAAACCAAAAGGAAACCCTGGCCTTTTTTGGTGACCGCCATTTTGAGAAACACCCAGCTGGAGGTGTTTCCAACAATCATGGTTTAATTTTCTTCAGGAACTGGGTGTTTGATTCTGGGCCTCAACTGGATGGTAGCTTTCCGAAAGTCTCCTGTCCGCTTTTGTCTTTTGATGGAAAGATGATAAAACATGACTCAACAGAAAAGTGGTGCCAAGTCGTTTCGGTTTGTAAAGTTTAAACATTATTGAACTTAATCAAGCATGCCTATTGAACTGTGATTTGAGCGATTCTAGCTGCTAGCATCATCAAACTAAAGGTCCTTTACTCGGGGATCCCTTAAGAATTATTGTACACTTTGCAGAAACATGGCTGTGGGTCAAAACTAATGGTACCATTTTTGGGTAGGTGCACCACCCATTTTCGTCTATTTGAGTGGGGATTGGGATGTTCACTGGGGGTACGAGCTTTTGACCCATGGCCACACGTTTTTAAGCCGCAAATTAAACGAGGCAGTGCCTGAGGACAAGACAGCTCGGCCCCAGCAGCTTCTCGACAAGCTGAGGGCCTCCGAGGCGAGTTGCGGGCGATTCTGCGAGCATCAGGCCAACAAGACACAGGACCGTCTTTTTGTCGTCCCTTTCAAAATCATCAGACACGAGGCCAATCCATTCCCGCTGGTCCGAGGTCAGCACGCCTCACTGGGCTAGAACGGTGAATCTCCATAACCATGGGTATGTGTCAAAATGGGGGGGGGGACCCACAAATTTGTCGCTTTCTGACCCCAAAAAGGGTGCCCTCGACAAACGGTGCCCGCACCATGTGCAGTTTTTGGTTGCCACGGCCATTGTTTGCCGTACCGCCAGGAGCTTCAGCAGGAGGACGGGCTGTGGGATGGTGGGCTCCAAAAAGGTTTGGCGTTGCCATCCCAGAAGCCCCCCCAAACCCGAAAGGCCCCCCCCCAAACTCCTGAGCTTTGTCATTGCTTCTGTTGTTTATAAGTTGTTTTTCTCATTTGT
The DNA here is from genome assembly GCA_963377175.1 of Effrenium voratum. NCBI lineage: Eukaryota > Dinophyceae > Suessiales > Symbiodiniaceae > Effrenium > Effrenium voratum. Next base: position 627,653 of record CAUJNA010001713.1, on the reverse strand, counting down.
TCATAACGTGTTTTCAATAGTTGTCCTGTTCTTCACAGCTTCCCTGTCCGTTTCCGGAGCGAGGCGGAGCGCCTCAGCGGGCGCACCTTCAGCGCCATGAAGCGCCGCATCGCGGAGCTCCAGGAGGTGCGGCGCCAGCTGGAAGCCGAGGCGCGGGAGCGCGGTGGGAAGTCCATGCCTGCGATTGTGGCTCAATGTTGACCCTGGATTTTTAAACCCGAGACCCATTATTAGTGGGTGTTCCCTCCAAAAGTGGTCTGAATCCCCACTAAAAGGAATTGGACACCCCCCGATCAAAATCAAGCAGGTTTATTGGTCCGGAGTTAACATTATGAGGAACCCCTGAATGTCTACGGAAACCTTGGTGGCTAGACGGTTCGCCTGTCTCCGATACCAAGCGATCTTGGATTTTGGGACCTAAATCAGGGGGCAGACAAAGTCGGTGGTGTTCGGTACATAGATGTGGGCCAAGTAACGTGGGTCCTTGGCAAGAAATCTCGATGGAGGACACCTCCGTAGTTGGCTGGTGGACCTCTTAGTCAATGTGAGCTGCGCCCCTAAGATGGGTTGCTAAATGCTCCCTGTTGTGCCCCCAGCGTTTGAAAGGCCAGGCTTGTACGAGGGGTGTGCCCCCTGTGCCAAATATTTGAAGTCAAACTTTGGCCTAACCTCGCCAACCCTGCCCGCAAAGCCCTGGGCCCCCCAACCTCCAACAGGGTTCCCGGTATAAATCATCAAGGGCGGAAGGTGAATTTCCCTAGGTTGTAGTCCAGCAACCTTGTCGTGTTGTTGAAAGGCCGGGTTGGCTTTTAACGCAACCAATCAAAGGGCACTTTCCGTTTTCATGCCCGTTATCAAGTGCTCAAAGGGTTCCTTACAAGTGCTGCAAAGAGTCCTTGCTGGGAATGTCAACTCGGCTCACTGAGTATGTCTCAAAATATGGCTTTACCTTCATGTTGTTTGTTGCTTTTGCCTTTCCTTTTGCAACCTATCCAAAAGGGGTTCGGTGGAACCTTCCGTGGGCGAATTCGGATGTGAAATTGGGGGGCCCGAGGACTCCTCAGACAAACCCCTGGCGAGGTGCGGGAAACCGGGCACACCCTGGCGGAGGCAGAGTTTCAGCTGAGCCGGGCACAGAAGGCCCTGAAGCGCAGCTGGGCTATTCAGCGCATGTGCGTGGGCTGGGGGTGGGGGTGGGGGTGGGGGTGGGGGTGGGGGTGGGGGTGGGGGTGGGGGTGGGGTGGGGTGGGGTGGGGTGGGGTGGGTGTGGGTGGGTGGGTGGGTGGGTGTAGGTGTGATGCAAGCGTTTGCCTTTTGAAGCCCGTTCCGAAAAAGCAGAAATATTCAGGGGTGCAAAGACACGCATGGGTGGAAAAGCCCGTCTATGGGTGCAAAAGCCCACAAAGGGTGCACATCCCGCAAAATCTGGACCTACATGTTCAGGGCCGACCTGTTAGCAACAAATGCAACAAACCACCAATGTTCTCCTGGCCCAGTGAAAGGGCGTGCGCAATGCTTGCCATGGGCTGGGGGCTCGTGCTGGCCTTGGTCGTGCCCAAGGTGTGGCAGGAGCTTTTGAGCTGTCGCATGCCTCATAGGCGAACATCCTAGGCCGACGGAACTCGAATGGCTTTGAGCCAATCAAGAAGTTATTGAGAGACAATAAAACTAGACCAGGCCACGTCATGCAACTAGACACGTTTGGCGGGGCCTCATTTGCGCGGTGTTGGTTTGTTTGAGGCAGCAAACTGCTGATAAATACATTGGGTGGGTTGGGTTGGCTTCTTGGCAACTTTTGCACCCCTCTAAAAATGTGTGCGTGCCTGTTCTTCCATCGCGAAACCGAACAGCCGATGAGATTGCCAACCTGGCATTGGATTGGCTTCACTCCCCTTGTGTCTTAGGCTGTCAAATGCACCAGGAGCCGCAAAGAAAGCCGGCCTCAAAGGATTTTTAACAGCGCCTCCCTTGATGTTTGCTGAATAGATCCAGCGAGTTTCCTCGGAAATGGTAGGCTGTCACTTTTCCACTTTTGTTGCTGGCCCCTCAAATTGTTGAAATTCTTGGTGGAGGCCCTCGAATTCTGGGGACCGTTGGTGAAGCTTTCAACTTCGCTGGCTTGGGGGCAGCAGTCACTAACTGCCGCAAGCAAAGCTTGCCTGGGCGCCAAATCATCCATTTGTGACATCCCCCCAAACTCAAACTATGGAACATTGGCCAAGATTAGTCCAGTGTTATTCACGCCCTACTTCCACAAACCAGAGGATGGACATGGGGTCATGCAGTCGCATCGGAGTTGGATTCAGACGCTCAGCCCAAAGCCGACCTTTTGACCTTTTGGTTTTCTATGGTTTTCCCTTTTTGGTCCATTTCAGTGGCCCAAAATGGCGATCACCTTGAATTTCTGGGTCCCTAACGGCTGAGTTAATCACGCCACCCAGCTCCCACCCATTTTTGTTTGTCGCTCGAGGCGATGAGCAGCCGGAGCTGGACCAGAGCCAATTCTTGAGCATGCGCGTGAGCAGCCCTGCGCTGTCGAAGGTCAGGTCTCGCATCAAGCGCCTCGCCCGGTGAAAGTCTGGCTCGAGTTTCTGCACTTCTCGAATTGGAACCTGGCGGACAAGCAATGTTAGTTGCACTTTTTTGGCCACGTCATGGAAATGAGAAGTAGATGGCGCATTTGTCCCCCACGTTTTAGTCTAGTCATTCCATGTTATCCCTTTTGCCCACAGAGTGGAGCCGTTGCTTTTGGTCCAGTCGACCGGATTCAACCTCGAACCCCAAGGTTCACCTTAGGAATACAGGTTCACCTTATTTCAGGGGAGTTATTGTTGCAGACGTGATAGCTTTCTCTTGGGACCTGACCAGAAAATTTCATTCTGTGGTCCGGAAAGAGGATCGCCATGCGTTGGCCTGGTTGCAAATTTGTGCGGAAATACTTGTCTTATGGGCTTGATCATGCTTAAACTAAGGCACTCAGACACCCAAAGAACCTGAATGCAGATGTTCAAAAGTCTTACCCCAACCTGAAAACCCAAATAACAGCACTCCCATTGCCTTGCTGAACCTAGCGATGTTTGAGTTTTGACGCCGTGTTTTTGATTTGGTCAAGGAGCTGCGCCTATAGCTGCGGCGGGAAGAACCTTGGGGCACTCTTTGCACGTTTCGACAAGGCCCGGTGCGAGGTTTGGCCCAATGCAGATTGAAGGGTCGTTTCCTCCGCTTCTTGTCGTTTCTTCTTTGTTTACTGTCTGGTAATGTCCGGAGTGTTTCGGCATGTGATTGAGATATGCCTTGACGTGCGTTGGTCATATGCTTGTATAAGTTGGTTCGGGCTGCTTCAGGCTATACAGTGCATGTGCGCCTTGACTGCTGTCCCCACAAGGTTTTCAAGGGGCCAGCATGAGCTGACAGAACAGAAGCTGTCATTCTGGAATTGGATAGGCTTTGGGTTCAAACCACAGCTCTTGTTCGCAATTGAACAGGGGGCGCCATCAAATTTACATGTTGCCGCTCATGAAATGGAAGCTGTTCAAGCCTGGAGGACGGCAGTGGATATCTGGACGAAGAGGAGGTGCGAAAAGCACTCCGGCGCTCATTACGCGTGCCGCCTTCCGCTGTGTCCGATGCAGAGGTGGCCAATCTGTGCGTTCTACTGGATGCTGACCGCAGCAATGGAATCTCAATTGAAGAATTGGTGGCTTTCATTTATGCGGACACCGATGTGGACAAGCTCAATGAACAGGCAGGGTTTTGCATTGGAGATGGAATATTTGAACATACTGAAGCTGTATTCAGCAGAGCCCCTCGTGAAGAAAAAAGGTGTCACGTGTCTGCTTTACTTGGTCAACGTTCCGAAGCATCTTGCGTCTTTGCCCTTTACTAAGAGGGTGATGTCAGACAATTGTGAAACCGAGCTGATTTTTGACTCAGTTCCCCTTTTGGTATGCCCTAAAGTAGGGCACACCACGCATTGCCGGTTTCCTTTTGTCCTCGCTTTACCGCTCCGAAAGGGCCCCCCAACACCCGAGCGCTCCTCACCGGTGAGCCGAGCGATTGGAGGCGGAGGCTGCGCAGGAGGTGGTGTCGGAGCTGTCGGGCGTGATGGCGGAGCTGCAGGCGGACCTGAAGCGCAAGCTCTGCGCTGCGAAGATCGACGAGGCCTGCGTGAAGGTGACGGCCATCAAGGGCCTTGCGCCTCAGCAAGGTTTCGTTTCGCGAAGTTGCCGACAGTCTCAAACTGGTGGACCCATCTTTGGGAGCTAAAGGGAGCAAGACAAACAAATCAACCATTTTAGGGGACCGTTTGATTGGTGTTGCAGAGCTTGCAATGATGGTCCGAGCCCGGCCCTAGGGACCCGCGTAGGGATGGCTTTGGCAAGGCCATAGCGTCACAAGCGCCAAACGGAACTGATCATCACCAACTGCTAGGTGGAGTTGGCGAACATGCTTCAGTTTCATGTTTTGTTTTGTGAGGAAGGCTAGACGCATGGAGTTGCCGCCCAACCCCAGATAGGGTAGATAAGCCGGAGGTGTCCTTTTGGAATGGCGCTGCGTGCAACCGAGAAACGTGATATATAAACAGTTGTTCAGTGAGTTCAGTGTCACTGAGCAGTGGCTCCGAAACAGACACGCGCGAAAACGCCCTCGTACCTTGTGTGTTCTACATTTGGTTTTGGGTATCCTCTGTGGGGTTGACAGGAAAACCAAAGGGAAGCCCATCTCAGGTCCAAATCCCCACCTTTTTTTTTGGCACGCAAATTTATGGCTACCTGTTGTTGTGGCGAGCTCACCACGGGCAAAACAAGCTCACTATGAAGGTTCTTTACTTCGGGGTCCAATTGCTTTTTCAAGTGCAGAGCTTGCACAATTGAATGCGTTTGTGTGCAAAGAGACGAAGATGCGCAGTACCTCGTTTCAAGCATAGTGAGTACCAAACACATTCACAGGGTTGGTTCGCAGGAAAACCCAAGCGAAGCCCATTTGTGGGGTCCAAATCAGGTTTTCGCAAATATCCATTGGCTCAGAAGCTGGACATGGCTCCAGACCGCGAGAAGCGGGCCGCCAGCGCGCGGAATGGCGCGCGGCCCAAGGCACTGCCTGCTGAGCTGCGAGTGCGCTTGCGCCAGCGGATTCGGGCTGCGGCCTGCGTAGGCGCGAGCGGATTCTTTGGAGGTCCAGGGCTGCCTTTTGACTCCCTTGGAAAGGATTTGGAGCGAACAGAATCGCAAGCCCCGTACCACCAAACTGGCTGATTTCGACTTGCCTTCAACAACGCCTGGGCTCGAGCAAATGAGTATGTATCGAGATCGGAGGCCCTCAACAAGGATTGATCAGGGGTTGTGTTATTATTATTATTATTATTATTACTATTATTATTATTATTATTATTATTATTATTATTATGATTGTTATTATTATTTTTATTTATTTCTGTTCAAGCCACCCTGAAGGTCCGGACCCTCAACAAAATTTTTTGTTTTTCCTTTTGGTGTCCCTTCAAAGCGCCCTTAAGAAGGGGGCCCTAAAAATCGCAAAGCTAAAACGGGTCCCTGTGAAATCCGTTTAGGCGGAGGGAAGCAGATCGACGTGCTGCTGGGGCGCTTTGAGCGTGGGGAGGTGCCGGGGCTTCTGAGCTTCGAGGAGCTTCGGAAAGCCTTCCGCAAGGCGCAGTCGAGGGCCAAAACGTGACCGAGGGTTGAGGCCAAGAGCTCTTGCGCCTTGCTTCCTGGAACCCGTTCTTTGGAATGCGTGGGTCACCCAAACTACTGCGAGAATTGAGTCAACTCGTTGGCCAGCTGAAGTGAAAGCTGCCAAGACCCACTGAAGGTTGACGATCTCGGGGAAGAATTTAGCTAGTGGTTGGCAGGGAGTTAAAGAGCAAAAAGGGAGCTAAGGAGCTACCCGGAGTTCTGTAAGGACATAGTAATTAATTGAAAAATTGGTAGTATTTCATCCGATGAGCACACAATGCAGAGAAACAGACTTTGGCCATGTTGAACATGAGCAACGCCTGATTTTTTGACCCTCGCCTGTTTCGCGCACTTTCGGGGGCTCGGCAGGGAGTGGCTCTCAGCACCAAGCAGAACATTGCTCCAGTCATGATTTATTATCTTAGCTTGGTTCAAACAATTATAGAACAGTTTATCTTAAAAAAAAATATATGTATGCGCAATACTGGCCACCAAAGATGAACCACTGAACAACTCCCCCGGCCAGATCGAGCAGTTTATCACCCCCTTTTTATACAACGCTTTTGGGCAATTTTGGTGGATGGTTGTACAGCTTGGCTTTTGAGGGTTGTAGCGAGGCCTACATAAACCTTGTTTGCAGCATTAGCCGTCAACGGGTTGGGTCGCAGCTCAAATAGGCTTTGGGCATTGCTCAAGTCTTGCCAGATCCTTCGCATCTCGCCCAGCCTGGTGGCAGATCAGGAGCCGCAACTGTGGAAAAACGAGGTATCCCCCCCCAGCTACCAGCTACCCTCACATGCGCAGCTTATGTGATGGCATATGCTTACCGACAATAGTTCTACCTGCATACAGTTGGACAGTTGCAAGCATTTGCAGGAACGGGGAACACTCCAACCTGGCACCCTCTCAATCGACGCAGGAGATCAACTCCTTGTGCCTTTGGCTGGACAATGACAATGACGGCGCAGTGAGCCTTCAGGCGGGGTGAAGGGCAGTGTTGGGATTGGATTTGAGAGCGCAATCTTAGGGACTGCGGGCTGGCAAATGTGTGTATGTGTGTGTGTGTGGGTGTGTGGGTGGTGTGTGCGGGTGTGGGCGCGCAGCCTGGAATGGATGTGCCGGCATCATGCTTAGGTTCAACATGCTGCAAACAGCAGGCGGCCTTGGCTCCTTTGCAGCTAGGTGCACCAGTTGCCGCGAAGCTTCCATGTCAAATGTTGAGAAGGCATTTCCGAAGCCTTCAACTTGATTAAGCTAATATCAAAAACCCAACTTAGATTGTGGATCCCCCCAGGTACACAATGGTGGTTATGTCAACCCTATTGTTGCAATGGTGTCCGGATGGGAATTTCAGGTGTTCCTGGGATGCCTCCAGTTTCCATCTTCAGCACCGCATGCTTTCTGCATAGACCCGGCATCGAACTGAGAACTAGGACATCAAGGAAACCTGAGTTGCACACATCATGATCGCAGCGCAGCATGCTCATGTCAACTCTGAAGTGACCTTGGGAGGATTGCTCCAATTTATGATCCCTCAATCAACTGGAAAGCAAATGCACGCCCAATAGCCATCCACACTCCAAACTCTTCAAAGCGAGCGTCAGTTTGGAGCTGGGTTTCCCAGAATTTCCCTTGGACTCCTTATGTCTAGACTCCTTGTTCTTTTCATTTAGCATCCAAACTGGGCGGAGGGGGGGGCATCTTGGGACACACCTTGTTGCCCTTCCAGCGGGCAGGAAGTTCTTGACTTTGTGGACCAGGAGGAGCCACCGCCGGAGGCTGGGAGCTACATCTTGGGGAGACAGACCTCTGTTGGTCCATTTTTGCTCGTTCGAAACCAAATGTTTAAACATTGGACATTGCCAGGATTGGTTTGCTTGCGGGCGTTTTCTGGGGACCAGACAACAGTTAAGCTTCAAAAGGACTGGCTTTGGAAGGGGCAGGCTCTCAGTCACTGCCCCCCCCCATCTTCGCCACCAAGCTTTCGACCCGGGCGTCGATGTTTCAATTTGTCAGCAGATTTGCTCCACGGATCACAAAAAAAATGAATGATGTGACCCGATGCGCGCCCCTTCTGAATGGAGACCATCAGGCATGTGCAGCAAAAATCGGGCTGACACCACTTGATGTATTTGGATCCCGAGTCTATTGGCCGCCCTCATGTGCAGAACAGGCCTGTGCAACATGAGTTAGCCACCCGTCAACTCCCCATGTTGTTTTCACTAAATTTGCGAGGCGCCATTGCCTCAGACGCCGTCGCCTGCCTCAGCCCCGGCCAAAGCAAAGCCGCGGCGGGCCGCGAAGCCTCTGGCGCCTGAGGCAGCGCAGGCCTTGAGGTCCAAGCTGAAGAGCGCTGCATACACAGGTGGCTCGATGCCAAAGCTCGTCTAGAAGCAGCTGCGTAAATGTGGCTAGTCGTGCGCTTCAAGCGCTTCAGAAGCTTGGGCGGTCAGGGCTTCGGTTCGGTTTCGGCACCCGTAAGCATCTCAGGCTGCGCGGGCCGGCAGTTGGATGTGGTTTTCTATCGCCTCGACAAGGACGGCTCGGGATTTCTGGAAGATGATGAGGTGCGGCAGGCGATCCGAAGGTGCCTGCGCATTCCCCACAAGGCGCCGGGCCTGTTGACGCCGGGTCTTGAGCCTCGAGCTGGCCTCTGGCGAGTTTCGTTGAGATGAATGTGCCAGTTTGATAAACCCCATGTTGTTAATCAGAGAGGTCTCCCTGGAAGAAAGGGACATACATGGGGTTTATTAATCAGAGGTCGACATTGTCCTTTCACCAACTTGTATGGAACCCGAATCTTCCAGTGATTGCCATGGCGGATGGAGCCACCGCCTTTGAACATGCCGATCCCATTCTCCTCCTGCTTCTCCTCCTTCTCATCCTCCTCCTCCTCCTCCTCCTCCTCCTTTTCCTCCTCCTCCTCCTCCTCCTCCTCCTCCTCCTCCTCGCTTCGGGCGTGGGACAAGTTTCATAGTTTCAGCGCCTGCTACCCAAATGACTGTTCTGGTCTGACCAGCCCTTGTGCTGGTTCCCGGCACTAGCTGCCTGTTGGGGAGATATATCAAAGAGTCCATTTGTGGTTCTAGACGTGTGCCTTTGGCGTCTTTAGGCTGGGCACTGCAGCAGAATCGCTGCAGGGCGAAGCCGAGAAACTTTGCAGCCCACCTTGTTCGCACAATTGTTTTGGGGCCTGACAGCGCTGGCAGTTCGTGCTGCGTCCAGGTTGTCTCCGATCAGGAGATTGCCTCTGTGTGTGCGCTGTTGGATGCTGACAGCAATGGCTCTGTGAACATCCAAGAGCTGGTGGACTTCGTTGGATGCTCGGCAAATCACGCATGGCGCGCCGTACAATAGCTCATGGTTGTGGTATGTTGTGGTTCTGGAACGTTCTAAATGTGACATTTTCTGTGGCTATGCAAATAGCCCGCTTGCTAGCTGGGCGGACCGTCCGAAAAGAGAACCGCATCGGCGAATCATGGATTTGGTAATCTCTGCCCGCTCAAAACAAATGTGGGGGCAAACGGCAATTTAATACTAGGGCAATTAGGGGTCAGATGGGCTCCCCCAGAAGCAAATGTACTCATCCCTTGAAACGCGCCTAAATTGTAAATTTGTAAAATGGGTTGTTGTAGAACTTTGAAAGGTTCAAACATGTTACTTAGTCATTTGGTTGTAGTACAGACTTTAAAGGGAAAGAGAGGTCGTGGTTTAGTTAAATTCTGGCATGGGGTTGGTGCAAGGAGCTTTGGTCCTGGATTGCCTCTAATGCTGGACTTGGGCTGGGCGAGAAGTCCGCCAGCTGAGTATTGGTTTTGAATTGGCCTATTCCAGAAGTGCATGCATCCCATCCAACCCGTGCCCCAGCGTCCCATCCGAAATTCACAGCTCAGCGGTTCCATGAGAGGCCGGCGCACCGAGGCCTGGATTCCCGCAAGCCTCGGAAGCTTGGCCCCATGAAGGGCTACCAGTGAACCCACAGGCAGCACTCGGGTCGCTTGGCGGCTTTTTTGGGGTTCCAAGTGGAAGGCGCGTAAAACAAAAGAGCTGTTTTCTTCGCCAAGAGAGCTTGGCTGGCCACTTCGAACCCTCTTGGCACTTTCGGTGTAATGTTGGATGTGCGTTGTTCAAAGTCTGAGCCAAGCGATAGGACAAGAGCGCTAGGTTGGACTGTTTTGTTTCGGGCACCACCTGCTTAGATTTCTAGAACTGGTTCAGATTCTGAAAGGGCGCCAAGTCTTTCATTGTCAACAGGGTAGGCGACACGTGACACTAACACCTCATCTCAGCCCAAGGTTGGCAACTGTCACAGTTCTTTAGTGTGGCGCCATGATCCGAGTTCGTAAGGTTTCTTTGAAGGGAAACCAACAGGAACCCATTTCACAAGGCACCGCGCCATGTGTGTGTGACACCCCAAAAGCAAGCAGCTGCCCCGAAAGCGCCACAGGGCTTTCGATCGGTCAGTGCCCAAGGCACTGGACCCATCGGAAGTCATGTTCGTCGGGACAGGCGTTAGAAAGTAGTTCTTGCCAGATGTGTTCAATTTAAACAAAGATGGGCCAGGTTGCGCAAGCCAGCTACTACAGTATGCGTGCTTGAGCTGGCTCTTGTCCAATCTGCACTGCAGATGTGTCGAGGCACTTTTTGCCAGTGTCCCAAAAGATGGTCGGAGTCTCACCCAGGTGTTTCATGCGCTTGCAGCTGTGATCACATGCCGGCCGGGCGGGAGCTTTGCTTCACAACACTTAGAATGCGGGGAGCCGTTTCAGGAAGCATCGGGCCTTCGGGCGGAAAGGCAGCGCATTTGGAACGCCAGCTCTCAGACACGACGACTGGTGCCCACAATCCCAGGTTTCCCGGTATGCCTTGAAACAAGCAGCCAATTCATCAGGCATGATCACATGCATATGTTGGCGCAGGAGTTCCAGTTGCAACCTGGACGGGTCCGATATACCAAGCAGAGCTCATCTGCGCCCGTTCGACACTGGGCCGAGATCACAGCAGCCCCCAGTGGTCAAAACGGCCCCGGGAATAGCATGAAGCCAAGGTTGGTTGGGAGAAAAAGGCTGGCAGTTTGGGTTTGGGGCGGATGCCCAATTCAATTCAGTTTGCCTGCATACCTCCACACCAACGTGCTACAAAGCCTCCTCCTCATCACACCTGCGTCCATCGGCACCCACGGGACCACCGGCGGCAACCACCAGCCTGGCCTCAGCAGCGGCACCTATGCCCGCGCCAGTCCCCACGTCAGATCCTACTCCACCGGCGCCGCTTCCTTGAATTCCATGCCGCCCCCGACAGCACCCCCGGCCCGGACCCGGACATCCAGAACTACCAGGGACTCCGACCTCAGTGTTTGTGTTTGTTGGCGGGGGCTTTGCATGAGATTGGACTGACAGGTGGACAGCTGAGACGGACACAGACGCAGACACAGGCACAGAAACAGACAGACAGATAGATGGAAATATTACACATGTACACAGTTGGTACACACACATGCATGCATACATGATACAGACAGACGGACAGACGTACACACATGCAGACATACTCATGTACGGGCGGACGGACGAACGGACGGACGGAGCCAGCCAGCCAGCCAGCCAGCCAGCCAGCCAGCCAGCCAGTCAGTCAGTCAGTCAGTCAGTCACTCGTTCATTCACACACTCACCCAGTCAGTCAGTCAGTCAGTCAGTCAGTCAGTCAGTCAGACAGACAGACAGACAGACATACAGACACATAGGCATGCCAACGTACAGATATGTATATATATATACAGGCATACAGACGTAAATGCATGCATACATACATGCCCACATACATATTCAATCGCGCAGACATGCGGGCAGAGATGCAGCCAGGCAGGCAGACAGACGGAAAGACGGACAGAGAAACACAGACAAACAGACCGACAGGCAAGGAGAGAATGCGTTCATGCGTGTTGCACACGTGCACCACTGGTTGGAGACATTTGTGCGAGCGCGCATGCTCCTACACATGCCCCGCACATGCTTTTGCTGACCAGTGTCTACAATGTTGTTGATACCTTCTTCAGCAGCAATTAGGACACGCTGAGCCTGTGTGGAAGTGCTTTGGCTTGAGGCCAAGGGGCATCAAGCTTCAGCAGTTTGCCTAGTGTCTGGCCGCCAGGATGTTAGCATGTTGTTTTCCACAGGAGACCTGAGCATGCGCAGACTTGCGGCAGCGTCACGCCTTTTTGGGCAACTGTCACTGCAGCTGATTCCGCTCAAGAGTGCGCTGCCTGGACTAGGTGCAGGCAGGCCAGTAGTACAACTGGATGGATTGTGTTGTTGAAATTTGGTTGGCTGACTGAGCTCAACCTAAGAAGGACGATTTCATGGCTCGATATCACATGAGAGCATTGAGGATGAACATAGCATCCCGAGCTTGCTGGATAATTTCGGCATTCCACAGTTTTCCTTTCCCACGCAGAAAGCCCCCCTCGGCCAATAGGCCAGCTCGCTGCTGCGTCATGCGTTGTGTTTGGATCCTTCTGGCGGTGGCACAGTCAGTTCTGGGTCATGAGAGCTGTTGCTCAAAGGCAGCATCGCTGGGCGAACAGGAGATGGTACCAGACATGACTGCGCAGAAACCAGATGGCTGGGATGACGAGGAGGATGGCATTTGGGAAAGGCCGCTGATCCCAAAACCGGCAGATGGCATCCTCACGACCTTCTTAGCGGACTTTCGGGGTTCACTGGAAGACGCAAGCCCCTGGCTGCTCTTGGGCTTTCTGTGCACTGGGCTTCTGCAGGCGGGGTTCGGAGGTTCCCTAGGTGTCATGCATCGAGTCGGATTCCCACAGACCCCTCCGCCCTTCAGCGCTTCAGGCGCTGGCTACAGCGGACGCTCGGCTGCTCCAAGGACCTTGGCCTTGCGCCAAGGGCGCGGCCATCGGTCTGCTCAGCCCCTTCTGCAGTTGCGGGGCTTTGCCGGTGGCCACAGGCCTCATCAGCGCAGGCGCAAGCACCAAGGCGACGCCGTTCGGGCGGAACATGACATGTGCTTGTGTTGTTCTTGGTGGATCCATTGGGATTTTGCCACGTATTTCCCAACAAGATTTGCATGGACGAGCGACATGCCTTGTCGTTGTGCAAAGGCACGCCCTATAAGTGCGAGAGCTACGCAAGCCACAGGGGAGTTGCCGACAATGGGGAGGCCGGGGGAGGCCTATGTCTTTGATCAGGGGCACAGTTCTCGAAAACAATCAATGCCGCCCACGTACCACGACCAACCCATAGCCATGTGATTGCAAAAACCTTGCCAGCAAGCCGTTGGCGCCAACTGGAGAGAGAGAGAGAGAGACTATGGGAACACTACAAAACTACAGCAAGACTGGAAGGCTGGAAGGCCACATCTACGTGAATACCACGGGAAGACGACAGAAAGTTGGGGTAGGCACGCGACAGCTGAAGTCGCTGCAAACCGACAAGGTGCCCAAAACCATCAGAAGGTTACAGCTCTTTTCGCTTGCCTTGTTGGTGCCGCCTTGGCATTGTGCCGCCTTGGCAGTGTGCCGCCTTGTCCTTCAAAAACAAACCAAGAATGGCCCCGATTTTTGAGCACCATCCCACTCCTATGAATGAGGGAATGACCCCGAACTGCATCCCAAGGATTTCAACTGTAGAAGTTCCTGTTGGTTTCTCAGGCCTTTCCTGCCCCCCAACCAACCCAGGTGGAGCGCAATATAGTAAATATGAAAACAAACGCTATGATCCTAACATAGATATACAAGAATAAACATTTCCAAATACATATAATTTGTGCAATTGCATACACGAAAAATATATCTATGTATAAACGGGTGACCAGCTTTTCTAGGGCTAACTACATAATGGTTTCCCATCGGCTACAGGCGGTGGTGGCGTTTCTGGTGGCGGCGCAGAGCGCGGGCCTGGACTCGTTGCTCTTCACCGCGGGGGTTTTGGGCCCCGCCTTGGCGCTGTGGCGCTTGCTGGCGGCGGGGCTGCTGGCGGCCGGCGCCGGCCTGGCGGTGCCGGAGACGAGACTAGAAGGAGAGATGGGCACAGATGTTGGTGTGCGATTTCTTGATTTAACTCACTTCCTGAGTTCATGAACTTTAAGCTTTTTGGGAAGACCATTTTAGTGGTAAATGTAAAGTTTGGAGTTGTTTGGGCCATCCACTCAGCAAGTGAGTTAAGTTAAGCCCTTGTTTGATCTTTTTTGGGATCAAAAGCAAACCAAAGGAACTGTGGATGGACAAAATCCGGTTGGTGGTTTATCAACCGGTGTTCATAGAGTTCATCCATCCCAACTGGTGCATAATTTTGTCCACCCACAGTACGTTACGTGTCTTTCTTCGGGTTAAACCTCTTGGGATTTTCAGGCAACCAAAAGGAAGCCGACCTTGTTTGGGTCGACCAACCCATGTGTGTCCAAATTGGCGGGGGGTTCCAATGAACTAGCACAATATGAATTGCAGATGAAACTGCCTGACACTAATGTTGATGGATAAAAGTAAGAATCAAGTTGGCAGGTGATGCTTCCCAGTTCTAGCGCTTCATACTCCCCAACATGCCCCAACTGCTCCAGGAACTTGGGCACAAGACATGGGTATGTGGCAAAACCCGTAGTGGGATCCCCGAAGATTGTAGGTTTGCTTTTGGTCTCCCCTTTCAACCAAGGTGAGCAGGGGACCCCCTACCAAAAACACACACACACACAAAACACACACACACAGACACTCACAACGCACAGAAGGTTTGGGCTTGGAGGGTCAAGGTTTGCAAGGGATTGATCAGGTGGATTTATTTGATCCGCATGGGCTGACTTGGGTAAAGCTTCTAGGTAATGTTAGAGAGGTCTGGTTCACCCGCAATGAGTCAATCTAATATATGGTTGCAACATCGTTGCTGGCTGTATGGCAAACTCTCAGCCAATTTAAGTTTGTGGGGATGTGAATGTTGGTGGGTGGGGGTGGGGAGGGGGGTCGGGGTGTGGGGGTGTGGGGGTGTTGGGTGGGGGTGTGAGGGTCGCAGACATCAGTCGAACCAGTTACTGGGGTGCACTAGGGGCGTGCATGACGTCAAGGCAAAGATGATGTAGCAGATAGTTGGACCTGTGCCAGCTCAGATTTTCTGAGCAATATTGAGGAGCCTGTTTGCACCCTCGTGCATTGCCGGGGATGGGTAAGACGTAGAGGTCCACTGGCACTGCTTCTTTGAATTTTGCGGATTTAGTGGGCTACTGCAGACCGTTTGAGCCCTTGAGGAAAGAAGAAGGAGGTGATCCAAGAGTCAATACTGAAACGAATGGCCTTTGGTCTGCGGGATGCCGTGACGGAGGGCTTTGACGAGCTCTTGCTGCCCTTGCTTTGTGGATTTGCTTTCGCCTCTCTGCTGACGGCTGCCTTGCCTGGCGGACTGGGTGCCGCAGTTCTGGGCGGAGCTCGTGGCAGGGCAGTGATGCTGGCCTTGGCTTTGCCCATGCAACTCTGTGAGCATGCCTCGGTACCAGTTGCAGTTGCAACTTGGCTTTGGTGGTTTGCGTGGCTTACACTGTTGGCAGTTCAATGATCCACATGCACGAATCTCTTGGCAATAAGAACTCAACAAAAAGGACACGTGTTGGCCACACACCCGCCACAAACCCGCACGTACTGTACACCCGACTCAGAAAAGGTGAAAGGCCTCCAAAGGTGACAAGTTGTATGCACGTAATTGGCCACGGTGCTCAAATTGTGACAACAAATCATGAGTTACAATCAACGCCTGGTAGCAAATTGGAATTCGCAGAATTTGCTCGAATCACCCAAACTCGCGTAAAGGAGTTGAAAGGGCGGGACACCCATTTGTGGTTGGGACAGTCTTTTGCGAACCTTCACTTAACCGGGGTTTAATTTCAACTCACATCAAGGGAACAGAAACACACACACACACCATCAATCAAAGCTGTTGTAAACTGCACAACCTGCAGATCAACACACGTGCACTCCATTCACTATCATTGGGGGATGTGGACCGATTGGGTGCCTCTTTTTCCAGCCCTAAGAGTCAATGATGCGAGAGGAACCCTTTGGCAACCGCGGCCTTTGCAACTCTTTTCTTTCGTCGCGCATAAAAGGGGAGATCCCTGTGCAGTAGAACAGGGCCCTTATGGTTTCCCACGAGGCCAACAACGGGGGGGGGTGGGGCGTTTCGCAAGCCGCGGCCGCAGCTCTGAGGCCCTGCAAAAGGCGGGCGCCAGTGGGGGCCTCGCCTTTGCGCTGCTCAGCTCGCTGCCTGCAGTGAGCGCCGCCAGTGCCGCAGTACTCGGGCGCATCGTGGGGATGCAGGGCGCCGTGCGGGTACTCACAGCAGCGCCATGGCTCAAGCCCTGAGCTATTGAAACTTGAGATGTTTAAGATCCTGCCGTTGAGAATCCGTGCGAAGTCTTGTGTATGAGTGAGTTCAAATTTTGAGTGGATTCCCACCTGAATTCGAGCTGGAGGTGAACTGATGTTGAATTTGATTCTGCCTCGTCTTAGGTGTGGCTTGCTAGCCTTGGCCTCAGCTACCTGGCTGACTTCCTGAACGTTGAGCTGGTTCAGGCGTGTGGTGGGCTTGGGTGGGACACTCAACATGCCCTTCCCCCTCCCCACTCGTTGCTCTGTGTGGTTGTCAGTTGTTGGAAACATGTTTGCCACCGGAGGTCTAAAATGAGTTCCCTGAAAGGGGGTCCTTCAAAATACGGTTGAAAGGGAATCATTTGGCCTTTTCTTAATTACATTCAAGCAGAAACCAGCCACATCCGCGCTTATGGCACGAGCAACAAAGGCCAACAGACCGCGTCATGTAAATTGTAAATATTACACTCCACCTTGACCCCTGCCGCGAAAAGGCCGCATGTAGCCGGCTCCTTTTGCGCGGACAAAGGCAGTGTGTGTCTCACCTTCAACCTGCACCTGAGGGATGAATGCACTTGGTGTGTCAGTCCAGTGTCCAGGCATGAGCTAGCTGCCAGTGTAGACAGCTGCCCCCAGACACAAGGTGATGCACAGCCTCGATCCTGTTTCCCGCCCGCCTATTTGCCCAGAGAAACGAGAACAGAGACCACAAGCCTGTGCCGAGGTGGGGCATTCTTCTGAAGCGTTGCCTGAGTGGTTCGTGCACCTCAGCAAGCCCGTGATGGGCGCCAGCCTCGGACAAAGTCTGTTTTGGGCGGCTGGCTTTGCTCAGGAAACCCTTATAGGTGCACGGCTAATTTTTCAGAAGGTTGGTGCTCAGTATTGTCCTTGACTAGTCTTTGCCTCCAAGCGGGTGTAAGTGGGTGTGTTGTGCTCGTGCGCGAAGGCAATCATTTGCTGCTTCCATGGTGAGCTCACTTCGGGGGAAAGACGAGCTCACCATGTATAATAGGTCCTTTCCTTGAGAGTCCCTTATTTCAGGTTGAGGAACTTAGCTCGTTGAGGAACTTAGCTCTGCAGAATGGTCTGGCCACCTGCGATTGGTCAGAGACTGAACCATATCTCAAGTCCGCACTCGGAAATGTATCCCCAGGCATGCACAAGCCATCCAACGCGCGGTCCGAAGTGAGACACGGGCAAACCCTCTCAAAAGGGCGAGCTATTATTATTGTTGTTATTATTATTGCTATTTTTGGGGGGAGGGTCAGCAAGAACCTACCTTTTCATAGCAGGGGCGTCGCCAGCGCCACAGGGTCACATTCTTGCTCAGGAAGCGCTTGGCTTAAAACTTCCTTGATAAAACTTGGCGAAGCCAGCGATGATGCGGGACGCTGGCGATGCTGGTGAAAGCTGGTGATGCTTGATGCTGAGATGGTGATGCAGATTTTGCTGGCGATGCGCAAAAGTAACTTGTTGTTGGATTGGCTTGGTGTCTTGTCTGCGTGTCTGTTTGGAAATGATTGTTCAGTCCCGTTTGAAGCGGTTTTCGGGTGGAAAAAAGTCACTAGGATTGTTAGAAGCAGTTGTGGTGTTGATGTTCTGCCTCGTTTGAAGTGGTTTTCGTGTGGAAAAATAATTACGCTTGTTCAAAGCTGTAACTCGCTGGTAGTGACTTTTCTGTCTCTTTTTGAGTGGTTCTTCGGTGCAAACAATTCTCTGGAACCTCCCCAACTTCCCTTGGGACTTCCCTATACAATGGCAGCCATCTTCGCCAGGTGCCATGACTTTGGCGTCCCTCTTTCGACGGGTGTGGGGCACTGAACGCTGCAAGGGCTGCAAGGCCGGCAGCCAATCTGGGTGTGTCACTGTTCTTGTTGGGCCTGACTGCCCTTTGGTTGGTTTTCCAGGGAAACCAAAAGGACCCCAGGGAAGCAAGGGTTTTCCCCCCTTGAGGTTTTCAAGGGACCACAAAAAATGGAAACTAACCACCTGGAGGAGGGTCCTAATTTGAAAAGCACCAATAGGAGATGCTCATGGCACCCAAAAAAAACCTGGGGTGCTCCATGTCAGCTTGCAGGGGAGTAAGGGTTGTTTCTGCTCACCAATGGCGGCACAACACGTGTGATTGTTTGCAGGAAGCAATGCCGTAGTTATGTCATGTCCGGAAATCCTGATTGGGCGATTGCCAGGGTGGTGTCATGCTAAGAAGAAGGGCGGGCTGAATCCCGAGCGTTGGCGATACTCGCATAACTACCAATGGCGGCACAACCAGTGTGATTGCTTGTAGGAAGCAATGCCGCAGTTGCTTCATGTCCAGAAATCCTGATTGGGTGTTTGCCAGGGTTGTGAATTCCTCCGCGCCGTTAGTGGCGGCGTGACCTTGTTTCTCCCTTGGTTTTGCCAGGATTTGCAGGCAAGTTTGGCCGAAATTCCTAGCCCTCAAATCTGAAATTATGATTCCATTTGGTAGTCAGGATGACGGCCTGGTATTGAAGCAGACCTGGGGTGGCTTGTAACAGACCCCAATGCAAATTTACAATGGCTTGTTCTCACAATTATGTACTCGTTTTGGACGCCAAACCGGGCCCCTAGTTTTGACCCCCCTCCCCCCCCCAAAACAAAAAAGGCGGAAAGAAAGAAAGAAAGAAAGAAACAAAGAAAGAAGGAAAGAAGGAAAGAAGGAAAGAAGGAAAGAAGGAAAGAAGGAAAGAAGGACAGAACAGAAAGACAGCAGAAAAGAATGAAGAATCAAAGATAGACAGAAAGGAAGTACTGAACATGAAAATTCCCTTGAACGTGCTTTGTTGCATTTCACTGCTAAAGAGGTTACCTGCTCACACTGCTGCAGATGCTTTGCAGCCGGCCCCTTCCTTCACCGAGCTGAGGATGAGTGAAGCTGCCAGCTGCCCCGTGCCACGCCAGCGCTTGGAAGACATCGCTGGTATCAATCCTCATCGCTGGCCGAAGTGGCCCATCCAGCTGATCACGATGTGAAAACCATGCGCAGTCGCCTTTGTTGCGCAGTGGGGTTTCAAGACGACTCTAGCAAAGTGATAGAAAATACCCTTGCGATGCGCATAATTTAGTCGCTTGCTATTGTTTGGGGGCCGTAACTGTCACACATGACAATTGTTGTTGTTCTTTTTTCCCGTGCCACACGTTCTGTACGGAATTGTCCCGATGTCCTGAAGGTCGCCTCAAGCAGGAGTTTTGCTTGAGTCGCCTTCTCGGAAACAAGCCCACATAGCTGTTTATCGTTCGTGTCGCCCTGTTTGGCCTCTGGTTGCTTTTGCTTTGGTCCTCGCCCAAATGGGTTTCCCCTGCCTTTCCAGCCCAAACATTGTTCAACACCGCAATTTCATGTGTGAAGATTCTTAGCAGCCAAGTGCAACCACAATTTCTGAATGTCTCAAGTTTGTATTGGACTTGCGCCAGCGAAACACTTGTTGTAGCATTGGCTCAGTGTTGATGGCGTGTCGATTCACACGCGTTCCTCGTTTGTAGGCATTTGGGCTTGTCTCAAAATAGGGGACCCCCAGAACTGATAGTGTTTCATTTGTTACCCTCTCCAGCAAAGGGTACCACTAAAAAAGACACACGCTTTTTGCAGGCTACGATATGCCACAATGCTCACTCAAAGCTTGCCACTTCATATGTTATGGATTGCCGATTGGCCGGGCGAGCCAATCGGGTGGCTCAACATGGGTCTCTGTTCCTTTTGCGGGCCCCCCAACCAGATGCTTTTTTTTGGGGGGGGGGACAAATGTAAGGTGGAGGCCAAAAAGCCGGTTTCGGGTTTAACAAACAGGGTCCAGCTTCTTAATTCAGATTCCCCTGAGCGTTGCTGGCCTGAGGGAGGCCTTCCGACATCACACATAAAGCCACAGCTGGTCCCTGGCCTAAAGGCTAAGGTGAATCAAACAAGGGGCTTCCTCAGCCCCAGCCCATCCCCAGCCCAAATCGGGCGATGCGGATCCATCGATGTCTTGAAGCGGAGGCCCTTCCGAGGGGGCCGGGCTCTTGGTGTGACCGGCATCGTGCCACGCATCCGATTTGATGGCCGCTGAGTCGACTCACCAGGAGAGTTACAAGATCCGTCCCTCCATGACTCCACTCGCAGGAAAGGGTGACGCACATGTCTGGCGTCACGTTACTTACTGCCTTGAGCATCTCAAGCTAAGAGGTCGGTGTTCCGCCGGTTTTCTGCAACCATTTTGTCAGCTACCCCGGGTAGCTACCCCTGTTTTGCTTGGACCATCTTGGGGATAGTTGGCCATCCGCTGTGAGCTCTCTCAGGTGGCCAAAAGTGTCCCTTGCCCCCAGGCCTCACAAGATGACTGCCCTAAACTTATGATTGCTTCTTGTGGAAAACATATATTTTACTACATATATATATATATTATTTATATATGTGTATATAAAGCTATATCTTTACAAACACACACACATATATATATATATATTATGTATATATGTATATGGTCGCTGTATATTTCATACCCTTGGGGGCCCACTTGGGGGGCAGTGATTCGGGTGCTAGACGCCTGCTTCGACGCTTGCGAGCCGAGTTCGTTGCGGCTTCGCCCAGCTTGCTGCCGCCGCCGCGCCTTGGCTGTTTGGGGCCTTGACGGTGCAATTTCAAGCAAGGATCAACAGCCCACAGCAAGAAAGACTTACACACACACACAGAGAAACGACACTGAACACATAGAACAACTGGACCTTTGTTTGCTTGCTTGCTTGCTTGCTTGCTTGCTTGCTTGCTTGCTTTGTTGCTTGCTTGCTTGCTTGCTTGCTTGCTTGCTTGCTTGCTTGCTTGCTTGCTTGCTTGCTTGCTTGCTTGCTTGCTTGCTTGCTTGCTTGATTTGACTGCTTAATTGCTTCGTTGTTCTCTTGCTTGCTTGCTTGCTTGCTTGCTTGCTTGCTTGCTTGCTTGCTTGCTTGCTTGCTTGCTTGCTTGCTTGCTTGCTTGCTTGCTTGCTTGCTTGCTTGCTTGCTTGCTTGCTTGCTTGCTTGCTTGCTTGCTTGCTTGCTTGTTCAAGTTGCAATCCTTAAAGTCATCGAAGAACTCCCCCGCCCTCTGCGCCTGCCTGACTGCCGCATTTGTTTTTGCTGCTTCCTTTCTTGCTTCCTTAGATTGTATGGTCTACCACGTTGAGACAGTCCAGAAACGCCAGAAACGCTGAGCCTATGCCAGGTCAACTGGCAGGCTCAAGCACTCACCTTTCAATTTTCCCACTTTGACCCATCACCCTGCCTGACTGGCTCGCTGTTTGTACACACAAGGGATGTCTCTTTTGTAGACACCTTTTTGAGGCGGTGTAAAAGGAATCTAAAGAGACATCTTCCCATCTTGTGAGTTCCCTCCAAAAACAGACAACCTGCATCGGTTCAATCCACACCAGGCCTCCTCGCCCGGCCGGGCGCTCAGACATGCGAAATGACGCGTGTGGATGCTAACCGGTGTGTCTGGTTTTTTGAGGGTACCCTGTTCTGGGGTGGATCCAAAGGGAAACTAAAAGCATACCCACCATTTTTTGAGAAACATCCACCTTGATTCCACCGTTCCTTGCCTTCAGATTCCTGCAGGGCCCCAAGGACTGTGCCGCCTGCCTGCGCCCTCGCGACTCGCGTTGCCGCAGCCTCGCCACGTCCCCACCATTTCGAACACGCGCGAGAGATGTCGTCCCTGGAGCTGGGTCTGGAGCCGACGGAGCTTAGCATGGAGCTCGGCTTTGAGGCAGGGCCGGGGACCGGGAGATGATCAGTCCATTGGAATGATTAACGGGTTCGACTGGAGGCTGATTGATTGCTTGATTGTTTGCTTGATTGATTGCTTGACTGCTTGCTTGCTTGCTTGCTTGCTTGCTTGCTTGCTTGCTTGATTTGACTGCTTAGTTGCTTCGTTGTTTGCTTGCTTGTTTTGATTGCTTAATTGCTTCGTTGTTTGCTTGGTTGATTTGATTGCTTAATTGCTTCGTTGTTCGTTGCTTGATTTGATTGCGTAATTGCTTCATTGTTTGCTTGCTTGATTTGATTGATTGATTTGATTGATTGATTTATCGACTACTTGAGTGATTATTCGATTTGATAATTTATTGACTGATTGTTTTGGGTTCGGTTTGATTGTTTGGAATTTGAATTGGTTTGGTATGTTTGTTTTTTGAGTGGAACTGTTTGATTGATTGGTCGATTGATGGGTGGGTTGATATTGTTTGGTTTCATTGTTCAGTTGAATTGATTGATCCAGCTTCTTTTCAGTGACCTCGATTCATTTTTGGGTGCTATGATCCGTTTGGAAAATATGGCCACTTAGTCCTAAATGACACTCGCGCCATTTAAAGGGCACTTAGACCCTCAGGGTTGCCCTCCCCAGCAAATCCCTCCCCAGTCCGGGCAAATCGAGCCGACACATGAATGCAAATGACACTCACACGGGGGGCACAAACCCATCAAACCAAAAAGGGCACTTAGCAAACGAATCAAAGGGGCAAATAGATTGGTTTTTAGTTGGTTCAACTTTGTTTGACTGGCTGGTTATTGGTTATTGGTTGACTGGTTTGTTTATTGGTTGGGTCAACTGCTTTGTTTGGATAGTTGCTTGGTTGATAATCTTTCGTAGTGTTGACCTTTCTGACAGGGCTCCCACGGGCCACCTTTGTCCTCGAAACTCCGGACTTTTGACGGGAGACCCACGCGGGTCCTTTCCATGAGATGCTATACTCCTCGATGCCAGGCTCGAGAGCAAAACATATGCAAATCAGGGCTTTCTCTCCCAGAGCTCTGAGCAGGACTATGAACAGCTGAGCTAAGATTCGCCAAAAACCGGTTTGTTTGTGACGCAGGGCTGGCCCGGATTGCCAGGATGGCAGCACCGAGGACGAGCTGCTCCTCGCTGACAGGCCGGGGGTCCGTGTGTGGTGGAGGGTGCCCCTTTTGGAGCTCGGCAACGAAACCGCCCCAGAATTCGGGCTCCCGTACTTGGAGAAGAAGATAATAGAGACATGGCTGGGCGCTTGCATCAGTGCCTAGAAGCAAGAGAGATGAAGGTTGGGTGTGTTGTTTGTTTACTGTATCTTGGGTTTGCTACAGGGTCTCTAGACTTTGTTGCAGATGGCACATTTCAAGTAGTTAGCAATCTCCCTTGTTGGCTAGCTTCTAGCCCGACACATTTTTTTCTATGTCGGGTAAGAGCAAAAAGAACATGTGACCCATGAGGGTGGGGGAACAACAGATTGACATGCACTTCATGGTCTCGCGCACCTGCAGTCCGCAACCTTCGCTGGCGCGGCGGGCCGTATTTGCCGTCGGGGGCGTGTGCCTGGTGGGCGTCTTGGTGCTGCGCCTCGGAGGTGGATCAAGCAATCCGTCATGGGGGCTGGGGGTGAGGGAGGGGAGAGGGAGCCCAACTAAGGCTAAAAACATAAGGCCTTATTCGGAACTTAATAGGAGCTTATTTTGGCTCCCTCCCCCTCCCCTCCCCCCCCCCCCAGCCCCTATGAGTCTGCGAATTTTCGGTTGGGAAAGTCTTGGGAGGTTTGGGAAAAGAACCCCCCGGTAAATCTCGCACGTTGGTATT
>CAUJNA010001713.1:571515-596515 GCA_963377175.1 Effrenium voratum | reverse complement strand
GTACCTGCAGAAGCAACGAAGGACGGGACCTGGGAAGAGCCCTCACGGTTGCAAGTGCGGTTAAGTATGCCAGGCATTTTGTTTCAGCTCGCAAGCACGCTCCGTGCGCAATTAATCCACTTGTGTGAGAAGATGTGGCATCACCTGGAAAGATGGCGTTTTTGGGTTTGCAGTCTCCGCAGGTTTGCCCGGGCACTTCTGACTTTCAGCAGCCTAGTTGAAGGGCTCGTCTTCGGTGAAAGCCTTTCGGCCTAAGGACTGGCGGCTGCACTGGGAGCCGAAGTACAAGCCCCGCCTGGGCAACGTGACCCTGATGGGCCAGAAAATGGCAAACCAGGAGCCGCATGCAGAATGGGCTTCAAAACCCATGGCGCTCGTAGCAACTGTAATTTGTTGAGGATGCCACTGAGGCAAGCGTGACGTTTAGTAGGTGGAGCCGTTCCTGCCTTGCCAGGGAAAGTTGCCGTTCAGACATGTTTTAAGCAGAGGCTGGCCGCTGGCAACGACCAGAGGGTTGTGGCTGAACTGCTCCAGGCGCCCTTCAACTTGGCATATGGCTACAACCGCATCGTCACTTGGAAGGGAGTCAAGGGCAAAAGGCCAATGGCAGAGGACGGGCTATTCATGGGACCGGGGTGTGGTTGTTGTTTGATTATTGTGCGGTTTGTTTGAGCAGAGTGAATAGTTGTTTGAAGGCATGTGGCTTGTTTAAGCAGAGTGGTTTGCAGTTTGATTGTACTGAAGGCACGTGGCACAGCAGAATGGCTTTTCGTTCTGAGAGTTCTTTTAGGCGTTTCTGTCTTGGGGGCTGATTGGCCTTGGTGCCTTTCTTCTCCATTTACGTTGACCCCATCGCTGAACATTTGCCGGGCCTATCTTGAACTTCCATGGCCTTTTCCAAGGCGTACAAGCAGTACGACAGCACGACGCATGCAAAGGCTCAGATCAAAGAGAGGCAGGTCCGAGTAAGTGGAAAGTGGAAGCGGGGCTAGCTGGGGCGCGGGCATTTGACCGCCGGAAAGTTGAGTTGGCTTGTGGACAGTCACAGGGTCTCTCTCGAGCGCGTAAGTCTACATGTTTAACGAACAACATGCCGAAGCAATGTGGTGCAAAGTGTAAAACGGCATACCGTATACCGTAATTACCGGGGTCCACAATTCCGGGCTTTGTTCAGCAAAGCAGATGCGAGTAGTTGTTTTTTGAGGTTTCAGATGTTTCGCATTCATGTCCCGCCAGGCTGGGGGACAGCTGGAACATTGTGGCGAGATGGACTTTGGTGCAAGGGGCGGCGTCAATGTACGACGAGGCTTCGGGCTGGAAGCAGTGCAGTATCCCAGAGCTCAGCCACAGGAACATGGGCAGGAACTTGGCACGATACTTAAATGCCTGCACACCACAAGGTTTGAGTTTGGGCTAATTCCGGTAGATGTTCCTGTGGCTGGTGTCAGAATCTCTTAGCCAATTGGTAATGGTATGTTGGAAAATCGTAGCCAATGGGGCTTGGTCAAGGCCGCAGATTCCTCACAAAAGAGCCAAATCAGGAGCCGGCAAAGGCCATATTCAGTTTGACTATCCTCAGATGGCCAGGATCCCATGATGCTGGTGCAAGATTCTGCGACACAGAAGTGCGTCGTTGCCTTTGCTGGCATCAACAACTATGGCACCTTGGGCAGGTCTTCTGTTGGTTCGGTTTGGCATGACCTCTTAAAGACAGGTTATGAGTACGGGTTTGTGAAGCCACGGCTCTCACAGATTTGCATGTCCTGCCTCACTGATCGCCCCATTGCTTTGATGACACCGACTCGCAGTGACTCCTTAGGCAATGAGTTGGCTACTGCCACGGACGTGCGGACGGATGACTTCTGCGGCTTTAAGGGGGTGCACGCAGGGTACCGGGACGAGCTGATGAGGCGCGTCTTTTTGGGGAAGGGACCGGTCGGGCAGGGCCGGATGGAGTTCAGTGAAACTGTAGATCACGAACATCGTGCCACAGTGCGGAAAGATGGGCAGACCATGTCGAAAGGCTTCTTGGCTGCCGAAAGTCGGGAGTTTCAAGGACATGAAGCATCAGACCGTCGAATGCTGGCCATGGTTGGCCCGTTGGCCCCAGATGTCTCTGCTGTGCCGATGGAACAGCGCAGTTGTGCATCCCGCGCCAGGATCGTGAAGACAGTATGGCCGAAGGTGCAGCCCTTGATGGGCAAGTGCAGGCAGGGCCCCTCATTGAGATCCGTTCAGGCGGGGAGGCTCATTCCATGTTTCTCCTGAACAACTGGTGGTGACTGCAATGTGAAGTCTTTGCTTGCTCAGTCTGGAGGTTCAAGTCTCAAGCAATATTGTAACATTGTATTTGGCTTCTTATGCACTGGTGTGTGTCTACTGTAGCCGGGAATGGCGTCACGCTTGCCTAAGCAGCTTTGAACCAATGCAATGGGGCCCAACAATAGCACGCGCTACTGGTCACATGAACCATGATCACGTGGTGTGCATCGTTTGTGGTTTCACTACTTTGCTTTGATTGACTATGTGTTGCTCTTGGCTGGAGTGTTCAACGGATGCTGTTGGGTGTGCTAGACTTGGTGATGGGCTGTCCCCACAACCACTTAAGTCAACAATTACTTTGTTCTGACCATTTGAGCGACTCTGGGCGTGATGTTCCACAATCTTAAGTGAGCAGATCAGCTTGCATTTGGTTGTGCCATTGCTGTCTTGGTCCAGTACGTCCTACTTTGTTGGCTGCTTTCTATCATTTGTTTTTGCCGGCGCGTGCTGCAGCCCAAGCTATTGCCCGACGGAAAGTTTATACCACACCCTTGGATTTGTTACCGGCTTTTGTTGATTTGCAGTGCCTTCTCCGGATTCAGCCGACTCGTGGCCACGAATTGTAAGTTACTGGGAACCCCCTCAGCAGTGCTTAGAGGACATCAATCCCCACCTAAACTTTGTTGCAACCGTTTGCCAACTAATGGGTTTTTCCATTAAACCACTAAAAGTTAAACTTTTAGCAGGGGAGCAGAAAGCAACCGAGTAAAGGATGTCCATCCTTTTGGTCCCTATGTCCCTTTGCTCAGTCACGTGGCCTGCACCGGCCATTCCATGGGCGGCTCCTTGTGCGACCTCTTCTCCGCCTGCGCCAACAGCGGCCGCGGCTCGGTGCAGTTGGCTCGGTGGGCGTTGTTTGCGGTTGGCGGATGCTGGCAGGCCGTAACCCTCTTGGTGTTTTTTTTTCATTCGTTTTAGGCCCACAAACTCAGGTACTGGGCCAATCCCATGCTCGCTGCTTGCCCCACATGCTTGCACCAGGGTCTTAATGGAATGGAGGTGCTGTGGAAATCGTATAGGGTGTGAAGGGCGGATGCCGTATTTCGTGCAGGTCAGATAGTTACAGCTTTGATTTAAAACAATACAATAACTGACATATGTTTCTGTTTGGGCAACTAGGTATGCATTCTTAGTTTTGCCTGCTGTGAGATTCCCACCTCCTGGCTGGCTCAGCCAGCAAAAAGAGGCCACTGCAATCAGATCCTTGATGGGCCTCTGCTTGGCCACCAAGTTAGGCTGATGGTCAAGCGCTGAGGCGTTGAGGATCCAGATTTCAAGGCCATTTCCTGGATCAAGGACTGCTCGACAGTCGACGCACATTGAAGCACTGGCCCGTGCATGAGAAACTGAGGAAGGCGAGCAGGGGGCCCAAACAGATAGAAGATTAAGTCTGAGTATGTTCATGGATGTTACATGTGGTTCGGACATGTACTGCCCAATGTTGATCTGCTAAAACCACCCTGCCTGAAGTGAGTAGCGCGCTGCATTTGTTTGGAGATCGGCGCTAGGATCGCAGTTAGCCAGCTTCTTCGTTCTTCCGTGTGGGGGAGGGCAGCGCGGGGAAGTGTCCAATGGCAAGTACCTTGTGAAGATGTACTTTGACCCCCTTTGGGTTTTTCAAGTACATCATTTAGAAGGTACTTGGACCCTCTGGGTTGCTAAACCAGGCCTTTTTCCACCTTTTCTTT
Source organism: Effrenium voratum (assembly GCA_963377175.1). Taxonomy (NCBI): domain Eukaryota; class Dinophyceae; order Suessiales; family Symbiodiniaceae; genus Effrenium; species Effrenium voratum. The sequence goes on along the minus strand of CAUJNA010001713.1, from coordinate 592,505 downwards.
TTTCCACGTTTTCATTTTATGTCCATGTCCCAACAAGTAACTTGGCTGGTAGCTCTGGGGTGCTTGACTCACGAAGCTTAAGCCAGGAGACGCCCGCTGCCTTGCCGGAGATTTCCGACTGCGGTGGCGCGCACTACGAGGAGGACGCTGAGCATCGCTGCGAGTGCCCGCCTTGTCCGAAGTGTCGCTTGGCAAACATGGCTGGTCTCAAGGGTGTGGCCGGATCCCACCAAAAGGACCCTTTGCCAAACCGTTGGCTTTTCCATTAAGCCTACAAAAAGCGAGACCTTCTGCTCAGGGCGGAAGAGCAACCCACAGAAAGGTCCCGTTTTTATTACTCACATGACCCCCCAAAGCATGATACATCGTGAAGCTTTAACAGGTCAGCACAGGCTGAAATTAGGTTTTGGGGTTGCTCAAGCTCGTCGCGGCGGACGGGCCGACTGTTGCTAAACGGCACACCTTGTCGGGTTCTGAGTCGGGTTGTGGAGTGTATTTCTGCCAAAGTGGACGAGTGCTGAACGCCACTGACGGGTCTGAGAGGATTCTTGCCGAAAGCATGTGTCCTGTTTAAGTTTCGGTTGCAGATTTGATGTATTGCTTTGTATTCAGACCATGAGATGCATCAGAGGCTCTTTTGACCCTGATCGAGGAAAGATGGCTAGATCGTGATCAGAAGTCGGTGGAAGCTAAGGAGCAGGGTGCCATTGAGCGTGAGGTACAAAGCTTTGGAATAGTACAGTCGCGCCAAGTACAGAAATTGCGCAAGTTGGTTGTCTTTTTTTGGGGGAGGGCGCTCCTGAGAGATGATCCTGGTGTTGGTGACCTCTGGGATCTGGGATTTCCGGACTTAGCCCAATACAACTGGCCAAGGGTTTGATTTTGCCTGCAGTCTCAGCTCTTCCTATGCAATCGGAAATTTAGTTGGGCCGAAGGGGTCAGAACAACCAACTTTGGAGCAGGAAGTTTTACTTGCCGCATACGGATCGTGAGTGTGCGCCTCAAGACTTACGGCCACCTGTGCCTGAGATGGGGGCTGACCAGTGCGGCCCAAAGCTGCACCCGGCAGCTGCCGAGTGGCGCAAGCAGGGGGTGATTTGGTACACAGCGCAGTTACAGCTTGGTTTGGTGGGCAGACAAGCCAAAGACGCCCGAGAGAAATGAATATGTAAGTTCCTTGCTTGCAAGCCCGTACATTCTACAGGCCATGCTTACGTGATTGGTCTGCTTTCAAGGGCAGGGCCGACTTCCCGTTGGCACCTCTCCTAGACTGGAGCGGGACGCTGTCAGATTGCGGCCTTTGCGAGCAACCTCAGATGTTGAACCAGTTTCACCCAGTTTTCCACTGGATGCTTTTGTGGCTGGCACACTTCTGTCGGGGATGGGATGGGGGCGTTCGACCTTTGCAGCTGACATTGTGACGGGGCCTGCGGCCTGCCCCTTTCCATCCTCGGCCGTGAGTCAACATTCCCAAAGGGGAGCCAAGGCGTCGCTTGGAAATGGCCGCTGCACATGCTTGGCAGGAAGTATCTTTCCTTCGGTGACCCTGCAAAGCTGCGAGGTGTCGTTGTACAAATGAGGAGTGTGGTTTTCAATCATCAGCACAGTTCATTAAGCGGGACAAACTGGACGAAACTAAGGCCAACCTCTGGATCGCGCACAAGGGAAATGAGGGACAAACTTGGCAGCTGTTGATGCCAGCCTCACATTCCACAGATTCCTGTCAATTGGAGAAATCTGGTTATTCCAGCTACGGTCGATCGGTATGTTGAGCAATACCGTGTGTTTTGACCAGGGTCTGGAATATTTCTTAAACGTTTGACAGGAATAAGAAATGGTGGTGTCAATCCAGAGTTTTGACCGGATTTCTATTCTTGGTAGATTCAGGCAACAAATTGTTTTGAGTTATTTGAATTGGTAGATTTTCAAGTGAGAGTTCGTTCAAAAAAGAAGCGTGATAACTGATGGAAGACTGCGGGATAAGCTCTGGCATATGGTCCCCGTCGTTGTCCGCAGTCTTCCCGTACCCGTGCCGAGTCCAGATGCGTTTTCTTGGGCCCTTGCAGCGCCCACGCAGTCTCCTGGCAGTCTCCGAAGCAGTCTCCCACGCGTCGTGCGGGTATAAAGGGTCCCCAGACGGCTGGGGCTGTTTATGTTTGTTTGCTGGGGCTCGGATATGAGTAATTATGCTGGTCAGTTTCAGTGGGGTGATGTCTTTTTTATTTCTTGAGCGTTTGAGAGTCTCAAATGATTTATTTCTGGACCTTTTGAGGGTCTGAAATTTGCTGCATAAAAAATATTAACCACTTGTTTGGGAGGCGTTGACTTGTGTCCGCAATGATTGATTGGGCCTTTAGATTCTCGCTTGCTGAACGTGCTCCTTTATGGGCTTGGTTGGGGGAACGCGGCATTGGTCGCAACGCGCACCTAGTTTGACAGGGAGCAGCCGTTCTGTCAGTTCGCTTATTTGCCTGCGCTTAGCCTTTGAGCCTGACGACAGGCCATTGTTGGTTCCCTCCCAAAATGGCGAAGCGGTCGCCTCCTGCCTTATTGATAGCATTGTTTTTAGACGAATCTGGCGCAGCGTTTTTTGGCAACAAGCAGCTGGGTTTATACTTTCTCCCCCTAGGCGCTTCATGCAGCGCTGGCCGTCCTGGGAGGAGGACCCTGGCGATTTCCGGGTCGCACAGAGCAGAGTTTTTGCAACAGTCTCGCGTTGTTCAATTGCAAGCCTGCGGTAGTTCCTGCGACGTTAGTCGTACTGCAACGCTTTAGGACATGGAAACAGGCGATGGGCAGTCTGTCAGCTGCCGTTCCGCCTTGCAAACCCTGGCATTCCTTGCATATCAAGCATTGTAGAGGGGCCTGCCGCCAAAGAAGAAGGGCATCTTTGCGGCAGGACTCAATCCCCGTCCTGCAGCACGGACGGAAGAGAGACTGGTGGGAAGAATCAAGAGGCAGGCCAACAAGTTTTGCACCAACTCGATGTTTGATTGCCACCGGGAAACGGAAGGTCTGATGAGTGAAGCTGCGTGTTATTGCGCTCACGCCCATGGCCCTCAGGTTTATGGACGTGCCTGGCGGTTATGGCTACGGCTTCATCGACTGTGAGGAGACCAAGCTGCGCTTCACGCGCGCGACTTTGCAGCACACTATTTCAGAAGGGCTTGTATCAAGTGGCCCGAGGCAAGGACGCAGACTAGTCCGAAGTAATGAGTGAATCGCGTTGTTTGAAGCCGCATCCCAAAGTTTTGTTTAGATGCTGGAAAAGCAGGCACCCAGATGCAGGCAGTCTTACGCATGTCGAGCATGCAGGTTTCAGGGTTTCAGGCAGCATTCTGCACATTCCGGCATCCATTGTTAGACTGAGAAGGCACACAGGCCTTCCCCGTGGTGTTTGTTCAGTATTTGGTTTGGGCGTTTGGTGAGCGTGAGCCTTGGTCACTGAGGATGTGTATTTGCACAGGAACCAGATGGAGGGTCTTCAGATTGGTGCGGGCCTCATTCGGATATTTGATCCAAACGGCAACCCCAAGCTATCTCTGCTTGATTGCTCCCCCGAATCCAATAGAAGCAACCTAAAATGGGGAACCATCTCCCAACAGGTGATTTCTGCAGAACAAATAGCATTATGTCTTGGGCGGTCTCGCATTGTTTGTTCATGACCTGTTCATGAGTCTTATTTGGGACAGTACAGCAACACCGCCCGCAAAGGCGACACAGACCAACGTTGCATGTGCAGTTGAAGGGTTGTTTTGCTTCTGTGCCTTTGTTTGCCTGCATCATGTTCACGATGGAACGCTGCTACGAGGTGTTTGAGGCTAGGTTGGTGGATGCGGCGAAACTAAGTTCGCATTAACGGTTAATCTGGTTTGGCCATTCATGTGCATGTTGACAAGTGAAGTGTAGGAAATGGCGACTTTGACCAAGGCATGCATTGACTTCAACTTGGGAAGTGTTTGCTACCCACCGACTAACATGGAAGTGCACAAAGCCTCTTTCTTAGAGGAAATTAGTCTGTGCACGTCCGTGGACTCGTCGGTGGGAGGGTACTTTCCTTTGCACAGGTGACGAAGTCAGCTTCAGCCTGATGTTCAATGCCAAGGGGGAGCCTCAGGCGCCGGATGGACTGGTTGGAAGGTTGAACCACTTGGGGCTTGCGAGTCATCGCTTGGGGTACCTTCCCTCAGGGTGAATCTTCTAATTGGTGCAGGTTTTCAACAGGAGGCGGATCTCGTTTTAGGGTCTTCTGGTTGTATTTCTGTTGGGCTTGTATCAGTTGATGTGGCGTAGGGCAATGTCCAATCACGGAAATTGGGCGCTAGCCGGCTCGGAAGATCAAAAAAGGCTGTGTTGGATTCCCCTCAACACATCAACAGCTGTGTGTCTGCTTGTCTATGGCGAGCTCACTGGGGGGTGAAACGGGCTGGCCCCTGGGTGAAAGAGCACAGGACTCTGCGGGCGTGTGCTTTCTTGTGCATTCCTGTGAAGTATTGGAATTCGGCTACCCGATGCATGTAGACTTGCAGAGGCTGTCTACATCTTTGAACCAACACTGACTTGCAGTCACCTTTGGCACTTCACATCTCAATGTCCTGGTTGACTTGCTCACCTCATGACCTCGCTAGTTTGCTTAAGCTTGTTGCCCTTCAAGACAGCCGACTTCATAGATGTGGAGGTTGAGATCTGGCCCTTGGTTGTGTGTTTTGGGTTTTCCGCGAGGATTTGCACATTTTTTGGAATATAGCATCCCTTTGCAAAAGCAGTTTGCCGAACATTTGATTAGATGCCAAACAAATGATAAGGAATCAAATCTAGCCAATATTCTATGTTGGGCTCAAGTTTAATTAGGATGTCATTTCAACAAATATGGCTTAAATTGAAGTTTAACTAGATGTTTGATGTTGACTGGAAGTTGATAAAGTAGAAACTGTCTTCTAATTGGCATGCCCCTTAAAAAGAGTAAAAGCCCAATAGAGACTCAAGGAACATGCAATTTCAGTTCTGTCGCCTTAAAATTGCTTGAGTATACACATTATAATTGAATTCTGCCCTTATTGAGTCCTACTCAAACCCAACAACATATCAGGTTTAGAATAGGTTCTGCTGGAAATCACGTTTAGACTTGTAGACTTAAGCCTCAAGATGTAAGCCTCGCTCCCCCCACCCAAATGAAGTTGCATGTTATCCAAAAAGAAACCTCGAGACAGCAAAACGCAACAACGAAGCAGGATTGCCGGCCCAAGGGAGGGCATAGGGTGCGTCATGTTGTTTATGTTGTTTCTCGAGGTTTCTGATTTTACATCCCAAGCTGCAGAAACACCTCGAGATAAGCAACCAAGACACCAAAAAACAACAGAGTGCGGAGGGCTGGGTAGGGGAGCATGTGGTGTGTCATCGGTTTTTTGTTTTCTCGAAGTTGTGTTTGGGCATTTTGGATTACACTTCCCAACAAACAGTGCAAACAAGTGCACTCACCGGGCCCTATTTTGCCAACAGATCTCCTTGATTCAGGTTTTGGAATTGAGTGTCAACTTTGCAGCTGTTTGCTGAGGCGTCTTGCTTCGTCAATAATGGACATGCAGACGTTTACCCTACCCTGCTGCCTCATGCTGCTTTCTGCTGAAAGAAGCGGTGGGCTTGCAGCTTCGGCTTCTTTGTTTGGGAAAGACCGTCACACCATGTGCTGCAGTTTTTGCTGTCATGTGTTCATCTTGAAGGCTTGCTATCGAACACTTGCTCGTGCGAAGTAGGTCCAGGTAGAAGCGTTGCCATGCGCGGCATATTCGAGCCAACCCCTTCCCTCAACTTTGATTCATCCTGCAGGCATGATGTATCGGTGACAGCCCCGAAGCAGTTCAATTTGTTCGCTCTGCCAAAGGGAACTGAGCTGCATTTTTCGAAGGCTCAACAAAGAACGACTTCTTCACGCACTTGGGGGCGCAAAACATGGTCCCTCACGAGTTAAGAGAGTAAAGAAGTCGGCACGCAAGACCAAAACATGGTCCCTCACGAGTTAAGAGAGTAAAGAAGTCGGCACGCAAGACCTACACCGCAAGGCATTCCTGGGGGATTGTTTTAACCCACGACCATTTACCACTGAGTGAGCCCCTAGATATGTTGGAAACTGCCTCACCTTCCATCGAATATTGAGCCTGCAAAGGTGTTGTTTTTAGAGCTGAAGGCTCCCTCAGTATATGTCACGGGGTTCAACTTTGCGGCCCTGCCACATAGCAGCTGCAGGCCCGCAATGTCATGAAGCTGGAGAACAGCCTGTTGACGCCAGCCGCTGCCGCCCCGGCGGCCGTGATGCCCCAGGCCGAATGCGGGCGTAAGCGACTCATGGAATCTGACGTACTTGTTCTCAAGAGGGATTGAGGGAACGACCCCTGTAAACCATGCCCTGTGGTTCCCTTTGAGGATCCCTGTGAGAGCCAGCAAGCTGAAGGCTTGGCTTCTGGCTCGAAAGGGTTCAGCAAAGAAACACGGGGCAAACGAGGGCCACTTTGGGAAGGCACCTGTCTCTTTGAAGGGAGGCCAGTCTGCTTCTTGGAAGGTATGTGGACGATTGTGGAAGGCGTGTACTGCAGAATAGGCGATAGGGAGCTGAATCGGGTCGAGCCAGGCGTAGAGCCGTAAGCGAATCGTTTTGTGCCCTGCTGGGTGCCTTTCTTTTATGGCGAGCTCTGGGGTTATCCGGTGTTGGACCTCTTGTAAAAAATGCAGACTGCATCATGGCCAAGTGGCAGCCTCCCCAGCTGGCAATGGCCCGCGGACACCGCGAGGACCCCAATCTGATGGACGAGCATCAGGTGGGTACTGAGTGCGTATGCCCCTCACGGAATCTGAGCGCGGATGGCAAGCAAAGGGCCTTGTCTTGTTTTCCATGGCAGGGCAACCAGGTCAGAAAGTGTGTGGATGAGTGTCTTGCCTTGCTTCTTGCTGGAAACTGCAGAATGGAAGGCTCACACAGCGGAATGGGCACAAGCCCTTGTGCACTTGGACATCAATCACGGCAGCCTTGATGATGCGTTTCGGAGCCAAGTCAAGCTATGTCAAACCCAAGCGCACCGTTCAGCTCCGGGCACTGCTGCCATGGAGTCGGTGCCGCTGCTGTGCGACGTTGCCAAGAACGGCACCCAGATGGCCGATGTGCGTTTGCTGAGCAAGCGGTGCGTGGCCAAAAACCACTTGGCAGTTGGGCCGGATGAAGCCCCATGGGATAAACCATGCCAACTGCAGGATTTTGGCTATGGTGAGTGACTTGCTTTTAATCCTTGGTTCTGTCCGTGAGGTCTGGTCAGCTGCTGGAGCTGGGGTTTGATTATGGCATCAACAAGGCGCGCGGGAGACACCACCTGACCAGCCTGAGAGACATCCTGCAAGGGCTTAGTGTGAAGCTTGACCGGGTTGGAATGAGTCACCGCCAGCATCCATTGTCCAGGGTTAAGCCGCAATACCCTTTGCAAGTATTGCTGGCAGTGGCTCGCATGAGCCCTGGCAACATTCTCTAGGCCCTTTGTGCTGGATGGACACTCACTAGTCAAGACTCACACACTGAGCGGGGAGTGAGCGGCCGAAAGCCGAAGTAAAGAAACGCGCTAGTATTCCAAGCGAGTCCATTAGATCCTTGCGCAGGACATTCCATGCAACATTCGTAATGGTAGCTGTCCTTTTGGTGTGCCTTTAAATCCACACGATGAAGGTTGAGACCACCTCCAAGGGCGTTCAGACGGTGGCGGAGAAGGAGCCAATCCGAAGCAGCTTGGCCGGCCGCGGTCGTGAAACGGAGAAGCGGATTTTAGGGATCCAGAAAGTAGGTGCTATCCTGCGGAGCCTCTGTGTGCTTGCGCCAGAATCACCACTGCTAAGTGCTATTTGCGCTCCTTGCTGCTTCAGCATTCGGTGGGTTGAGTGTCCACTATTTGGGAGGCAGGTGAACTTACATGTCTTGAGGCACAGTGAAGCTGCGGGATGCTGCGGGCTGCTGGGTACTTTGATTGTCTTTCATTCCCTGATGTTCACTCCCCTCATCTTCGGAGCTTTGTTTTAGGCCGTTCATTCCAGTGTGTAGCATCCTCAAGGAACCATTGCCAACGGGTTACCCCTTTTGCTTGCGACAAGGTAAGAAGCGCAGCCTGGCTGAAAAGACGGCCGAGAGCTTCGCGCCGGGCGCCTCAGTCGCCGGCGAGTAGGGGATGGATTGGTTGAAACGCCGCAGATTTGGGTGTTCCAAATGGCGGTCCCCCGTAAAATGGTCGGTTTCATCGCGGGTTTTGTTTAAGCACCGAAATTCCAAAAGGGCCCGGTCCTCTTTTGTTTGGACGCGCCTTGTGAAACAAATCATGGCAGTCTCACGTGAAGGTGCGAGGAACGATTCCAGGCCCTGCGATGAAGGTCTCGTACTTGGGCATGACCCTGTTCATATTGAGGGCTTGTGGGACATGCTGCAGAATTTGTTGGGCTGAGCGTGCATCACTCTGCCAGTGGCCTTGACATAAACCAACCAAAACAGTGCACTAGCTAGTTCAATTCCGGGAAAGTTCAAGCGTGATTGATTGAGACATGTTGGTGTTTGCCAAAAGGTCAGCCTTTGCGATGCCTGACTGGTAGTTTTGCAGGTCAACGGAAAAGGGCTCTGGTCTGCACATTCTTTGGCGAGCTCACCGTGGTCATTTACTTCGGGATCGCTTATTTCAGGTTGTGAAAATCGTAAAAGCAAATGCAGATTGGTGATTTTCTAATGCAAGGTTGGCTGCACAAAGAGGCTCAAAGAAGAAGAGCTGGCATTTTAATGGGGCTGTTTGCTATGGACACGGGACCCCCAATCCCAATAGTATTTTGACGACTAACACAAGGCATTTTCAGGGGTCCCCTCTTTTCGGGGCTGACAGCAATCGGAAATGACCCCGCCTTTGCTATTTGCCTTCCTTCCCGCAGTCAGGCTCATCAAAGTGCCTTGCCCTCCCAAAAGCAATTGTGGAACCGGAAGGGGACTCCTCGCGAAGTCATCCTCGTGCCGGAACCTTCAGGTTCCACGTGGATGTGTTTGAGCGTAGGGTATCCGACAGGCCCAGCCAGCCGCCGGCCACCCAAGTGCTGCGCCTGGCCGTGGGGCTTCTGGGCCTTGAGGCACGCCAAGAGCCCGAGGTTTTCGGGCGGGTGGGGGCAGACTCATAGGTTGATACCAAGAAAGTGCCCTTGGCATATGGACTTCGTAGTCCTGCCCTTGGTGTTTGGGAAGCGTGCTTGTTGTGGGCTCCTTCCCGAGACATCCACGCTGCTGACCTCACAAACGCATGGCAAAAGCAAAGGCCGGCAACGCGATGCCGCTTCAATCTTTGACGACCTCCTCTTTTGAGCACTTCGCGAGGGGGAGCTTCAGAAGGAGATCTTCTCAACATCTGAAGCACTTGCCATGACGACTTGCAATATTTGATGGCTGCCGTCAGTTGGGCGGGGTGCGCTCAAGAACACGGCGTGATTGACCAGATTGCGCTTCCTGTCAAGGGGCACGCCATCAAAGGACGTTGTTTTTGGGCCATAGAGCGCACACAAAGGTTTAAGTGTTGCGTTGGCGATCTTCCATTGGAAGACGTTCATCGCGCATACTTGCTCTTGGAATACCTAGATATGTCATATATACGTAAAGTTGGCTTTGGAGGCTCCAGCCAGGCAAGAAGCTTGCTTGATCTCGCCTGATATTTCACCTGCTGGAACAATTAAAGATTGAGATGCGTTGCTCGTAAGGATCTGCACGCTGCGCACGCCACTGTTTGAAATGTGTTTGGTGAACTTGTCTTCAAACCACGCTATGCCTGCGTGGGCAGCGCTTGTGATTTGATTTGCTTCCCGCCTAGAGCCTAGACAACTGGTTCCCCTGTTCGCTTCAGCTGGGTCGACAAGAAGGAAGCTGACATGTTTGTTCTGCATGTTCGGCCGACTTGGTGCGCGACGCCTCGGTGCTCCAGATTGGTCGCTCTTGTTTGCATGCGGCAAATGGTTCAGCAGCATTCTGCCATGACAATTGTAGGTGTCATGTCATGGGGGCTGGGCCCCCCCCCCTAGCCCCCATGATCATGTATGATCATGTGCTCAGATTTGACTCATAGCGACTCATACCCACAACTACGACGCTGATCCGCATCTGCGCCAAGCAGGTCCACGAGAAGCCCAACACCTGGGCGGAGGTTTGGCTCAGCTTCCAGGTCCCTGGGCTTTGGCACACGGAGGGGCTGAGTGCGGTGCCACTGGACTCACCTGGTCAAAGACAGCGGGAGATGTGTTTTCGAAGCCCACCTCTTGGTGACTTGAGGCTGGCAAAATCATGAGCCTAGGGATCTGGGTCCTGAAGATTGTGCACGTGAACTGGAACTCGGGGGTTCATGTTATCCCTTTTGCTTTTAGGAGCGGGGGCGCTCAATGGCTGTCCTTGAAGAATCCGTTCTTGCCTTGAATTTCAGACAGAAGGATGTGAATGCTGCATTGGGACAGGTCTCCGATTGACGCGCTTTCTTGCCTTAGAGAGTCTCAACCCGTTTCAGGACTCCGCTCATCATCAGCTTGGTCTTAGCTCGAGCCACTCGGCAGAGTCGGCTGCGGCGTCAGATTGTTTCGCCGCTTCGGCACAGAGGCTTCCCCTTTTGTGGCTGATTGGTCGCTGTTAGAATGACGTATTTTTCAGGTGCATGGTTCTGGCAACAAACGCCGATCATGTTGCTGATGCTTTCGCAAGGCGCAAGCATTTCAACCCTCAGGTAAGTTGTCACCAGACCCAGAGAAGAAGAAGGCGCAGGCAGATTGGCAGCAGCAGGCTGGACACCCACCTCTGGAGAGTTGAGTGCTTAGCATTAAGACAGTGTATCCCAGCAGGATACAAAATCGGGCCAGTTTAAGAAGTCACTTTTACTGGCTGAGTTTGAGGATCCCTTTGTGAAACAGCCAGTTGTTCGAATGGTTCACTCCAGGAACCCTGATTCAGATAACATGTTGGGACGAATTGGGAGGGCTTGGCCAACCACTATCCCGGAGCCTACGCTACATGTGCCGATCCAGGCTAGCCGTGAAGCGGGGTTCTCGACGAGGGTAAGAGGGTGACAATGGATGGTGATGCTCGCATTCGTTTCCATTGGGGCTTTTGGGCCCCTGCAGGTGCTGTCCCACCTGCGGGAGCTGGCATCGGCGGAAGGCTTGGAGGATCAGCTGGATCTGGCCGAGTTCGCGTTGAAGCGCATCACGCACTCGGTGAATGTGCTGGAGGCCGGCGGAAGAAGCCGCCGGAGAATATGTGGCCATGTGCGGCCGGGCACGCAAGGATGCAGCAAGCTTGTCGAGAGCACCAGCGAACAACTCACACAGAGAGATGTCGGTGTTTACTAGTTTGTTTGTATGTGTTTGCTTGTTCAGCCTACATGCTGAAAGACGCCAGGATCCGGAGCGCTTCTGCCGACCTATGCCACTTGACCATGGGCCGAACGCTTGGGACTTTAGGGAGCTCGCAAACTTCAGAGCCAGTTTAAGAGATTGGGCTTGGCAGATTCAGTAGTGACGTGCTATGACAGCATCTATATCAGGCCAATTCCCCTGCGAAAATAAGCAGACTCAATGAGGTTTAAAAGCGACACACTAGGCAAGATAGTTGAAGCGCTCTCTTCCAGCGGGCTAGAGCCGTTTGCCCTCACAAGCTGCTGCTTGGTTCCGCTTTGCTGGAATTTGCAATTTAAAAAGCTAGTTGTTCGTGCACGTGGACGGGAACACCACGTGCACAACATTTCGCGTGCTCCATGCTAATAGCTCCTTTGGAGAAGATGGAGCACAGTGTTGAGGGAAATTTGCGAGGCGTGTTTTGACAGCAGTCCTTGCATGAATTTTTAATTTCGGTTGCAGATTTGGCAGTCAAAATCCTGGGGGGCTGGTTGGTGCTCAAAATGGCCTGGTAGGCGCCTTGAGAGTATAGTTGGCGTGCAGCCGGCCATGTGAAAGGCCAGTATTCCTAGACTCGGCTGGTTGAGCCAATTGGGTGCCGACATTAAGCTGCAGTTTCTACAGCAGCAAATGTAATACAGAGATGAACAGGTGCTGTATTTTGTATATGTTCATGTTGCCACTCAATGTTTGCCACTGAACTATGCCCTGCAGAAAGGCAGTTTGCCGGACACCACCTCGAAAGCACGGACTGATCATCTTGGCACTTGGCTGGCATAGGGTTGGGAAGAGGCCCACGGCTTGTTCACTGTTTCGCCAGGGCGCATCACGGTCTATTGGCCGAAGAGGGGGGGCACAAGCCAACTGCCCTGAAGGGCAACTGTGCCAAGCTTTTGGACTGAGTTGGCTGCTGTTTTTGAGCCTCCAGGTTTCCGACTGTGAGAGCGAACTGCGCATGACATTGCCATCCGCTGTAGGCTGGTGAAGGACTACTCCAATGCCATGGCCACCGAAGTTTGCAACGACCTGCGGCAATGGCTGGAGCAGCAGCTTGGCACCTGGATAAGCACCGCCTGAGCCATTTGAACATGAGTTTCCTTTTGGTGGGGCGATGTCTAAAGGGGAAATGAAGGGATGCCTATTGATGAACCCCAAGCCTCTTTGGAGAAGGCTTACATATATATATATACACGTGCGTCTTGTGTGAAGGTCCTAAAAAGACTCGAGTTAAGCATGTTAACTTAGCAGGGTAGCTCAGAAGGGAGTTTGAGTTTAGGGATATGCTTCCATCGCCGTAATCACATTACTGTCAGTTGCGCTTGAGCCGGGAATCCGACAGTCCCACGCAGTTTTTGGAGCGTAGAAAATGAAGTTGTTGCTTTCGCGCCTAGGTCGCAGCTTATAGGCGAAAAGGAAAGTACGCGAAGTCCTGCCGTGGCGATTTAGTAAGTCAGCATGGAAACAGTTTCAGGGCAGATGGCCTGCCCACTTTTTCCAAGCAAAAGGCAGGAAGTGGTCATGGGGGAAGACACTGAGGTTGGCCAAGCTACTATCCTTCTACCACATTTTCATTTTAGACCTTGAGCACGAGAAGGGTCGCTTGCTGTCCAAGCTGCAAGCTGTGGAAACCAAGCAGCAGCAGTCGGAGGAGAAGTTCAACTTCGCTAGGGCTTCCTCCAGGGCCTCCATAGCTTTCGTGTTCTCACGGATTCCTCTTGAGAACGAACCATTCAATTCCCTTAACAGAAGCTCGTCGGGGGTCCTTCCCTCATTCCCTACCTATCGAACCAGCAAGATGTCGCCACCACGCCCACGTCTCAGCAGCATGTTGGCCTGGGAAGCTCGACCGGGTTGACGGCCCAGGCACAGATGCTGAACGAGTGAGCCTTCCCAAGGGACAATTGGTGGAATCTTAGATTTTTGTTGGGAATCCTCGGAAAACAAGCCGATGCTTCTGTCCCACCCGATGCTTCTGTTGCGAATCCCGAGCATGGGCCTGTTTCTCGCAAGACCCGCGGTGTGTCCGTTGCGAACCCCATGGGAAATAGGCCAGTTTCTCCCGAGATCCGATCTTCCGCTGGGCATCCCATTAACATGGGCCAGTTTCCCCCCCTGATCCCATGTTCCTGGTGTTTCCCATGGGTTTTTAATGGGTTTCCCATGGGTTTCCCATGGGTTTCCCATGAGCTTCCCATGGGTTTTGCCTTTGGCTTGTGGGGGCAAGCCGGGACTTCTAACTTCAGGGGCTCGATCACCTGGCCAGGAGGCCCGCAGAGCTGCGGTGCAGCGCGCCAAAGTCATCGAGACCCGCTGGAAGGAGCCGAAACGCCATGTCTTGACTGCTATTGGGTTGGATCCTTAGACTTTAACTTTTTGGGAAATCATGGGAAATCAAGGGGTTTTCCACTAACCTCCCCCCCAAAAGAAGGTTAAACTGTTGCAGGTGGGTCAACAGCAACCAAGATATTTGGGCCTATGTTTTTGGAGGGTACCTTGTTAGAGGTTGGTTTCAAGGGAAGCCAAGGAGCCGAATCGAAAACCACCATGCTAAGGGGTCCCCTCTTTTTTTGACACATCCGCAATTCCTATTTTAGTGATTTGCCAGCGTCACCTGTCGGTTGCCAATGTAAAGCGAGTTTCCTTTTGGGGTGATGGAGTTGTGTTTTTCTTTTTCGGGGGCCGGGTGGTGGGCGGGGGGGGGAGGGTCGGGTAGGAAGCAGAGGCAGAGCTCAATTCTAGCTTTCTTCCGCACAGTCAGTCCTGAGGCTGGGGCGGATGAAATAGCAACGTGAACAACTAGAACCATTTCCGCATTTCGCCCCAAACAAGGGTTGCCGTGTTGGGAGGCTATGAATTCAGATTGGTAAAATGAAGCAATTCTAACTCACTCGAGGAGAATGTCACAGTCTTGAGGCTTGCATTTGCGGACATCTGTCCTTTGCTGTTTTTTGCTAGGGGTGAATCGGCATTTGCAGTCAGAAGTTGGATGCCAGCGGTTGAAGCAGCAGGATGCTCTAATATGTTGCGCACGAATCCCCATACTGTAGCGCAGCTGTACCTTTCGCGGCCGTTGCTTTAGTCCTCGAGCGGTACTGTACCCTGTGCCCTAGACTCAATGCACACAAACGGGCTTCTGTTCGTTCCCCCTAGTTACCGGAGCACACAGTTTTGGAGAAGATCGAGTTGCAGGTTCGATACCTTAGCAGAAGCCACAGAGCAAGAAAATACACTGCAGGGTGCTTGGGGAGTTTGGCGGCTGACCCTGTGCCACGCAAGTGGTGTTTTCAGTCTTCCAAGCACGCAGCATACGTCAGGCAGCAACTCGCGTTTTCCCTTTAGTGGCCAGGGGAAGGGTTGGACCTGGGGTTGTCCAGATCTTGGACCATTGCCATGTTTCCCGTAGTTGTTGTCCTGCCTCTTGGAGTATTTCCTTGTCATTTTCTGCCTGGGGTCCAACTGCTTCGGCGGTTGCATTCGCCGCGAGGATGTGAAGATGAAGGCCCGTGCTGAGGCGGTGCTGGGCATCGACCTGGGAGATGAGGACTGGGGAGCTTCTGATGGGGTTCGAACCCCTTTATTCAGGGAACACGTTGGTTTGGATTGGGATTGCCCTAGTTGTTGTGGGTAGGGGTTCCCCCACCTCCAAGCCAAGCCCAACCGCCCGTTTTCGAAGCTGAGTTGGTCTAAGACGTCGCCCACCTAACACTCAACTCGCCTCACATTTTTGCCCCCAAAGAGCCCCTTGGGGTTTCTTCAGTTTACTTTTGCAAGGGCCGAAGTCTGGCAACAAATTGAACGCACGTGGATGAAGCGTGGCAAGAGATAGTCGTATCCAGACATAGGTGCGGATAGCTGACTCTTTGCAGAGTTTTAGGTAGACTTCTGCAATGCCAGGCGTTATTATAGCTCGCTTGAAAACTGAGAAGGCGTTGTAAGGTCTCAGACAAACACCTTAGGCCTTGGCTTTGGAGAGCCTAATGAATTGGTTTTGAGCACTGCTTTGCGCAGAAACACTTTGCGAGGTGGTTCTGCCACTCAATTTGCAAGTGATCATCCGTGCCAAGGACAAGTGACCCATGTTCATGGAGATGGTTACAGTCAGCTGTGCGCATTGCCATGGGTTGAGCAGACAACTGAGCGGCGGTTTTTTTGCCCGCAAGCTAATTTAGTGGGGAGAGGGACATTATTATTGAAAATGTGCGCCGCGCCACACGCGCGGAAGCATGCGGAAGGCTCGCGGAAGGGATTTGTTCGCGGAAGGTTTGCGGAAGCTTGGTGGCTGATATACAACTAAATGTTTCAGTGCGTGCGTGGAAAAGCTCGGAGAAACAATTCCAGTAGAAGAAAAGGTGTTGCTGCGTACAAGAAACGTAACGCTTACTCAAAGAGCAGATGCCAACAGCAAGCCAAGAAGGCCAAAACAGCCGGCGTACTTCGCGGAAGGTTTGCGGAAGCTTCGCGGAAGCTCCGCGGAAGGGTGGCCCCGTGTTTGCAGGCAAGCGGCCACGTAGCATGGGTAGCCCAATGGAGCCCAAGCCTACACAAGCTGCGGAACACTACCTCACTTAAAATGACATTTGTTTCTGCGCCAATGCTCGCGGAAGCAAAACTTGTAAACCATGCCCCGCGGAAGGTTTGCGGAAGCAAACAAAGAAAAACATGTGCCGCGGAAGTTCGCGGAAGGGACCTCTTGGCCCGCGGGAAGGATGCGGAAGGGTCCGCGGAAGCTTGAATAATGTCCAAGCAAGTTTGTAGGGAATAAAAACCAACGCTCAACTGTCCAAATATTCACAACTCTTGCGGTCGGCCAGCTGGTAGCCTCTCTTGCCACTTTCTTTTCATTGACTACCCTGACTTGCCATTAATTTTGCTTGGCCCCTCCAAAAGAGTATTGTAGATGAGCATGCTTTCGACGTTTATAAAGCACGGTGTTTTCTGACCGACCATTCCCGCGGGCACCGTGGGGCATTTGGTCAAGAGCCATTGCCCCATGAAACGGGAGTCTTTCAGAAGGTGACAGGTTTCTCAAGGTGCGATCGTCGAGAACTAGCTAGGGTTTGCATTGCCATAGCGTTTCTTGGCGTCAAATCCTCTTTTGGGCCGTGGGCTTCGCCATTGAAATATGCCTTCGCTGATGAGCCTCTTCAGCTTTTGATCAGCAAACACATTGTGCAACCTATCTATTCCCTCGGTTCTGTTTCTTTCCCTTCGCGGGCCTGCCACTGGGGCGGAAGGCCATGCTCAGGCTTTGGGCATCGAACATGTCTGAGCTTACTGCCTTGCCAGAATAGAACAGGTATAGCAGACAGGATCAACGGCGAGTAGAAAGAGGCAGGGCGCCAGCCCCTTGTTGGATGCATCGCCCATTCCTTCGGCACATCAATATGAAAAGCAGGGATTCGCTCTTGGGCACTCTAGCTGGCGACCCGGAGGACACACAGTGTTTGGGCACTATTTGTTTGGTTTGTTTATGTTTTGATCTTTGGCTGTGTGCCCTGTGTTGCTGCAATTATCTCTGTGTTTGGCAGCTGGATCGCTATCTTTGCGAAGCGCTCTCCCCTCATTGGGGTCCTTGAGGATGAGAAGATCTACAGCCAGCGCGAGGTGGACGAGCTTTTCAGACAGTGGCTACTTGCCTTCCTGGTGCTTCGGGGAAAAACGGGAAGTCGGAACGGAGTTTGATGGGAGGCGCTCACAGTGCCATCGGCTGGAAATGCGTAAGCCTGCATGTTGGAAACAGCCATGCTGTGTGAATTGCCTCAGTCGACCGAAACAGGCTTCCAGATTTGAAACCTGACCACTCACTCCATCCCCACCGCCCAGTTTTCAGCAATTGCTGCCATCACCCACGTTGCTTGGACTCTTGTCAGGCCAAAGGTGCCAGTTGGTGCAAAGCAGTAACGCACAGACCCGGCTGCCCAAGGACTGAAAAGCATTTGAAGCCTCTTATGGACGAACTGGAGGAGAAGCGGAAGGATGCCGAGTGGCGTGCGCAGAGGGACGCACAACGCAGGACCGAAGGTTGGATTGTTTGCTGAAAAGGCCATCAGCCAAAGGGGGTGTTCATGCAATCTGTCCAGCAAAAGCAACTCGGACTTTGGTTTGTCCGCAAAAGTGCACGTGTGTATTTATGTGTATATTGCACTTCTTCTCCAATACGATTTCCGAAATGAGTGGGCAAAACGTCGAGGATTATCCTTCCACTGGTTAATGCTCCACGTGGTCGTTGGGGATGTTGGGGACGGCCGACGGTCGAGAGATTGGGGAATTGTTTCAGCTAAGCCAGCAACAGCACCACTACCAGTTGAGAAAGATGATGAGCGAGGCCATGTAGATGTCTCTCTGAGCTAGCGGTCCCAAGATAGTATCTCCCCTAAGCTACCCACCTCCAAAGATCCACAAGGAAGACCTTACAGCCTTCGAAACTTATTCTGGGAAACCTCGGGGTTTTGAGCTTGGAGTGGGAAAGATCCTATTGCGGGATAAGGGGGCAAACACGATCACGACTAAACCAAAACAAACACAACTTGAAAGCCAGTCTGTTGTTGCCCTCCCACGTGACATGGAACCTGACTGGAGCTTTTGAGCCCCTCCAACAAAAGGCTCCCATCACTTGCGCCCAAGGACATCCAAAGGAACCCCTCCCAATTACTAACAGGTGTACCCGGATCTTGAAGAGCCCCTGTCAGGTGCTATGTTTTCGAGGGTACTGTTAACCCAACGCAGCTTAGGAGAAGCGGCCTTGAGCCGCCAGACATGACCCCAAGGAAGGAGTCCGGGCGAGATCTGTTGCCGGCTCTGGAGGCGCTGGAGGCGCTGGTTGTCAGAGGAAACCAAAGGGAAACCAACCACACGGGATCCCCTTATTTTGACACAGAGGTTTCCTGTTTCAGCTTTTCTCTTTTGTCTGAAAGTTTGCCCCGGAGGTTTGTGGGGAAGTAGTGAACACCCCTGCACTCTTTCTTAGCCTTCAAGCAATTGACGGGCAAACCAAGAAGCAAAGCGTTCGAATGACGAGGCCTCGCGTTACATTAGTGGGAGGGCAGTCAATGTGCAATCGTGGAAGTGGACAAGGGATCTTTCAACACCTGCCTGTGAGCTTTGAGCCATTGAGTTTGGCACCGACATGTTCCAACTCCAAAGCAGGGAGATCAACCCTTCGTGGCCATGCCGGTTCCCGCAGCTGGAAACTTCTATGAACATTGTGTTGTTCGGTCATTGTGAAAAAAAAAACAGCCCAACGCTTGTTTTTGATAAAAAGAGACAACCATTGAACATGCGCAGTCCTCAGCTTTCCTTCTTCAGGTAGCTGCCGACAAGGCACCCCCGGAGCTGGCGAAGCTCTTGCTGCAGGTCAAGGAGCGTCTGCAGGCGGGATGTGCACAGCGCAGCGCTCGATTCCTTTTCACCAGGTCGGATGGTGGTTTACCTGATTTTACGAGGTTTTGGCCATCTCAATAGGTGGTTATGCTAAGCATTTAGTTTTATGGTTGGGTTATGTCAAGGCCTATGTAAATCATAGCCCATCATAGCCCAAAAAGTCGGGGTGTTGGGCGCTGCTCGCATGAGTGCTGATTGTGAATGTGGCCCCTTGGCGGATATCATTTGCATGTGGATTCGCGCCTTGCCAATTTTGACTGGCATCCGCACGAAGTTCATAGCCACGTTTGCGTCTGATGTGCCAAAGTCGAATCCTGGGTAGTTGGGACCTTAGGGGTCTGCTCCCAACAAAAAAAAGCATGTGTCAAAACCTTGGCGAAATGAATTCCGCCTTTCGGAATGTGGGATTTGAATCTTTTGCGATCTTGACAGAGCCGGCCTTAAAGTTTTCCACCTCAAATCTTGTCAGCTGCAGCATTGCTTGCTGGCATCTGCCTGCCGCAATCCTAGCCCGAAAGATAGTTCTGCAAACAACCAGCCACCCACCTCCGGGGTTGAACAATGGTTCACCAAGGGTAGCTCCAAAAGTGGTTGCCCACCTTGGATCCCACCCCAAGCGCAAGTCATCGCAATAGTTCTCCCTCTCTTCCTGAAACCTTCGACGCCAGACTTGGGGTTTGGACTTCGGTTCGAGGGACTTGGCCAGGCGGGCGCTGGTCTCAAGGACCTGCTGCTGGCTCTCCAGGCCCTGCCGTCGCATCAAGCCGCCGGAGCCGGCGGCTCCGGGGGAATCGGCGGAGACGCCGGAGGCGACGCGGAGGGGCTGGAAGTGCTGCAGGGGGCGCTGGCGTGCGCGGCTGCGCAGGCGCATGGGCTTGGGATTGAGGTTGGGGGGTTTGAAGCTTTCTGGGTGGTGGCGTGGGAGGGCGGTGAAAGGGGAAAGGTCTGGAAAGGTTGGAGAAGGAACCTGCAAACGTTGAACAGACAAGAGGGGTTCATGCACTCTGAGGAAAAGAGCTCTGCTGAAGGTTGGGGTTGCCACTCATAAAGCAAAAGAGGGGGAACAACAAAAATGCGGTTTGCACGCATGGCTTATGCCCAAGAAGGTTTGCGAAGCAAGCTAGGCAAGTTGTGTGTTGTAGGTCCTTTGTTGCATTTGGGCGCGACTTTGCACCTTGCACCTTGCAGCGGTGCACCTTGAAACTTTGTGCAGGGAAGACGGACAAAAACCGATGCAGATAGGTGCAGGTGGCCGGGACTCCTGTGTTTGTTTGACGAGAGCTATGTTTTCCATGGTTTTGTGCGACAGCTGTTCCCGGGTGATTTTTGCTGACATGCCAAAACGCAACAGCTATATATATATAGGCGCAGGTACATGCTTGTGTCTCTTGGCGCGCTGTTGTCCAAAGCTGCGGCACAGTCAAAACCCGGGTAGGTGAAGGTTAGTAAGGGGTACTCCCAACCATAAGCTGCGGGCGCCTTCTTAATTGTTTACATGGTTCTGGGTAGGCCATTTTAATACCGGGGTTTGATTCGGACTCAGGTGAAGCCAGAGCTGGGGCAGTTGCTGCGTCGTCTGGGCGCAGACTTCGCCTCGGGCCCCGAGCGCCTTGCAAACACCGCGGCGGCCATCCGCGCGCTGGCGGCGGCCGCGGCCGCGGCCGCGGCCGGGCGCTCCGTGGGGGTGAGCCGTGGCCAAAGACCCGTGGGCCCCTGCCTGGACCTGAAGTACCTGGTTTTGTGGGAAAGCAGCAGAAAAGGCAGGAACTGGTTGCTTGTTTTGTTGGGAAAGACGAAGTCTCGACAAGTTGGAGAGAGTTGGATGAAACATTAACCTTGTTTCACAGGACGGGAGCGTTGCCGATTGGATGGATGGCTCATTGGATTTCATGCGCCTCTCCAAGCAATGGGGTCGTGAACCGGCACAGGGCAACTTGGGCCCTATAGAAAGCATTAGGTTGTGACAAGTTGTTGGCTTGTTAGGAAAATGGGCCGTGCTTGTCAGCCCCGGTCACGGTCGTGAGTTTGGCCCAAGTTTGCTCTGACGCTGGCGCCCGTTCCAAACAAGAGCAAGATCAAACAACACATCAGTTCTACGTCACCCTGGGACTGCTTGCTTGATCGCAACAATGTACCAAAAGCATCATGTTGGCTTTAGTATGGCGGTCGCAAACTGCCATTTTTTC
>CAUJNA010001713.1:534015-566515 GCA_963377175.1 Effrenium voratum | reverse complement strand
TCACATTCCATCCCATCATGGATAAACATCTATCACGATGATGCTTTGTTGTTGAGTTTTTAGACTGGGGCATCTTTGTATTAGCAAGTTTTCTGTTTTTGTACGGCTCACATGAGTGAATCAAGCGCAAGCTTTGCTAGATGCCTTGCGTAGTGCACCTGTCCTTGCACGCATGTGTACGTGTGTGTGTCATGCATTTCATCATGTTGGCGATGTCCAGCAGCCCATGCAGCGACTCGTGAAACTATGCCTTGGCTGATTGCTGCGACCGCCCTTTTGCTACGGCTTATGTATCAGCTTTGTGGGCTCAACATTCGGAAAGGCCTTGGATTGTTCCAGCGCAGCCAGGCTTACCTCGGGTAGAGCGATGTCTTTATAGTTGTGAACGGAGGTTGCTGTTTCCAAACATGTTCCCATTCACATTACTATTTCCAGAAATGGGTGGCCCATGCCAGCATGCCAGCATGTGCACACAAACAATCCACCCTGTTGCACCATCGTTCAAGGCCCCGGAAAGAACACTTGGCCTTTGCACACCTTGGGTTCCTCCACCGCTTAAAGCCGATCTTTTGGCCGGTGGAAGGCGGACTCACCACTCATGGCTGCGACAACCATGTCCTGTCTTTACCTTGGCAAGGCTGGTCGCATCCCTACCCTTAAATGATGCATTATTGGTGCGAAGAAACAGGCCAACAGGAAACCGCAAAGTTGAGGTGGCAGAAGGTCCGGAGATGGAGAGCTGCCAATATTGCGTTCATCCTTGTATTTTCGTGCATCGTTTGTCCTCATGTGAACTGCCTATGAAGGTTTGCGCCCTGGGCCCTCGGCGAAAACAAGCTTCAGTAAACCTCGTATGGGTGATAGTTTGTCAGGAGGAGGCAAAGAGGGCAGACGAGATGATGAATGACATGCGGCAGAAGTTGAAGACCATGGAGGGCACGTTGCAAAAGTCTGGCTTGGGTGGGCACACGGAAACTGCCGTCTCGGACGCCGGCCTGCCAGATTTTGCGAAAGGCCGAGATGTCTTTCATAGATTGTACAAGGACGCCTTGCGGCGTATGCAGGTACAAGCTGAGAATTACCTGCGGATGCTCAGCCACACCTCTGCAGCGTTTCTCAAAGTCCTGGACGAAATGGCAGCACACCCCATCGCTGCAGTAAATGAGGCCCTGCAGATACATGGCCCCCCTCAGCTGCTGGCGCCTTTGCAGGTTCTCGGCTACTCCGCGGAAGTGGAGCCAGAGGCGGCCCCGCCGCACTCGCCGGAAAGCCCTCATGAGAGACCGCGGCCGCGCAAGTTGAAGACCAGCTCCTCGCTCGGCCGGGAGAGATCTGAGGCCCGGCTTGGGCGCGCCAAAACGAACCCAGCACTGCCCCGCAGCTCGAGCCAGACGTTGCGCCAGACTTTATTCCCCTCACCTGGCCCTCCCATGCCTCCTGGGTTTGGGGGTGGTGAAGACTCCACACCCAGCGGCTGGGCCGCGTCCCCGGACCGCATGGACGTGCGCCCGGGCACAGGGCACCGCCGCGGCTTTCCGCAGCTGGCGACGCCGACGAATTCCAAGGAGCGGCGCCCCTCCAGCAGCGGCTCCTGCAGAGGTCCCAGCAGATCGCCCTTCGGGGTCTTCTCCATGGCCCGCACCGGCAGCGAGGGAGCAGCTGAAGCAAGAGCAAATAAAACCAACGGCGCTGGCCCAGCACCGAGAGCCCCAGAAAAAAGAGCCTTTCTGCATGATCGCTGAACATCGGCTGAACCTCACAGACGAAAGATGTCTGGATCCTAGTTTCTTAGCACGACCCGACGCGCCAGAGGCCGTCGGCGTTCCGAGATGCAGAACTTGGCCAGTCCCAAAGTGGGCTGCAAGACGGCGGCTTTGCTGTTCTCACTGCGCTGCCTGTTAGCTACTATCCTTGATTTCGGCGCACGGAACGCATCGCTGACTGTCTTGGTAGATAGGCAAATTCACTCGTCCAAAGCCAACGCTTTGCCCTGCTGATGTTCAATTGTTTGTTTTGTCTTTAGCCATAACTCCAAGAGTTGATTATAGCTAATAACTAGTAGTTCCGTCTTTGGACAAGTGCGAAGCCCGCCAAACTGCAGTGACAAGCTTGCAGCACTCCTACAAGCTTGTGCGGGTCAGCGGGTCGCAACAGTGTCTCAGAGTATTGCGGGGCAGGTTGCCGGGACACGCGGTTGTTTCCATCGTTGTCCATTTTAAGGCCTCAGGGCGCGCTTGTAATTGAGCCACAGCCACATGTTGCGTATTTGTGTGGGGATGGTTTTGCTTTGCAGTCTTGCCTTGATTTGCATGCCTGTCACAGGCGAAGCAGTTCCAGGCTGCACTGAAAGGCATGGGCTTCCGGTAGCCGCGGCGGCGTCTCACGCCTAGGTGGAACGTTTTTCCCTTTGTGGCTCCTTGGCAATGGGTGAATGCATTCTGAACAGAAGGACTGATGTAAGCAACCGGTCGGCGTCTCATGGCATTGCAGCAAGCCACCTGGAAATCCGTTGTATTTGAATATCTCAGTTGGGATGTTTGGGCTAGGTGGGCAGCTTCGAACCTCGGATTCACCAACTTTTGGCTTGAGGCGGGCCCTTAATGAAGGGCGCCCGTCAATCAAATCGTGGCTAAGTAGCTGGGTTTATGCGCCCGTCGCACAAATCAAACCGGCAAACATAAGCAACATGACTGTATTTTTGTGTGAGTCTGAGGTGGTAAGGAGGATGACACCGAGCTGCGTTTGGATGATTGCGTGTCAAAATGGCGAGCAGCTGGCTCTCAGACGCTGCCAAACGAGTCGTGCCTGTCCGCTCGGGTCAGGCATTGCATCTAGACAACTGTCTACTCAATGCTCATGTGAGGTTTAATTCGAGGCAACTTTCCTCACTGTAAGCCAGGAGTTCTGTCTGGGGTCAGACTGAAGTGGGCTTACTTGTGCACTCACAAATCCTTGTGGCCATAACAATGTGCTTTGCTTCACAGGCTGCATAATTTCAGCGTAAGCCATTCGAGTTTAACTTGGTTTGGGTGGTAATTGCATTGGCGCCAGCCGCATCGAACGCACTTTTCGTTTTGCTGGGAGGCCTTACAGAGCGACGGGTTCCGAGCCTCTTTTGTGCACTGTCCAACTTCTTCATTGAGTCGCGCAACTAACTTCTGACTTTTGGGCCGCCAAGACATCATTTGTTTCAGTGTGAGCCAGTCAGATGAACTACAGATCCCAGTGGTCCCAGCGACGAAGTGTGGATTAATCTTGCTCTTGTAATTGAACCAGGCTACCTAGAGCGCTTATACATTCGCCTGGCTGAACGAGTGTCCCCACTCTTGAGTTGCTGTTTCGGCAGACAGCAGCTGGCAACACATTGGGCTCTCCGGCGAGACTCAAGTTGACCGCTTGGGCCGACCCGCGGCTGCCCTCCAGGGACGGCGAAATCATCGGAGTCATCGGCGTTGGGCAGGACATGGCCTGGTGGGAGCCAGTATTCAGGTAACCCGGATGGTTTGGGGATTCCGACTAATTCGTGAGGGTAAATTGGAATATCTGAACCACCAGGCCACGCCACCAGTTAGAGGAAAACCGAAGTTTGGCTTGTCAGCCTCACTTTCGTGGAATCGTGAGAGCCTTGCTACCTTGCACTGCAAAGCGACCCAATACTCCATAGAGGGTATTCTGCTTCATCCTTCTGTCGACCCCCTGCGAAACAATCAGGAAATGTCCACCATGATGTAGGTCCTTTACTCGGGCATCCCTTGTTCTTGGAATTATTCCAGAATCTGCAGATATCATAGGAATTGTTTGCTTGGGTAAACAGCACAAGAAGTGGTGCAAGGACGTGCCCACCACGTGCCCAGGCCCCTCAGGAACGTCCTTGATCCTCAAAATTGGCGAGCCTTTCCCTCGCGAGTGGCAGGACATCACAGAAGTGAACAAGCAGAAGCAGGAGGCAAGACTTTGGGCAGTGCCTCTTTGAAGTTCTCGCGGAATAGGGACGATGGCACCTGTGAGCAAGCCTAAGGCCACCTCAAATGTTCAAATTCCCCATCCGACATGGCAGGGTGAGAAGCAAGTGCTTGGACAAATGGGCTCCAGCGATCTTACGACTGCCACGCATAACGCGTTTGTTCCACGGGATGGTTGAACCAGTTGAACCAAGCGCCATTGAGATCTGCAGACCTCTCACCTGGCGGCCCTCTCGGCTCGGCGGGTGAGGTGAAAAGCGGAGGAAATGAGGTTGATGCTTCAGCCACAGGAGATCTTGAAAGTTTTCCCAAATCCAAAGCTAATTTCCATTTCAGGGGCCCCATGGGGACGCATGCCAGCGAGGCCGTGCTGCTGGCTGCCGAGCTCCAGAACATCATCCACTCGGCGGGGCCGTGGGAGGGGAGGGAGCTCACTCGGAAGTTGGGATGTCGTCTGGAGTCTTTCGGTTGGTTCTGGGGAGGTTCAAGGCTTCTTGAGTTTAGGGGAACTTGGCTTAATGTATTTGGCTTGTTTGAGGGGCTGAACTTGATACACGCAGAGTCCCACGGGCGCAAGCCGGGCAGACCGGTATTCTACCCGGTATTCACTGCACCGCAGGAGTTTGCCAAAGGCTTGTTTGGGCATGTCAGGCGTGTAGAATTTGATGGGAGGCGTTGTTTGCATATGCATGTGCTTGCTTCGTTGTAGTGGCCTGGGCTGGTCAAAGGTGCACCAGTGGACGCATGTAGATCTGAAAGGCACTGCTCAGTAGTCAAGACACTTGAGGATAGACGTCTCATGACCTTAAAGACTCTTCATCTTCGGTCCTGAATCTGCAGGCCAGCGCGCCCATCATCGGCGTGGATCGCCACAGCTGTATCACGCAGCCGCAAGCCTTGGCGTGATGAGATGCGTCAGTCCTGCCTTTGCCAGGAAGCATGTTCCAGTTTGCATATGGCTTCAACCTCTCAAGAAAAGGTCACCGAAGTTCCAAACCAGCCTGCTGTGGATTCTCAGTACCCCGTACTTGCATGCATCGGCAGAGTTGTCTGGGACAGTCACAATGCCTACGAAGGGAGCCCTGATTCATCAGAGAGAAAGAAAGAAAGAAAGAAAGAGGCCATTTTGGAGAGAATCCTTCACTTTTGGTGGAGCTGCTCGCCCTAATAATGGGCAAGACTCAGCAACTTGTTATTTTCGTCCGGGGTTGACGTTCCACGAACTCTCCGATATACTGTGGATAAACAACATCCTGCGCCAGTTGCGATGCAATAAGCCCTATGAGTACGTAGTGTAAACCACCCACCAACTGCTGCAACATGTTGTCCATCCACAATGCTTTGATCATGCCTTGTTCCCCCTTTGGCAAGAATCCTCATCACCGTGGAAGTAGATGGCACAATTCCAACCCATTGTGTTTGAGTCGCCTTTACTTGACATAAAAGAAACAAGAAGGAAAGGAAGAAAGAAAGCAAGAAGGAAATACAAGTCCAGCTCATTTTGGTTTGAACCCCTTTACTTCTCATGCAGGGAGTTGTGCCGTCTACATTCGCCCAACTGTAATACATCACCGAGGTGGAACAAGCGGGTGGCAGAGATCACGGGCATCCGCCTGGAGCAGGCCACTGGCAAGGAGCCACCCGGGCCCGGAACTGCACGGGTTTTGTGGGTTTCATGGATGACGCTGTAGAAGCCTTACCCCACCAATTAACATAGAGCCATATTCTTGACCCCCCGTGTAGATCTGCTTGGGCCGTTCGTTTGCTGGTCTTTTGACCTTGCGAGGTGGCCGGTTACGTGTTACCAGCTACAGGGAACTCTGAAACAAATGCCATATTTTTGGAAATAAGGCCCTACCAAGCCCAAGTTGTTCAAAAAAGTCCTGAATGTATAAAAAACCATTGGCCTTATGTTGCAAAAGTAGCTCGCAACTACAGGCTTGCTTGGGGAACTCCAAACTGAGTGCATTTGTTGCAAATGGCTTCCCAGGGGCCGTCTTATGGATTGCCAGGATTTGCCCGTGTTCTTTTTGGGCGGCTTGAGAAGCACCTCCGCCCCCGGGGAATTGAAATTGGCGTTCAACGTCGAGGCCTGCGGTTGGTTTTCTCTTGGCTTTCGCTTCAAAGCCAACCAAACAGGGGTCCACCAGTCAGAGCGAGAAAAAGCCATGGTTCCTGGTTCTTGGTTCTTTGGATGAGCAGCCCACGGCTCGCCCGCCAGGAGCTGCTCAGCTTCGTGCTGGACAGTTGCGCTGCGGAGGCCGGAAAGGTCCCGGAGCGCCTGACGTGGAACCCAAGAAGGAAATCCAAGGGTGTTCCATCTGAAGCCTCGGTCTCCATGTCAATCTGCAGGAGTGCCAGAGTAAGTCTCAAATATTGGTTTGATAGGTTCAGGATGAAGCCGTGGGCTGTTTGAACGAAACTGTGGAGATGAGAGCCGAGTCCTTCTTGGCTGCCAGGATCCGAGGACCTTTAACTCAAGGCAGCAAAGATGCGTTCATGTCTAACGCCGCTCCCATGAGCCATTTTGAGGCAAACAGTAATGAGTGGCCCACCCTGACTCCAACGTCAGTGTTTATGTCGTATGTTTTTCATCCAGGTCAGTGTGTCGCAACGGGTGTCGCATGGAAGAGTTTGAAAGCCATTGGCAACCTGCAGGGAAGGCAAGCACAGGTTTTGATTGCTCCCCGCCAAGCAGATGGGCACTGCCTCTTGCTCAACTTGGTGTCATATGTTGTACTGCCCCTGGCACGTTCGATGGATGCTACTTCAATGCATGTCTTGAGATAGCTTGTGCAATCACCGTCCTTCAAAGGTGATTTGGGGATGAGTGATTTGGGGATGCGCCAGCACTTCTAGAGCAAGATGTGTGGCGCTGTACTTGTCATTCTTCAAAGCTGTATCCACGGCCCACAGCCATAGCGGACCTATGTTTGAACACGTTGACGCTTCGCAGCACATGGCATCGCAGGGATGTTTTGCATCAGGCCACGGGTGTTGGTTTTTCATTATCCCATTCTGCCCAGTATGATTAGCGATGCTCTGAAGGCAAGTTCCTGGGCCGGAATGCAGGAGAGTGCACAATGAGCCAGGCAGCTGAGCTGCGAGTTTAAATCAACAACGACGTCCCCGCTAAACCTGTGAGTGTCTTGAGCCCTGAGCTGTCCCGCAACCAGCTGCAGCTGTTTTGGCCCCACACGAAGCGGAGACCATGCCAAGCTTGCTGAAACTTGGCTTGCAGCTAGGGTCGGAGCCATTCGCTTGACATTGTTCGCTGGCGTTTCTGCCGTGTTTTTCCATTGGAACAAAATAAAGCAGCATCGTTTCAGGCAGATAGCTGGCTTAGTGTTCGGTTTGCAAAGCGTGCCTGTCGCCAGAAAGAAACGCGGGAGTTACCCCACAATGTGACAGGGAATATCTCTGGCAAGCGTGGTAAGTCGTCTTCTCTGCTTTTCATGTCTCAACCTCAGGGGGATCCAGCGACCTTTGGAATGATGGGTCCTCCTCGAAATGCTGAGGTCAGACCCTTCCTGTTCCTGTAGTACCTTGTTGGTGTCAGTCTTGACAGTGGACCTATCAGTCATTTCATTTAAAGCGGGCAGCCCTAAATGGGTTCTAGGGGATGGGACACACACTGTACAGCCACACAACACGATTATCCTTTTGCAAAGTGGAACCCGTTTACTTGAACCCGTTCCGGGTTCCGTGAGTAAAGGGGCCTGGTCTCTTTGTTTGTTGCGCAGTGCTTTGCAATTCGTCTCCGAGGGCTGAACCGAAGGACGAGAGAACGCTCCATCCAGGCAAAGCGGCCAAAGCATACCCCACCACCAATCCACTGAGATCAACCCGGCTTGCCATGTTGGCCGCCGTGTGTTGTCATCATCCCCCCCGTCGAGTCTTTCGCCTGCCCCTGTTTGAAAGGGTGGGGAGATTGCCTGCTCAGCCTCAGGAATGGTTTCCAGGAACCCACATGAAACGCTTTTGGAAGCTTACAGCTGGACGCACACCATGCGTTTGTTGGGACTATTTCTTTCGACGGCCTATTTTGGGATTCTTGCGGGCAGTCAATGAAACCCCCCACATTTGGAACCAGCTTACATCTTACTACCAAAATGATGATGATGATGATGATGATGATGATGATGATGATGATGATGATGATGATGATGATGATGATGATGATGATGATGATGATGATGATGATGATCGTGGTGGTGGTGGTGGCGGCGGCGACGGCGGCCGTGGCCGTGGCCGTGGCCGTGGCGGTGGCGGTGGCGGTGATGGTGATGGTGGTCATGAGTCATGATGATGGTGGTGGTTAAGGTTCAATTCCTGGTTTTTGATTGCACCTGCCCGAGTCGTTCGAAACACAGTATAGAGACCCCACATCCAAGCACCAGCCTGTTGAAATGCCGCTTTTTTCCGAGCAACAACCAACAACCAAAAACAGCCGCCATCTTGTGTCCAAAAACCACGGGAGAAAGGCTCCGAGTTGTCTCAGGAAGGCCCGGGCGGGCAAGCCCTCCGTGACGGAGATGAAGTCCCAGCTCTCTGCGCTCCGAAAGCCCAGCGCCGCGCTTCTGGAGGCTTGGGCGATGCTTGGGCGGTGGGCCCCGCTTTTTGCTCCCCAAACAGCGGTGACGTGGGAAGGAGAAAAGCGCGATGGTGAAGACTGGGCGAAGATGGGGGGTTTATGGCTGAAGTTGTTTGATGAGATGTTCAGAGGATATCGAAATTCTACTGGCTTGTCTATGGCCCAGTGGAAATACTTCCAGCCAGACCCTCCAGCGGTGGAGGGGTCCCTAAGATCCGGATTTCCCCCAACGCCACTACCTCTCCCGCAAGCCCTTTGTCCAAATTTATCGTAAGCTTGATCATGGCCCAACTGGCCCACACGGTTGGCCTTTGAGTGGAAGCCAACGTTTCAAGAATGTGGCTTGTCCATTTTAGCGGACCGGTCGAACTGCCAGCACTTGCAACTCATGGATTGTGCAAGGTCCAAGGTGTTTGCATCTGTCACTGGAATTTGGCTGTGGTGCACATTGGCATTTACCTTCGCCTGAGGCATTGTTCACCAAGTACCATCAGATATGCCTGGCCCACGACCCACCCTTGAAGGAGGGGGTTGGTGATGATCAAGGATGATGCCTTGTAAACACTGCTCACCTTGCGACCTGACATGCATCATGCCCTGGACAGAGCAGCGTCATACATCGCCACCTGCTAGGAGGTGCATGTGGCAGAGCCGGACATCAATTGGAAGGCACTGATACTCAGCCTGCCATCGCCAGAGAACACAAAGGCCCGGTACTGATACTCCGTCGATGCCTGCGTTCTTGCTTTGGTCGTCATTGTCGCTGTCGTAGTCGTGGTCATCGTCGCGGTCGTTGTCGCTGCTGCTGTTGTTGGTGGGGCTGTCTCTGTTTACATCGTTGGAGGTTCGGCAAGACATGTCATGTCTGAACGCAGTGGCGGTCTCCGGAGAACCGACGGGGTCCTGTATGATTTTAAGGATTATTGTTTCCCACTGGGTTTGTTTCTGTCCCACCAAGCAAAAGGACGCAAGAAAGCAGTCGTCAGCACAAATATAACGCAAGGAGTTCCCAAAGAAGGTGCCGCATGCCGTGAATACATCAAGCCAACGACATCTGAACCTCACAACGTCCTATGCATATCCTATGCATGGAACGAGGATGGTCAATGTGGCCAGCAATGGCCAAGCATGCTTGAGCATTGGCGCTGCTTGTGAGCTGGGCATGCGGACCCTTGCAATTGCACTATGAAGTAAACTTCTTTGCCAATGATTTCGGTGACTGATATTCTTCAACTGGTCCTGCAAAAAGTGGCTTTCAGGTTTCACCACCTGGGAATTTGGGTGTGCAACCGCCCTCTCATTTGCCCTGTTCCCTGCGATTGGGAAGCGGGGGAAGAGATTGGTTGCTTGGGTCATTCTTGGCACTAGGTCGGTCTAGGGTAGCCCGGGCAAGGAGTAAGTTGGGAAAGAGAGGTTTTTGTGGACCGCAGGCTGGATCAGATATACCTGGCAGGGTGTCCAAAAACAGCGGACCTCCCAACTGTCAAGGATTTGTTTTAAAACTATTTTCTCCCTCTAACAAGGGTTCCGCATCATTATTGGAAGCGCATGAAGCGCCTATATTATCATGTTTGCATTCATGATAATCATGCATACGTTTATGCGGAAAAAGAAGAAGAAAAAAACAAATAGGACAGGAATTCACAGATGTGGAGATTACGTGGCTATACTGACATGCATGTTTGCCGTTGTGCCCATGTGCAGTGACAGATGTGTGCGCACTCCGGTTCTCAGGCACCAAGTGTGGGGGAAGTGCTCTTTGGCAGGTCCTTGGCTGCGGCATCCGTCGCGTGCTTCTGAAGCGGGCGGAGTGCGTCTACGACGGCATCTACCGATTTCATGTGGAGAGGCGCGCGACGTGAAGATTCGGCGGGTGCGAGTGTCTTGTTGACTTATTTGTCCAGTTTTCTACCTCCGAGGCTCGACACTTTTGCCCACGAAAAATCATGTCAATCGTGTCGACCTCCTATCTATCTACCCATCCGCATACCTATTTGCCTGCCGATGTAAGTACCCATCCGCCGACCTACAGCCCTGCGTACTTTAGCTGCCTGCGGTTCTTTGAATGTTCTTCGATTGCCATTTGCGGCTGTACTTTGGCCATCTCTACTTATCAGACTAACCCGACCTGTCTTATTAACCCACATCTGCCCGCATGCTTAAAGCGGTGTAAAACAACTGAGCTGTGCACCCATTTGCATTCGATGGAGAAGATCCACTTCGCAGCAGTCGGCACGGATGAAGCCCAATGAACACTGGAGTAAAGCAGATACCAACTGGTGCAGGAAATTGTTCCGTCCACAGTGTTGCCTTAGCAGGGCTTGGCCTCGGCATTGGGTTTCACAGCCTGGTTCCTATCAGCCAGGCACTTTTTTGGTTGTGAAAGAAAGGGGCGGTAGCGGTGACAACTTGGACCAAATGCGTTGAGAGAACCGTAGCAAGGCATCGAACTTTGGTAGGTGCCCTGTCTGACAGGGGCGCGACTCCGTCACATGCCGTATCAAGCATGAAGTGCAAGACCGACTGCCCCCCCATGTTGCACATAAGTGGCCATACAATTGCAGAGGGAGCGGCAAAGTCTTGTTTTTGTCGTTCGGCTAGAATTTGAAATTTTGTTTGCTGAGCATTGGTGGATGGACAATTTTTGCATCAGCTGGGAAGGATGAAACTTCACAAATACTGGGAAACCCGCAGATTTGCCTGATGCCTGGCGTGTTTTTTGTCCATCCACCCATTCAGTTTCTCACCATGGCCGCTTGTCAAGCTCCGGACTCCGCCGGCAGGAGAGATCTGACGCAGGCCATGTTTGAGTTCCGAGATGCGTACGACGACCCTTACCATCACTACAAGGACCCGCCGGCGTTGGTGTTTGAAATGCCGGGCTTTTGCTTTTGGGGGGCCTTTTAAAGGGACCCCCTTGAAAGGAAGATGCCAGTGTTCCAAGGGGTCCCACTCGTTTTCACTGCTTCTGCACAACGCTGATGCCCGTGAACCATAATGAGCCTACTCGCGTTTTGTTTGCTGCTGATGATGTAATCAGAACAAACTGTTGCATCTGGCCATTCAGCAAGGCCTTGAGGAGAGGGACAAGTCCACTTCCAGCGCTGCAAAGGCAGGGATGTGCCCCGCGCGCCAGGACAAGTCCTTTAAGGATGATGTGGACACCGCGCTCCGGGCCGCGGTGCTATCTCACCTAGTGCAGTTCAAGGAGCTCCACTGCAAAGACAGCGGTAGCCCCAGTCACCGGTCACCTGAGAAGCTGGGTGCAAATAGCCCACATTTGTTGATCTTCATGCAGAAAAAGACAAGCTCAGGTGATATCCCCAACAGCATGCGGTGCATTTTTTAGTGCTCGCACCACCCCACACCGCAGCCTCGCAGAACCTCGTTTTTACCTCGTGGAACCCTGGTGGAACCCTCGTGGAACCTTACCTCAGGGCTGCCCCGGACCACCCCGGAGCCTATCAGGGCTGAGGCCCCAAAGCCTTCAGCTGTTGGGGAAAAGGAGTTGGGTATTCTTTGATTTGTCCAGATCCCCTATTTGACACCCAGCAAAACCGCCCGTTCATGGCTGTGGGTTGAGACCACGGGCCCTGGAAATGCACGGCTTCCTTGTGGGTGTCCCTTCAATATCGCCAGCCAGGTGTTTGTGCTTTTGACATGCGCCCAGTAGAGTGCCTGGTTAGAAGTGCGTTGAGGGAGCTGTAGCCGCAGAATGGAACAACTGACAGGTAGGTAATCAAACGTGTTGTTCAGATTCAGGGAATGTAACGCACACTTGCAGTCCAGCAATGATGTATCATCATGCGTTGGATGGAGACAACACCCTGCACAATTTTACTCCTTAACCATGAGAGGGCGTCATGTGCCAGGAGCTGGATTTCAACATACTGTCAGCTTCATAAGGTTTGCTTTGGAGCACCATTTTCTATTGATCCATGCTGGCTTGCGTGGCTTAAGTCCAAGGCCAGATGGAGCTTGTGAGTCACATCTCCGGCATCGCCCTGCCCTGGGAAAAAGCGGTGGCGCGGATCCCCGACACGGAGCCCATCCACTGGGACCTGTATGAGTGTGAGTGATGTTCCACTTGTTTTGGATAAAGCGGACGTTTCCAGAACGGTTGACCATTTTTGGGGCCTTTCTATGGAAGCAGTGGCCACGAAACACTTTGGTGCTTGCTAGGTTTCTAGCTCAGGTAAGTCGAAAGATGTTGCGTTCCTCTATATACCTTGCATCTATGAACAAATTAAACGGCATGTTGCTGAGTTCATGCCGTCAAACATGCCAGAAGCTGTAGGTCAACAATGTTGACCTTCAATACGTAGTTTGCATTGGTCCAATCACTGTTTGCGGTTGCGGAAGGTGTCTCCAATAACATGAAGCCTTTGCATTAGCGAAGTGTTGCCGTTTGGCGTTACTCTGATTCCCTTTCGGTGGGTTTCTTTTCACTCTCAGACTTGCCGCTTTTCGGCCGTGGCCCGTGATTTGGAGCCCGGTGGTTTGGAGGCGTTCCTGCGGTTTCCCATCCTTCTGGAAAACGGTTGCCAGAGCAATCCAGAAACTCCAAGCCACTTAGAGGGAAGCTGGAAGCTGAAGCCGAGCGTTTTGGAGCTTGGTGCACCAAGCCGCGGTGCCGACAATGAGGTCCAGCACTTTCCTGTGACCTTTCGGCTGCTCTTGGATTCCTTCCTCAATGAGAACCAGATCATCTTGGAGAACATCCAGCTGGACTATTGCTGCAGCCCTGGTCCTCTTTTCTTGTCAGCTCAGCCCTGGTTAGTTGGTGGCTGGTTTTCCGGAATGGGAAGATCCAGAATGGAAGTTAGGAAGTCCCTCCCCCCCCGACCTTCGAACCATCAACTTACGATAACTTGAGTCCATGTCGCCGAGAATGGCCGAGGATGCTCCCAACCGTCGCTTGAAATGCCCAAGTTCTGAAGGCGACAAACCTTTGAATGCCTGCCAGGTGCCGGTTGCACACGTGCGCTGAAAGTGCAGAAGGGTGATATTTCAAAAGGCACCGACACAGAGAACCTAAGGCATTAGTTACATGCTCAACTATGTATGAATGGAAACACTGTCATACCAAATAACTTGCCAGAGAGAGAGAGACAGAGCTGAGCATTTCCACCAAGCCAACGAGACAAACGAGCAAACTATTCCCATGCACCCAACATGCCGAATGCCGCCTTAAGGTTTTTGTCAGTGCTCTATGCCTGAGGCGAAGACCATGGGTACAAGATCAAAGATGTGGAGCTCAGGGACAAGTGGCGGCTCTACCACCGAAGTCACGCACAATATCGCAGCCCTGGCATGAGCGTGACTGCCCGGGAATCCCATGTCCCTTGCAACATAGCCTGCTGAGTCATAGACAAGAGCATGCCCGCACCGACTTTCTTTTCTCACCTGTTTTCGTCACAGAAGTAGCTGCTGGGTGTGTCTTCACATTCCTTTGTACAAATTAATATTTGTGTATATACACACGTATATGTATGTATATATATATATACACATATATTTATATATACATATACAAATATATATATATATATATGTATATGCATACATATACGTGTATATGTACCTATATATGCTCATTGTGACGAATCTCTTTCGCAACATGTCCCGTGGCATTAACAGCATGCCTTGGATGGCGCTGGTCTCCTTGCCAGGCATCATCTCCACAGATGAGGCGATGGAACAGGACCACCTCTGAAGCTTCGGCAAATAATTGCGCGACTCGGACATGTCCAGCGACCTTTGCGAGATGTTTCGCGGGGGTTCATCCTTTAACCTTCTGTCCTTTCAGTGTCCCGGTTAAACGGTTAGAGGATTAGGATTGAGGCTCCACCTTCATTTTGGACCCTAGCTGCAGGTTCGGAGGCCTAGCTAGCTGTTCGCGAGTGAAAACGCTGGACTTGCCTGTCAGCGAATAATTCGCGGTTTTTGGCGGCTGGCGGCAAAGGCAAGTAGCTGGAGTCAGCTTGAGCATGCCATCCTTCACCTGTTGCAGCTTGAGGACATGGCATC
The DNA here is from genome assembly GCA_963377175.1 of Effrenium voratum. Taxonomy (NCBI): domain Eukaryota; class Dinophyceae; order Suessiales; family Symbiodiniaceae; genus Effrenium; species Effrenium voratum. Next base: position 551,929 of record CAUJNA010001713.1, on the reverse strand, counting down.
TACAGAGAGGATGGGGGTATCTAACCAACCCTTCAAAGGCGAAATGTGGCGGAGAGGTTTGCAAGGCCAATGCCTGCAGTCGAGCTCAAGGCATAGTCCATCGCAGAAGCGACCTTGGACGTCTCACTTGGCCCTGCCTGCACGTTGGGCACTTGTGGTGAGGTAGCTGTTCTCTATTCTCAGCACGTTGCACTCTCGTTCCTATTGCATGTGTTTCTTGCCTAGCAACACCTGGCAATCTTTCCTGAAGCACCGCTTAGGCAGCTGATTGATTGGACATGGCCATCACTCAATATCCACTTACGTCATGTGCTCTCATGAGGGATTTAGCAGGGAGCACGAAGCGCAAATGGCCAAGCTAGAAAGCGCAGGCTGCCAACCAGAAAACATGAAACAATGACTCATGAGCGTATTACCTGATCACGCACGTGGGTGCAATGGTCTCATGAGAGCTTGAACCTACTACTACGGGGTAAGGATGTTGCCAACCCGATTGTGTGTGTGTGTGCTTTTAAGAAGCTGCTGGTTGCAGCGTTGTACCCCATGGGTAGTCTATGTGATGCCTGCACTTCGGGCCTTCAAACACAAAGGTTGGAGCACGTGGCTGCCCTTATGCTAGGATAGGCTTAGCCTTGCGCATAGCTCCGGCCATGGCAATAGCACTTGTCAAACGAATGCGTGCGGGCGGACCTTTGAGCAGTGGCGCGAAATCCGCGAAACTGCTCACCTAGCATCATGCCTTGAGAGACTGATGCCTTAGCAGAAAACCTGCACTACGCACATTCTCCAGGGTTCTCTCTACTTCCCCTTTTGGAGGTTTGAAGCACCACCTTTTGGGCCCATTTTACGTGAGCATCCTTTTGGTGGGGTGATTGTAGGGAAACCCCGTTCTATTGACACCTGTTTCTTGCGTTCTGTTTGGAATGGTCCGTGGCTCCAACAGACTGGGCGGTCCCAACCCATACCATGGCTTTCTTAAAGCCTCTGAATTCCCCAAGGGATGCACAATGCAGCTCCATGTGCAGGGCAGTTACCTGCATGTGCCTGCCTGAGAAGAAATTCCTTGGCCGAGCCCCCCGGTGCATGAAACTTTTCAGGGAAGCCCCACCACTCTACCTGCCCAAGCACCAAACAGCTGTACCAAGGCTTCTGTTTGTTATGCATGCAGGCACGCAATGCAATTCAAAGCGATGCAGCATAAGGCAACGCAACGCACGATATGCAACAACATGACATGAAATGAACTGTGACGCAGTGTTCTCAAGCTATGCTGAATGCGTGGCATGCAGGCATGTCCGTATGTGTGAATGTATGTGATTGCACAAGTGTGCATGCATGCCGGCATTGTTTTATGTACAGGCTTTGGCCAGTATTACCAGGCTAACAAGCATTCATCAGCATGAGGCTCTCCGGGATGGATGCTGCGGGCTTCTGCTTTTTCAGCCACGCCAGGTAGCACGTGTGCTGCGAGAAGCCATTGAGGATGGCAAGTCCAAAGTAGACTTGGAGGCAGGTGATGTGATTCACAGCTGGACCTCGCGTGCATTCACGCGCAAGTTGAGAGCAGTTTGCACCAGAGCCTTCACGCTCCGCTCAGCAGTTTCTCTCAGGTCCTGCTGGTGACGCAGTCTCAGGACATGGCGTTGAGCTGTCCGCTGGAGCTCAGAACGCACAAATATCTTGTGGTTTTGTTGCTGCGCTAATCAGCATTGGTTCCTCAAGCAGCATGCGGTAGTCAAGGATATTTTTGGCGGAAGTTCTGGCAAGCGAAGCCTCGAAAGCAGAAAGAAGATGTGCAAATGATTGAACTTGAGGAGATGTCACATCTTGGACCCTGATTCCGCCCACTTTTGCAAGGATCAATTCAGATAATGTTTCTTCGGGAGAGGTTGTGGAGCAGCCTCTGGGCACCTAGACTGTACGTATTGGACGGGTGTGCATTTCAAGTGCTCCAAATGAATACGGCTGCAAGATAGCGCCAGCTGCAGGGCATGGCTTACACCAATTGCCTCCGCGTTGCTGGGCGAGTCGTGTTGGAATACGACCTGCTTGCTGTGGGCCTTCTGCAAGATGAATTTGCACATGTTGTTGCCTTGAACCTGGGTAGGCGCCTGCCACTTCTTCCATATTTGCATGATCCCAGGTAGCAGATGAAAGTGTGTGGCACATGAGCGACACAACCAGGTGTTATGGCAAGAGAAAGGCTGATGCCCGTAGGGGCAGCCCGTTTGCGATCCGCAGGAACCTGTTGTTCTTCTACTCAGCTGCACACCCCGCTTAGGCCGTGCCTGGCTCAGCCGCATACATGTCATTCCTGGCTGCCCTTTGGGGCAGGGTTTTGAGGCAATGCTAATTCCTGCCAACATGTGGAGATGCCACCTATTCAATGCATGCCCTGACCTGTTTTTTGTTTATTATTTTTGCGTTTGCGGGGGCACCCGACGCAGTCGGTGCAGCCACGCTGGAATCTCATGGCTACGTTTTGTTCTAGATCTATGTCCCAGGTAATGATGTCATCCTGGGTGCCATTTGCATCGGCCAAGACATCACGCAGATGAAGGACCGACACGCAGAGACAAGTTCTCTGGCATGACACCTGACTGCGCCCATGGAGCCACGTGATCAATAAACCTTTGCCCCCGCGAGTTTGAGAAGGGTTTTCCACAAACCAGACCGTGCCTCTCCGCCTCTTTCATTCCTTTCTGGGTCCTTTTGGCCAACTGCAACAGGACAGCGAGGGCGTTGCTTTGAAGAGCGGGTAGAAAGGGCATGCAGGGGACTGGCTTTGAAGAAGGGATATCCTTTATGAGCTTGTCAAGTCTGTTTGTTCGAGCAGACTGTAGCTGACTGCGCATATGTTTGGGCAATTGGCAGTGCGGCAACATGTTGTGTCGGACAGGTGTTGTCAATAGCCGTGGCAACGTAAGCTGGTGACAATGATGTTGCTTTATTTCTTCGGGGTGCACAGTGCACAGGGACGCCTTCAATCAGGGGACCTCTACCGTGAACATTTTCCATGGAAGCCTCAAGCGAGAAGCCTATGGCCAGCTAGCCCAGGCGCTTCCTGTTTGTTTGCTTGTTTGGTGCGCTTGTTTGCTTGCTTGCTGTTTGCTTACTTGTTAGATTGTTCGCTTGCTTGCTTGATTTGCTTGCAGTGTATGAACATATGTGCTTTTGTTGTGTGTGTGTGTGTTTTGTTTGTTTGTTTGTCTGTCTGATTGCCTGCCTGTTGGCTTTTCCGTCTGCCTGCCTGACTGCCGGCCTGTTTGTTTGTTTGTTTGTTTGTTTGTTTGTTTGTTTGTGTGTTTGCTTGTTTGTTTGCTTGATTGTTTGTTTTTGTTCAACAAATGGCGGCCTCAGCGGCTGTTGCGGGTAAAATGATGCCGCGGTGCATGAGCACCATCGGCTAAAAAACTGCCCCTGTGGGAGCGGTCCGCGGAGGGAGTCGGAGTGAACAGGCCCTAGTCTCCATGAAGGTCCTTTTTAAAGTCAAGGAGCTGGAGATGAAGAAGTCGAGCATTGCGGCGGCTGTCACGCATGAGCTTCGGCGCTTGGCCTCAAATTGCTTGGCAAAACTTGACGAATAGCTTAGACTAGCATGTCACTACGCTCCTGCCAAACGTCAACATCATGTGGAGCTTGCCACAAGAAGATACTGTATATACCCCCACAAATGGGCGGCTTCAGGGAGTTCATGCTTTAGCGGCTGGATGACACGGTGGTCCATGGTGGGGGATGTGCTGGTTTTTGGAGAAGGCCTGACTGCAGGGTATGAAGCTTATGCTCAGGTTCCCCTTCATCGCTTCCCCCCAACAACAGATATTTTGCAATGGCATGCGTTCTTGGGAAAATATATTTAATTCAGAGGGCAGGGGGGTTAAGGGCTTCCCGCTTCGGTCCAAATGAGCCCCTTTGTGTCCTTTGCCGGCATAGAAACCGTCAATGTTATAGTTCACTAGGGAATCTGTTGGTTTAGACATGCTTTAGTTCAGCTGGCTTCTGTGGGAGGTCAGGGGTCCGAACAGAGCGTTTATTTTGTAGAGATGAGAGATTCACAGTGGACCACCGGCAAAGTCCATCAGCAATGGTCACAACAGGAGTTTCATCTTATAACGTCACCATCCTCAAGCATTAGTCTAATCTGTTTCCAACCTTTGTGGCCATTTGTGGGATACGTCAATGTTGGAGAGCATCCACAGGTGTCCGACCTCTCAGTCAGGGACGGCATATCTGAAGGCTTTAACTGGCGGATGCCCTTGCTTTGGTGTGGGTTGTTTCTCACAGCACATCTCCTTTGAAGCCAGGGGATGAGGCTGACCAGGGGGGAGTTCACCTAGTTCACCCAGAAACGACTGGATTTTCACTTTGAGGATCACTTTCCACGCTGAGAAATCCACGGAATGGCTCGTTTTGAGGTCACCTTTGCACGGCATCATCGCCCTGAGCGAGCAGCTCATATCTGCCAGTGGGATGCCCAAGGAACTTGTGAAGGTGACCTTGTTTCCGCTTTTTCTGGAGGGGTAGTGCCCCTGTTTCTATTGGCCACTGGGGGTTGCGGGCATTCTGCAATGCTTCTAAAAGGGGATGTTGCTAGGCTGACATGTGGATTTCCTGTGGCGACCTGGCGTGGATTTGACAAGGATGCCTACCATAGTGCCGACGCAATGCGCGCATTTGGATGGGTCTGTGTTTGTGAAAGACAACGACTCGCACACCCGTGATGATCCATCCGGCAGGCGAGGAGAAGCAGAAGCGGCCGCTGACTATGCAAGGCACCTGGCAGGTGACATATATGCACAGGCTGTTCAGATTCCAGGAGCAGGTGCACTAAATGTTGCCACCCCTCACGATCATATTTGGCGTCACCTAGAAAGGCAGGCTCAATCCAGTTCAACAGTAAATTGTAACCCCGCATGCAAAGCCGCATTATTGTTTGCTAACGTCGAGTTGCCTTTCCCTACCGGTTAAACACATCGCCCAAAGGCTTGCCCACGTAATCTAGCTGCCCTTGCGTCCCTGACATGTGCAGAACCCGCATGGCTTTGGAAGAGCGGCGGAGCACAAAATTGTTGCAGAAAAGGGCGAACTCCCTGCCTACTCTTGGACCAGCTTTTTGAGCTGTGGATGGTCATTTTCCTTTGTAGGGCACCATAAAGTGCGAAAGGTTTGTTATTGACAAAGGGGGCCAGCAGAAAGCATTGACCATGACGTCCCAATAAAAAAATCAGCTGGCCACCGTTTTACTTGCTATGAGCGCAGCAACTGGAAGCCGGCCTGCTGACGCACAAGCGAACTTCTGCTACCGAGAGGCAAATCGGATCAGATAATTCTTCCTGGCATTTATGGCACACTACGGGGAGCTTTCGGCATTTCCCAATTTGGCCATCCGATTTGCCACGCCCATGCAGATGCGAATGATATGAATCATGTTCGTCAAATCTCCGGAGCGTCCTGCAAACTGAAACTCAAAGTCCTTGCCTGTCTGGGCCACTTCCCATAACTCCGCCCAGGGGTTTTACTGCCATGGCAGACGTTGGTTCCCATGTTCGCTGCAACAGGCCCAGCTGAAATGTCGGGTGAAAGCTGATCCCCTCGTAAGTTCCTTAGCTCCGACGTGTGGAGCAGTGCCCCGTTGACCTTGGCTAAACCCTTCGGCTTCATTTCCTTCGCTGCCTTTCGCATTTTGAGGATCAGCCACTGCGCGCGGCGGCTGCTGGGCCTGGTGAGCAACATCATGGATTTGTGGTGGGCTCGATGGAACGGTTCCGGTATTCATCCCAAACGTGCTTGACACTGTGGTGGTTTGACATGATTTGACATAATATGGGTACGGGTCAAAATTAAACCATCCTGGGAGCGCTGGTTTTAGTCCGTGGTTCCTTTTACCAGGGTTCCATTTTGGGTACCTATTTTTGACCAGAATAGGTACAATTCTTGGTTTTAAAAGCTGGCAAGGGTTTGAAATCCTCTAAATCTGCTGGTATTTTATGTGGTAGACGAATCAGAATAAAACCCACGGGATGTCTTTGCGGCCTTGTACCGTGCCGCCGCCAGGCGCCCCAATGGCTTGGGTCACTTGGAGACATTTGGGCCACTTAGGATTTCACATGTAGCCGCTGATTTCAAGCATTCACTATTTAAGCAGGTGGTTTTGGATGCATTTTTTTCAGGAGCCTTGATCAAAAAGGCTTGTTCATGTTTGCATGATTTCTTGAACCCAAGTGGCCCCAATGCCGGACGCCGAGTGCCGAATACTTGGCCATGCCTGAGGTCCACCCTGGTGCAGAGCAAAAGATTTCTCCTTGCCAGGCGCGGCAACTTGCAGCGTTCCACCAAGTCGATGTCCCATGACCGCCTCGCATGTCGCAGGACAGCTTCTTAAGACTTTTCTGGGTGTGCGGCTGGTTTTGTCCAAAGTGGGTAGAACTGAGGCGCATTGCCACTTTCTCGAAAATCCACAGCCAAAGCTGGCAGTGGACCACCAGCCAAGGCCAGTTGTTTTTTCCGACATGACAACTATTGGGCCCTTTCGTATACGAGTTGTCTTTTTTTGGGATGGAAATCCAAGGATTGTGCTATCCGCCATGCACCGGCGACCCTGGCGTTAAGTAACTGATGTGGCAATTCCCCTGGCGTTGGTCACAGCACGGGCGAATCGAGAAGCTGGGGCTGGGGCCCTCAGGGATCCCGTGCACATGGCAAAGCTCATCAAGGAGGTGCGCAGGGCTTTTTTGGGTCGAAGGAGAACTCGCTTGAGTTCGGGGTCTGAGCAAATGTTTGGCGCGCACAGCTGGAACGTTGCTCGGTGTCTTGATTTGCCTGAAGGGCTGCTTTGACCTTGTGGGAGCTGATGCCGCTTGCAGGGTCATGTTCCGAATCATTCATGCACTGCTTTTAATGGACTCTCGGTGACTTAGAGCGCCTGAGGGGCCCTTGGTTTTTGGGCAGCTCGTTTTCGTGTTTCAATCGGTCCAGGTACAGCTGCTGGTCTCCATGGCAGTCGACAAGGTACCAGCAAGCTGCTGCGTTGCGTGTGTGGCTTTCTTCATTAGATAGGATCAAGCAGGCCATGACGCAGCTGCAAGGTTTGCCTGAAGCGCGCAGTGACTGCTACAGAATGAACAGTGTAACTCACACGGCATAAAGGTGTTTCTTTTCAACGGCATCCTTTTTAGGGATGGCTCAAAATGGAAACCAACACAAAATTCACTCTTTGTAGGGTCCCATATTGCCAAAGTCGCGTAGCCTGACCCAGTGCCTAGGGTTTCTGTCTTACTTTCGCGCGAGGCGAACCGGCCAATCAAGACGGACCGGGTGCGCCTTCTCATCAACGTGCCGGATCAGCAGACATCTTAGAACAGGGAGCCCTCAGGTTGGAATCCAGATACTATGGTGTAATTCAAGCCTTTGCCTTAGGAATCCTCATATTTTGACTTATCATTTGGCGCCACTTGCCAATGCCTGGACTGGCTTGATTGATCAGAACTCAGCCATGCCCAAAGCAGACACTGCATTGCTGCGCAGAAGGGAAACGTAAGACGGCACCGCTTTGCGCCAAATTACAATTGGCCGGCCGGTGGCCATCCAGTTGCTTCGAGGCTGCCGATCATCGAGGCGCTTTTTTGGGTCTCGGTGCCGGTCTTGTGTCGGACGCCTTGCGCTGACGAAAACATGGTGGGGAGCACCATGTTTTTGTGGTGGCGCATGTTTGTCACATGGAAACAAACGGCAGGATGGATCAGGAGGGCCAGCCACATATCCAGGGAAACTCTCAAATAACTCAAATGCTTACCTGTCCGCGTAGCCAACCAGGCTGATGCCCATCGTTGCATGCAGATGCTCTACAACTTGGTGACGAATGCCCTGGACCCAGTCATTTGGGATCGGCAAAGCGCCAATAGCATAGTCTCTAAGGAGGGTTAGGGTTCCATCCCAGGCTATCATTCAATAAAAGCGGCACTGATGCTGTGGAAAGCAGGAATGACAGACCGTCGGCTTAGATGGAGCCCGCTGTGCAAGGCGCTGAAGTATACTGTGCAAGGGGACGTGGAGGCGGGACTGGCCACTGCCACAAGTTCACTCGAGGGCAAGTGTGGCTAAGACGTTAGAATGAAGGACTCCCTTCTAGGAACAGAAGCAAGCAATGTCTTGCTGTTCCTATTGCGCACAGGTGTTGTTTGTTGAAGTTGTGGGGCCCAATGTTGGATGATGGATGCGTGTCTTCGCCACACGTCTTGTTTGTGTTCATTTGTTGTCTTCTTTTTGGACTGCATGTTGGTAGCTGCTATGCGTTTGCTCCTACGCTCATATCCAGTTTCTCTTGTTGGGAGCTTTTCAAAACCTCCGCACAGACTTGGATAGAAGTTGCCAAATATCGACAACGGAAGTTTTTAAGTCAAATGCCTGGGGCGTAGGCTCAGGTCCTGCATACTGCGTCAGTCCATGCCTGGCTGGCGAGAATGTTCACGCGACCGTGCAGGTCTCAGCCATTGCGGACGATGAGAAGCAAATGCTCACCGTGCAAGTCCGAGACACAGGCCTCAGTGAGTCGTGATGCGTCGACCGCGCGATCAGTTGATGGGTAAGAAAGGTGTGCTCAGGTGTGCTCCATTTTGCTGTGCGGGCTGGATGCTTGCCGTGACATTAATTGCATTACGGCGGCCCTGTAATTCGAGAGCTTCGGATTCATGGCTATGGCTTCCAGCGATTTCCGGCTGGCTTCCGTGAGGAGTGCTGGTAAAGGACACCAGCTATATATTTGAGAACCGCACTGCACGCTGGTGGCCCAAAGTTGAGGCTTGACGGTTTGCGCGAGGCATCGGAATTGCGGCGACGGCTCGGGAGCGCATCTTTCTGCCCTTTGAGCAAGAGGCCTTTCCGGCATGGGATTGTTGGGCAGGCTGACCAGATTTGGGATATGAAAGCGTGTCCTGCAAGAATCCGGGAACCTTTGGGCCTTGGACGACTGAAGTAGCTCAGGCTTCGAGGCTAAGACCAGTTGTGGGCGGGCCGATTTTTGTGATGCCATGGCAACGGTTCAAAGTGACAAAGCAATATAAAGCAATCATAGTTGTACGACAAGGGTGGCTCTCCGCAATGCTGCGAAGCCTGCCACTTGATTTGTTTTCTTCTTGTGAGGTCGGGATTCTTCTTTTGGGGTTTGGAAAAGGGCTGGCTGCGAAATGTTCAGTTTCTGCTCGACAACTTTCGCAGGGCTCAGGTTGCTGCGGCATTCGTCTTCTTTGCCCGTTCCACCCTCCAAGTTGCGCACGCCTTTTGCAAAGCTGCAGCCACTTGAGCACAGCTCGCGAGAAGATCCCAGTCTTTTGCGGAAGATGGGGTAGGCAATTTGCTTCACATGTCCAACTCACACGCCCAGTGCTGGGATGTTCGCACGTGTTAGCTTACATGTGTTACACGGCTACTTGACTCAAGAACAAGATGGCTGCACCCACTTGCTCCTGTTTACAGCGCTGCTGTAATTCAAGGCCACTGTTGCGTTGCTCAAGGTGGCTGAACAAACAAGTATTACCTAGAAGCACAACTGCTTTCTTTTCTGGAATGTCCTCTATGGTCCCAACTGTAAGGTGGCTTTTGATCGGCCCCCTTATCATGTCAAGGCAGTTCACACGCCGCTGTGATGCTTGGTGCAACTAGTTTCCCCGCCCCAGACCGGGTGCATTCCCAGGGCCATCGGCTATGCTTTCCTCATGGGTCACTCCTGGTTGTGTCAACCAAAATGTCAAGCTTCGGGGTGGACGGAAGGCTGTCATAGATCCCCAGCAAGACCCCACAGCACCATCAATTGTCCAAGGTCTAAAGGTTTCCACGAGTCGCAGATGCCAGATCGGTTGTCCGGCAGGATCAGAGCGACAGCCGGCGTTATGAGGGAATCGGCCTGGGCCTTGCGATCTCGCGGGAGGTGGCAGTGAAGCACGGAGGCCGGGGCATTGGAGTTGTTTTTTGGAGCACTGACCAGAGGCGCGGTCAGTGCTGCCCTACATATGCCGCATTGGTGACTGGCAGGAAGCAGACAAATAAATCGTTGTTCAGAGCCTGCACATCAGCTGCGTAAAGCTTTGCGTTTTGTTATGCACCACTGTCTTCCGGGCTTTTTGCAAGGATATGCGATCCTGCGATCCTTGCTCGGCAGGCAACCTTATCGTTGAGAGTGAGGCAGGCTTCCGTGTATGACGAAGCTGCCCCAACCGCAAACAAGATCGGAGGAACCCGGCAAAACTTGAGAAGTTCAGCTGTGGATGACGCGCTAAGACAAGTTGAGTCCTGTTGCCTTGCCAACGATCAGCCAAATGGCACTGCCTGTCAGCTTGGTGATCCGCCTTTGACTTTCCAGTTTCCCAATTTGGGCCCCAAATGCGCACAGAAGGTCGGCAAGGGCTCCACCTTCACTGTTACGCCTGCCCGGCTGAGTTGCGTGAACTGATGTGTCAGTGTCACCATTGTCTATTTCTTGTCAGCTCTTCCATGTTTTGTGCGAACCTCCTGGCATGCAATACCATTATCTGTTTGCACAGAAGTTGCTTTGTCATGTCATCTAGCATTGCTTCTTGTTTCGTTATTGCATCGTGGGCACATTGCCGCACATGCGCCTCGGCCGCCTTGCCATACTAGGTCAGCCTTTGGTAGCTGTCCTTGGGTCTGTGGGAGTGGCGCCTTGTGGCTCGACGTGGACCCCTTATGAATCAACCCCCCAGTTTGGAAAGAGGGTATTCCCATTCAAAAGTGATGATTCCCCTCTAAACACAGGGAATCCCAGGGACACGCCCCTTAGCGTGGGGTCATTATTATTACAACCTTAACTTGAGATGCCGTTCAGTTGAGAAGTGTTTGTAAAGTCGAGTCTTCAGGCCATGTTCCCAGGATGCCTGCCTCGGTATTGTTAGTGCGTTGTTACTTGCGACGCCAGGCTGCCATACAAGAGGATGACGACAGGCAAATCTGAGGAGGTCTGGCTGTCGGTACCTCAGTGCAAACCAATTCCGACTTCCGCCAAGCCAACCTCGATAAATTATTCTGCGCTGCAGAGTACCAAACGGGCTGCTGGATGGTTACGGCGACGTCAAGCGCGCCGGCACACAAGTGTCAAACAAGCGTGCATACATATTATACGCGTGTCTATGCACATGAATGCATAAAGACAACTTTACATATGTACACATCCATATGTATGCGGTATTCGTGTACACGTGTACATATACATCTCTCTCTATCAATATGTATATATATATATTATATTTATACTATAGACGTACATACATACATACATACATGCATACATACATACATACATACATACATACATACATGCATACATACATACACATACACATGCACATACACACAAACACAAACACACACACACACACATACACATACACATGCACATATGCATACACATACACATACACATACACATACACATACACATACACATACACATACACATACACATACACACACACATACATACATACATACATACATACATACATACATACATACATACATACATACATACATACATACATACATACAAACAAACAAACAAACATACATATTGCGCGTTCACATGTATATGCACACATGTGTTTGATATGCATACGTATGTTCGAATTTACACATGCAACTTCCCCCCCCCCCGCTCCGCCCCCCAATGGACCCACGTTTTGTCAGTTTCATTGCAGACACTCGGGACAATGGACCTGCGCTTCGTGAATTCCATAGTAGACATTGCAGACCATCCCGGTGTCTCCACCAAGAAATAGAAACCCAAATCAAACTTGGAAGAGCTTACTTCCCGTTCCATGACGACAATTCAGCTGCAGTTTTGGAAAGGGGTTCCCAGCAAAGCAGCCCGAAAGTCGCTGCACTTTGGCAGCTCCAGCTCGAAAAGCTCAACTTTTACACTTTGGCAGCTTCACCATGCCTGAAACAGCTCGGTCATCGTTGTTTACTGTTTTGCCTTGCACAAGTCTTTTCTCTTAACACCTTTTTGGGCAGTGGTGCTTGCCTAATTCGATGTAACGCTTCAACATTCGTCAAGAACATCGATGGACAATCACATTTTAGAAGAACATGCGATGTAAATTGCTGCTTGATGTAAATTAGCAAACCAAGTTCAACTTTAACCGATTGCATTTCCTTAGGCATGCCGAATAGGCTGAATAAAAGCTTAAATTGAGAAGTTGAAATCAGCATCCATCAGCATTTGTCAGACCAATTTCCCCCCTCCAAATAGGGTTGAACTGGGCAGCGTGTGCTTATTCCCCACGAGAGGCTCAAACAAGATTGCACAGCAAAGTTTCTTGGACATCAATGCTAGAGGCATATAGAACTCGAACTCACAAATGCGAAACCCCACACGCATTCCCAAAGACATCCCCAACAGCCCAAAAGCAATCCACCAACTCATCCCTCATCACATGCCCCAAAAGCATCCCCAAAGATATCTCTACAAACAAAGCATTCTCAACGACAAAAACACATATCCGTAGACATCCCGCCAAGCGCCCCCAAGACTCACCCCAAAGTCATCCCCAAAGACATGACTATTATTCATGGTGTTCTGGTATCTTCTTAGCAGACTTCACCTCTTGCAGAAAAGAGACAAATCATGCTGAAGCTACGCAACCCTTTGCACAAGACAATTAGAGGTCATGTGCAGGATAGGATTGGGTGATTCGCGTCCGTTGACGCAATCAATCTGCTGCGTTCCTGTGCGCCGAGGGGGGAGAAGAAACCGGACGTGTCGCCTGCGGCTATCTCAGGGCCAGGGCAGTGCGGGATCCATGGCTGTTTGGTTGCATGACCCCGTGCGCGCAGTCTGGAGGTGTGGTTTGCATGCAATGTTGCCGTGTAGTGAGCTTTGCAATTTCAGGCACCAGCCTCCACAACGCATGTCGCAATTAGAAAGCTAGCATTAGCTGGCAAACTTTTCTGTACAAATGCCAAGCAGATACAAATTCACTCCTGCCAGCCTCATCATGCACGATTGCAGCCAAACCTGTCGTTTGTTCATTGGCCAGAGGAGAGTACCTCATGCTGGACAGGTGCTTTCACGCCTAAGATTATGTGGTCTTCTTTAGTGGGAGACTGGTGGGAGATGTGTCCGCCGTGGACTTGACTTGAGTTCGGGAAGTGTGTCAAGAAATCGAGCATATTGCCCTGTAGGCGCTATGTTGTCAGTGTGAGGGTGGCAGCCAAGACAACGTCCTGTTGCTGCTGTCATGTTGTTGGTGTTGTTGTTTGCTTGTTGGTTTGTCTTGTCTGTTTGGTTGTCTGTTTGTTTGCTTGTTTGTTTGTTTATTTATATTTGTTTGTTGTGGTTGTTGCTGTGACTGTTGCTGTTGCTCTTGCTGCGGTGGCGGCGGCTGGTGTCGCTGTTGCTCTTGACATGCTTTGGACACACGGGAGATTGCGGATCTGTTTCACGCTGGGTCCGTTGCATGCCATTTGGTTTTCAAGCGCGTTCCCCCGAGGCAAGTGAAGGGCCGCACGTGGCGAGCCAGGAGCGGTTCAGATCGTAGTTTTGTTGATTACGACGAACAAATGGTGTCGCCAACATCCTTCTCGTATCGCTTTCAACGGCTGCGCATGCGGAACTGCTAGTTCCACCAGCAGCACAAGGCTACCCAATTTCAATCGCAAAGCTTTCCAGCTGCTAGCAGTTCTGAGTCGCATTATTTGTTTTACGCGCGCTTGTAGCAAAACATTGGTGGTTGTTCCTTTTCGATTTCAACGTGTGTCCACCGCTAGGCCAGTTCATGTTGAAATTAGCCGATGCTTGAACCAGAGCCTGGTGTACGCAGAAGGTTGATCTATCCTTGTGATATTTCTGGGCCTGCGGCCTCTAGCCGGCTACGCCTCTTTGAAGTTATGCCATGTCATGTCATGTTTTTTGCATGAAAAACGTTGGTTATGCATGTTGCCCACCCCAACCCCAGATGATGCCGGGGATGCCAGCTTTCTGGGCCCCAGCCGGGCCCCAACCAGAAGGCTGACATGGGGTCGCGCGCGCGCGCCAGAGGCCCCAGAAACAGCAGCCCAAAAAGAACAGCCAGCAAGCCAGCCCGGAAACGCAAATGCAAGAAACCACCGTAAATAGCAGCGTTTTGTGCCTGGGGTCGCGCGCGCGCGCGCCACGAGGCCCGAAAACCAACGGGAAAAAAGCAAGGACCGCGCAGCACGCGAGCCAGCCACAGCAAAAGCAAAACGGACAGAACAACAGCCCAACGCTCAGCACAGCAGTTTTTAGCGGTATTAACAGCGTCTTGTAGAGCGAGGACCCAGCATCGCCGGCATGCCCGGCAGCGCTTGGCCCCAAAATGCGCAAAAATGCATCAGCATCATCATCATGTTGGGTGATTATTTCATTATCGTGGCGCTCTTCTTTTTCATATAACTGCTGGTAATGCTGGGGATGCAAAATGATGATTATCATCAGGATCATCATCATCATCATCATCATCCTGACCCAACCTGACATGCAAAGTGACGATTATCATCATGACTGCTGGCGATGCTGCGGATGCAGAGTGATGATTATCAGCATCACTGATGATTTGCATCATCAGGATCATTATCATTATCGTGGCGATACCTTTTTCACACACGTTTCAAGTTTGCCGTTAGACCCGACTAGAAATGCAGAGGATGCGTAGTGATGATTGTCATGAGAACTGCGGGCAATGCTGGGGATGCATAGTGATGATTATCATCAGGATCATCATCGTCATGCAAAGTGATGATTATCACCATGACTGCTGGCGATGCTGCAGATGCATAGTGATGATCATCAGCATTAGGGATGCGTAGTCATGATTGTGATGATAACTGCTGGTTATGCTGGGGGTGCATAGTTCATCTTCATCATCATCATCACCACCATCTGATTGCATCACGGGGTGCTCATAGCTTACTTCTCGCGATGACACAAAGTCCACGCTTTGAACGAAGTCTTGCGAACAAAAAAAAGTGCCCCCAACATGGTTTTCTTGCCCAAGTTTCCACACAGCGGGGGCGCTTCTTTTAAAAACCATCAAGGTGCTCATCATCATGCGATTTAATCCTGCAGTAGCTTGTCTGAGATGCAGGGAATGCGTCGTCATAATTCTCACAACAACTGCTGGTGATGCAAAAAATGCAAAGTAACAGTTATCATCATGACTGCTGGCGACAATGCGAATGCATTGTAGTAAACATAAGCATCCCTAATGTTGGGTAATAATTTGCATCATCAAAAGCATGATCATTATCGTGGTGCTCTTTTTTTCATACATTTGTTTTAAGAGCGCCGTTTAACCCGACAGAAACGCGTAGCATAAGCAAGCTGGGGGTGCGGCACAGGGCGGTAGCCCTAGCCCTTAGATCCGGCTACGCCTCCTGGGGTAGCATGTCGTCGCTAGACAATTAGCCTGCTAGCTTTAGCTATAGGGGCTGCGCCCGGGCGCCGCCGACCCTCGCCACTTGGTCGTGACGCGCTCCCTAAATCCGGCACCTCTGCATCACCAGCTCGGGCTTGCGGTTTTGCTTGCGTGTGGGAAACCTCACAAAACATCGCGTATATGCAGGGTTTAGGCAATGTGGCTGACATCATGGGTCTGGGGTTGGGCCTGGGTGATGCTTCAGCGGGGCTTGGTCTGCATCTCAACCCATGAAGCTGTTTTTTAGCAGGAGGATGTCCTGATGATCATGATACGCATCCCCAGCATCACCAGCAGTTGCCGTGACGGCATCGTAATGATGCTCATCACTATGCGTCCCCAGCATCACCAACAGTTATCATAACAATCAGGACTATGCATCACCTGCATTCCAAGTTGGGTCTAACGGCACACTTGAAACGTATATGAAACAGAAGAACGATGATGATCCGGATGCTGCGAACCATCACCCAACATCAGTGGTGATGGTAACCATCGCGAAGACAAGGACGAATACAAACCCTTCCCATGCGCCTCCCCTTTTGGGAAAGGGGTCGGCGGATTCAGGTGGTTTTTGCTCCCAACTTTTAGCGAATCGAAAGTTTTGAAGAAGCAGGCCTTAGCATTTCCGCCGCTCCATCAAGCAACAAGCCACCTCCAGCATATTGAAAGTTGTTTCCCGGTTTCTTTGGGTTGTTAGTCCGGCACGTGAAAGCGGGGGTCCATAGCAGCTTGGTCACCCAGCAAGAATTTTCAGGCATAGTCCCCATTGATCTGTTTTCAAAAGTCAAGTCTTCCCGAGGAACTTGTGCACTTCCATGCTTCGTGAGGGCAATGTCGGGAGACATCGCTTTTCTTCGTTTGTTCCACCCGTCGGCTCCATCCAAAGATCAACTGCCGATCAACTTCTTCAATATGTCCACCAGCTTGGCCACGACTTCTGCAGTGGTACTTGGCAAGGACACGTGTTTTCTCAATAGTGCAAATCAGGCGGAGGCAAACTGAATGGAGTTGCACCTGTGATGTCACAATGGTTTGCCTTTCCATTCAGCTCCGGTCGCAAACACATCATTAGGTCGTTTGCAATTGGTTGGCTCCACTTGGTTGGTGATGAGCCAAAGGCTATTCGGGCGTGTCTCAAAATAGGGGACCCCACCAATTGGCGGGTTTCTTTTGGTTTTCCTCTTAAACCACCCTCAAACATGGCGCCCTCAAAAAGTCGCCCATTCGAGCAACTTCAATATTTGTGCTCATTTTACAAAATCCAGCGACCTAGCAAAATGAGTATAGGGTTTTGGGTACTGGGGCGGCTGCCAGGTGTTACCTGAGAAGGAGGCAGGGTCACCGAACATGCTCAATCTTTGTTGCACACCGGTTGGCATTTTGCTTGGAAAAAGGCAAGCGCAATAAGGCCGCCTGCCGCCTTGCTACATGCTGCTGGCTTCAGACATCTTCTTGCAAAGAAGTAGGCAGAACGAACAGTTTCTTTCCCATGGTGTTTTCAAAGCCTTGGCAACAAAAAATCAACATGCTCTTGCTGCAGTTTAGAGCCCCTGTGTGCAAAGAACGGCTGGGTCTGCGGGTGTGATATGCTGTGATATCCATTACGAAGTGATAGGACACTTCAAACGTGGAGCGCAAGCTTGACTCAATGAAACCCTGATTGATTCATGAGGGGGGTTTCCGTCAGTGTTTTCTGTCGGGTGCCGCCCCATTGCTAAGCCAGCAACGCGGATATATGGTGGAACCGCCAATCCAGATGCAGTGAATTCCCCACCAAACATGGGCAAGCCGTCATGTCTCATCTCCTTGGGGCGGACATTCATGGCTTTGTGCAGTTGTTGTGAGAAGCTTAGGTGGCATCCGCCTCTCCCATTTCCGTATCCAACTCCAGACAGAAGCCTAGGAAGCATCCAGCCACTCGTCGAGCGCCATTTCCTTAAGGCCAGCGCAATCCTTTCCCGTACCCATGGTTTTGTGTCACAACCACTTGAAACAAAAAAGGGCAACATAAACGATAATTTTAATGGACACCATCTTTTATCAACTCTCAGCTTTCTGGCCCCCGACCCTGACTCCGACAAGACTTCAGTCCTTTTGGGGCGTGAATGGCACCCTTTTCGCAACCCTTTCAAAGGAAGATGTCAATTTCACCCCCACAGTTTTTGCGATTGTTTTTTGGGACGGCGCCCTAAATCAGGCAACCCTTAGTTGTTGGTTTGACGTGGTGGCTTGTGGATTTGGACCCCTGGTTCTTGTAGAGGGTAAATGGGAAGCCACCCCCTAGCCACGAAACCACCAATCCAGGGCAAGCTGAGGTGAGGCTTGTGAACTTGGACGCTGAGTCCGTGGTGCTGGCCCGGTTCCCGGCACTGGGAAGGAGTTGTTTTAGACATGGACCTCATTTCTTGGCTAAGGGGAAAAAGGAAGATTGCCTTTTCAGGAATGCCTCATTTTGAGAACCCAAGTTG
>CAUJNA010001713.1:469015-529015 GCA_963377175.1 Effrenium voratum | reverse complement strand
ACTACATTGAGGACCGTCAGGCTGACATATTTGGTGGCCATACCACTCAACTGAGTTCAGTTTCAATTGGTCGGCACAAGGACGGAAAACTCCGGGCGTCGCTCATTCCCAAGAAACCTGGGTCCTTGCGTGGGGTAGCCACGGAGACATTTTCCTTGGTTTCTTTCCGATTCCGGTCAAGGTCATGCCTGCATGAGCTTGGTGACGTCCGGGGTCAAGCCGCAGATGGTCATCATGGAGCCTTGGTTTCGGGGGAGCGGGAGTGCGCTTTTGCGTCGATCATGCTTGTGTGTGCTGACTGATGGTGGCGGTGGGCTCATGGTGCTGGTCATTTGCCACTTTTGGAGGTTCCAAGAAGGGACATGGAGTAACCCAATGCCAAGTTGCTGCCGCTGTTGTGCCCCTAAATTCCAAAGACAGCAGGCAGTTCAAGAGTATCTACTGTAAGTAATTCCATCTTTCCAGGGAGCAAATGGATGAGTCTAACGCCACGAGAGACTTCCCTTGCCTAAGAAATGACCCGTGGCTATTCTGGAAAGCCTTTGAAAACATGGTGTTGGAACGCAAACCCTTGGGCCACTATCTAATACAGACACCCAAGTTGGTCGGTCTTTGCGTGTGCTTCTGACGGGTGCTTCGCAAGATGCAGCGAGCTTAGGATAGTGTCTCTTCGCAGGGCATCCAGGCACCTGGGCCGGGGTATCTCTGGATGGCCCTGACCCGATGGCAGGCACAGAGATTCCAGTCTCTCTCAAAAAAAGCCCTACCCAGCAGTTGCCAGTATGAACATGTCATTTTGCAAGCTCGATCAAATGGGTTGGGCGACCAATGTTACCATCTAATCTCCTCCCCCTATTAATGAATGACCCCCATTAATAATAAATGCAAATCCGAGGCCCGAGACCAGATTTCCACTCCGTACAATTGATTTTCAATTGCCCCAATACTAAACCAATACTAAAGTCTTGGAATCCTTATTAGGGGGCACTTTTAGCAAGCTTCCAGCTCCACTTTTAAAAAGGTGGGTTCCTCAATTCCCCAAAAGGTTGCTTCCCTAAAAGCTGTCTTCCCCAAAAGGTTGGGTTCTTTTGGTGGGTTCCCCAAAAGGTTGTTCTTGACTCTCTCCCCAAAAGGTTGTCCCTGGTTGTCCCTGGCTCCCTGACTTCTTTTTTTTTCGCGCGGCTCCGTAGCTTTCTGCCTGGCTTCCTGCCTGGCTCTGTTCCCCCCTTATAGCCAATCCTGCCTGGCCTCTCGCCTGGCTGTCATCATTTCTGTTCCCCCCAATGAACAAAAATGATAAAGAATTATAATTATACTAACAGAAACAAAACAACTCCAACACATAAATGATAAAAACACTCCCCAAACCAAAAAAAAAAAGAGGAACTAACAGAAATGATGACTTGGCCTCGACTGCTAAACTGCCTGCCTATCTGTCTGGCCTCCCTACCGGGCCATGGCGGCAAGCTGTCTAGCTGTCTGCCTATCTGGCTCTCAGCCTCGCAGGCAGAGGACCAGCCACGAAAACGGCGGCCCTGCCTGCCTCAGCCGGCTGAAAAGCTCGCCTCTCAGCCAGCGCCTGTGCTCCTGTCTGTCTTCGCCTGCCTGTTCACGGTGACGCTGGCTGTCTGCCTGCATGGACATGTACAGGTCCTTGGCTGACTCGCTGGCTAATTAATTACTCAAACCTCAAAGCTGACCTGTCTGACCTGACCTGCCTGATTGTCCGCCTGGCCCAAAAGACCTGTCTGCCATGCCTTGGCAAAGCTGTCTGCTGCCTGCCAAGGCTCGCAGCGGCTCTCGTGGCATGTCAGCTTCTTGCCGATCATGTGGACCTCCACGTTGAGCTCCTTAATTACTGCTTGGCTGACTGACTGGCTGAGTGACTGACTAAAAAAAAACGAAAGACTGCCCTCTTCTTCCTCAAGCCAGGGACTGTCTTCCAGTTAGTCTTGGCTCCTGGTGGCCTGCCTCTCTTCCGCTTCTCTGCGCCGGCAACTGCCTTGTCCATCCCGTGCCTGGCAAGAGCAGCCCTGGCTTCCTCCTCTGCCTCCTGTCTTCTCTCCTCTGCAGCCTGCTCCTCTCTCTGCCTGGCCTGCTGACCAGATAAGCCGGGGCTTGCTTGCTTCTCTGGCGTCTTGCCGAACAAGTAGTCCAGTCTGTAGAACACTGGCTTGCCTCTGCCCATGCTCTGCTGCACTGGAACCATCTGCCTGCTACTGCCTGGGCTGGGCAAAAGTTCCTGCCTGCCGTGCTGGCTTCTGACTGCTGAGGGGCCTGGACTGTCTGTTCACTCCTTGCAGCCTTCTTAGGCTCGGCCTTGTCATCAGCGCTTGAGAATTCAAACGCATGATGCTTGATAAACAATCGCATGTCTGATCTGTAATTATCTACCCCTTCCCCCTGTCCTGGCTGTTCTCCAACATCTGGCGCAAGATGGCCATCTGGCTGGGGTCCAAGGACTGCACGAGGCTCTGCAAGGACTGCTCCGTGTGTCCATCCTGGCCACCAGTCTGGCTGCCTTGACCATCTCCAGCCATTGCTGCCGCCCAGATCAGCAAAATGCTGTCTGGTCTGAGTTTTCTGCCTGCCTGTGCCCTGCTGGCTGACTACTGGCTGCCTTCCTATCACTGAATGCATGTCTGGCTGTCTTGAAACCCACACTGCCTTCTCGAGCACTGGACTGTCTCGCAGTCAATCACAAGCTGGCTACCTGACCTGCCTGGCTGCACCCCAAATGTGTTTTTTTTAATTGGGTCCTTTAATTATTGGGGTGTCCCTCAAAAGAAAACATGTCCCCAAAAGCTGTCTTCTAGCTGCGACTGTCTCTCTCCCGTACATGCTGGCTAATTAACCTGCCTGGCTGCAAACAAACAACCAGTAAACTGGTAAACAAATAATTAGAATGATACATCAAATTTCCTTATTGAACCGCTTACTCGCGGAACTTACAATTCAATCCATTTCATCCAAATCCTACGTGAACCCTCACATTGTTGGAAAAGCAAAAAAAACCAACCCCAAAAACCCCAATTAAAAATATATATATATATATATATATATATATTTGGGGGGATTTATTTATAATAGGGGGGGGGCGTATTTATTAATAGGGGGAAGAGATTACAGCACCGAATTTTGTCTTGTTTGAACGGCTCCCGTTAAAAGTGTTCTTCACACATGCCCTTCATTGTGCCGCCTTTGTGCGTTGCATTGGCTCCAGCGCACGCCTCTCAAAACTGAGAGAAGATGGTGACGCGTTGACGCGTCAACGTCGCGTCGACGTGAAAATCGGCGCCATGGAGCCGGTCGACTTGCCCCCGCTGCGGTTTCCGCTGCGGGAGGCGCTGCTCTCGTTGCAGCAGAGCGCCCAAGGCCCGCCCTCCGTGCGCACGGCGCTGGCGGAGTCTGCGTCCCTGGGGTCGCTGGGGCCATACAAGGTTTCCAGCACGGCACCTTGGCGGTTCAAATCCACTGATCACTGATCAAGATTCATATATGTAACTGTATGTATACATATTTCTTTATATTAACATGTGTACGTTGGCATTGTAGGACCTCTCAAAGCAGAATATGGGTGTGCATTTATGTCATGGGATAAGTTGCGCTGGCACCGCATGTGACTTCTACGCGGTACGCCCAGTTGGGAGGCGTTGTGCTAGCAAAAGCATGTTTGCTTGCATAACCACCCTCGCGGCACCTGTCTCATTGATTTGAAGCCACGGTCTTTGAACAAGCTGATGCTTTCAGATATCAGATTGCTTGCAGCGCTTTTGGTTCAGAGCTGACACAGTGGCCAGCCCCGTCGTGGCAGGGCTTGCAAGGAAGGCCACGTTTGCCTTAACTCAAGAGAAGTAAAGAACATTCCCCAATCCTTCGCTTGTCTTCCATTGGGGGGACTGCAAAACTCCACCTTCGCTTCGATGGCCCAGTCAATGACTAAATTCACGCGCCATGTGGTAGGTCCATCCCAGTCGTAAGGTTTCGTGGATCGCGGGTGATACATGTTTTCTAAACTGGGACGCGCCCTATTCAAGCATGGGCTCACTCATCCTGTGAGGTCCCCATTGCCCCGCACATTCATGGGGACCTAGTCTTCTTCACAACGGGAAGATGGAACAGGCATGAAGGGGAACCTCCCCCCCAATTTCATCACTGAGGTTTTCAATTGATCCAAAGGATTGTTGCACCACTGTCGGTTTGGGTCTGTCTTCCTTGACTCGATCCACAAGTAGGTGAAGATATCCGCCGTTTTGATTGCTTCCCTGATTTTGGATATAGCTTTCAAATACCAGGCATTGACTACGAAACATATTCACATGGAGTGAAGCCAAGAAACCAAGAAACTACCCCATTTGCAGCCAAAGCCCAGTAAAACAACAAACTGGCATCTCCTCCAAAACCTTTTTATAACGGGCTAAATCTAGAAGAGAGTCAGAAAGTCTGATTTTCTGTGTGGACCTCCCCCCCCGAAAACGTTTCCGCCTAGGAGAAGAGCCGGGCTTTGAAGAAGATTGGGCGCCTGAAGCGCCGCGGGGAGCATCTGGGCCGCGGCTATGCAGAGGAGCGGCCGCTGAGCACCCCGCGGCCCGCGGAAAGGCCCAAGACGGTGCCCAAGAGCGTGCCCTCCGCAGTGAGCCGCAACAAGCTGGAGATGGTGAGGTGGGTTGGTGGGTTTGGGGAGGGTTTTGACACATGTTGTTTTTGTCCTTCTTCTTTCAGTTTTGTGTTTTTCCGGGGGGAGGGGGTGTTTGTTCGTGTTGTTTATGGGTGTGTGTGTGTTGCTTGTAAATTGTCTGTGTGTGCGAGTTTTGGGAGAGTTTGCAAAGAAGAACAAGGTGTTGAGGTCGGGGTGGGTGTGAGTCGAATTTGAGAGAGTTTGCCTACAGAAGAAGAAACACAGGGTGGAGACGTTGAGGACGTGTAGGGGGTTTAGGAGGTCAGGATGGGTTGAGTGAAAATGGATGTGCTGAAAGAAGCCAGGTAGACCATTAGTTTAAGGTTTGGGGTGGAGTTGCTGTTGGGTCAAAGTGGGTTTGCTTGAGTAAAAAGGAACAGCGGGAGACGATGGGTTTCGCGTTTAGGATGGCAGTTGCCAAACGAAAGCTCAAAACCAGCCGTGGCCTGGCTCAACACATGCTCGGGTTTTGGCAGGGGAGGGAGAACAGCGCCTCAGAGCTGTTTATCAGATACACACGAAAGGCCACCTAGGCTCAGCAGTTCGCCCCGGAGGTTTGCGCAGGATGCCGCATCGATTACCTGGCCCATGGAGAAATCCATTTCGGCGCCCAATTTGAATAGCCCTGCCCACGAGGCTTGGGCCACTGGACTCGGACGTGAGACTCATGTCCGTAGAAAAAGCATTCTTCCTTCCAGTTGAACAATATTCATGCCACGTGGACCCCCTTACAGAAAGACAGGAAGTCTGTGAAAGGGCATCAAATTAATCAAGTTATGTAGAAATTTGGTCTAATTTGATCTAACTGCTCGCTTCACAGCCATCCTTCTATGGCGGTTTCGGCCATAAGTCAAGGGAGGCATTTGGGCTCGGAAAGGCTGCAAAAGCACGGAGAGTCCCGACAGTTAAGCCAAGGCGGGTAGAACATGGTTGAACTATGTCCACGTCACTGCGGGGGTGAAGGGCCTTGTTTGTTGTCGACATGTTCCGACTATTCAAGGCTTGAAGACCATCCGTTTGACTTCGATGCTGCCGGATTCTCGGGCTTTCTCCCCAGATGTTTGCCATCGCTTTGGGTTTCCATCATTGGCCTGAACTTCCCCATGCCTGGCTCCAAGGGTTCATTTGGGCACTTGTAAGCTTCAGCATCTCTGCCAGCAGCATCGGTTTAAGCAAATTGTCACTTTACCATTGTGAGGTGGTTGACCCCCCTTTTGCACGCTCTGGCTCCAAACCCCAGACGAAGGTTGTGAATCCGTGATTGTGGCAACCAGCCAGCCCAGCTAGCCAGCCAGCTAGCCAGCTCGCAGCAGCTAGCCAGCCAATCCAGTCAACCAACCAACGATAGATATGGCTGTGACTTGTTTGTGCAGGACGCTGTTCACCAATCACTTTCAAGGTGTTACGGTATTACAATTCACAGCCACACGGGTGTGAATCGTCTATGGAACATGGGGAGGTCTGTTTAATCGTCTGACAAAAGGAAGCCCACGCCAGCCATATGAAAGGCTGTTGGCAAGAAGCTTTGCTTCGAGCGAGCCCCATTCATCCCATTCACCTCTTAGGATATTTCTCTCAGCTCATGTTCGAACGGGGAGACCCCTGCCCTCGTCGAGTAACGGCACTCTCAGGGCCTCAATAATTCGATTAGGATAATGGGGCATTGCTAAGAAACAGCGTTACTCATCATGAGGGAACAGTCCGCAGTCCTTCAATCGACATACCGGCTAAACTCGTGGCCCAAAAAAAACACACTCACACACGGAAATAATTCACTCCCCGAGTTCCCGGACTTTAAACATTTTGAGAAGGCCATTTTGCGGGAACCAAAAGGTTTGAGCTTTGCATTGTTTTGCAATTCACGCAGGAAGTGAGAATAAGAGCGAAAACCATGACCAAGCCAAACCGCCCCTCACTACCCCCAACCGCCAAGTCGAAGCATCGCTTGGGAAGCGAAATTTCGGCCGTTGGATCCGCAGGTCTCCTTAGGTGACATCCCCCAGACCTGGACTTCTGCGGCCCGCGCGGTGCTTGGGCACGGCCGGCGCCATGCCACCCAGCCCTCGAACGAGGAGCCCCCGCCCGCAGGCGCACGCCGAAAGCCGCGGGGTTTTTGGTTTGGTTGTTGGCCACCACTTGTTGGGATGTTGACCACCCAACAGAATTGTTTTTCTTTGATTTGGTGGTCGGTACCCAACGCATCGTTTCTTGGGATGTGCCCCATACCTTTTCAAAGGCAAACATGGGTTCAAGGTCCAAAAACAGGGGTGCGCCAATTAGGCTTTTCTGGAGCGCGAGCGCGTTTGCAGCCCCACATTTCTCACTTCCCCCCGTACGACCTTTTGGTCGCCAGTCTTGATCCGTGAGTCAAGGGTCCAAAAGAGCAACCTTTCTCAGGCCTTTTGCGGTGGCCAAAACCCACAAAACTCACCAGGTGAGATGGATTGAATACTGGTTCCTGGCAACTCGTGCCTCTATTTGGTCACTCCACGGTTGGTGTTGGGGCTGTGTTTCCCTTGAATGCTTTCTCGCAAATTGGGGGGATACGAACATTGGGATCCCTCATTGCTTTGGGTGATTGGGGCTTCCCTTGAACAGTTTTCCTGCATTGTTTGCGGGGAGAGGTGCTAAGCCTGTTGTTGGCAAAGCGAGAGGCACCCTGAGCCCCTCCAGCTGTCCCAGCCGGCGGGAAGTCTTGGGATGGTGGGTGCCTTTCTGAACTATGCAAAGTGTATGCAGTTGTCACGTTTTTTGCTGTCCTGGTGAGTTGCCAGGCTCTTTCACAGTGATTCCATGGGCAATGAATGGTGAGCGCCCGCCCAAACTGAAGCGTTGTGAAGGTGGTAGAGCCGGGATGTTGGAAGACGGTGTTAAACTTAAACCACATTCAACACTTAGGGGACAGGTTGTTAGAGTTAGGGGCATGTAGCTGCTTGCTATTTCCCTTTGAGGCCATTCTTGCAGCGGTCAAAGTTTCTTGACAATTGTTCTTGGGAGGCGTCCTTTGGAAATCACTGGTAGTTTGCATTGACACATGTTCAAAGTTGGAAAGTAAGTGGCTTTGGGAGGGTTGCTTACCCGGTTGGCTGAGCTGGAAAAGGCGAGGCACGATGCCTCAAGACGGGTCAGGTCTCTCGCGCGACTCCTCGTGGTGCGGGGCATCGTTGGCCACGTTGCCGGGACTGCCAAAGGTGGTGAAAGACTGGGCCGGAGCCTTAGACGGCCACCCAGTTATACCAGCCAATGTGCCGATTGTGCCGAACTGGGCACTGGTTCTTTGAAGGTGCTGTCTAAAATTAGCACCCGCAGGATGTCGTTGTGGTATCACCCAAACTCGCAGTGCAGCAGGTTTGATGTCATCATTTGAAGCAATGCTGCGTTGTCGCAAGTTGCATGCCGTGGATCATGGCGCCGGACATGCGGTTTGAAATATCTGGGAGAGAACCAGTACCTTTTGATCCCGGAGTTGGTCCCTTTTGAGCCATGCCCCGAAGGATGTGCGTTTTCACTCCCAGCCCAAGGTTTTGTCGATGCCTGATTAACTGAAAACTGATAGCCGACGTGGGACCGGCGAGGAAGGGCTTGACTCAGGTTTCAATTCGTGGTTTGGATTGGTGGTGTGGGGGGGTTTGAACCCCTCGTTAATGCAGAAGGAAACGGAACTCCAGCCGCAACCTTCAAACAAGCCATCCAAACCACCAAGTGGAAAGGTGCTTAACTGCTTCAATTCGACCGGTCAGGCGATCACCGGCCTAGAGTTCACCGACGGAGGCCTGGGCATCGGATCTCGGGACAACCCGGAGGTGACGAATCTGGTGAAGCGCTCTCCAGGCGCGGCGCGGGGAATCGGATGGCTCAAGTCGGTCAAGTCGGTCAAGTCGGAAGGGCGGGGGTCGGTTGCCATACTGTTCCTCGAAGGGTGGTTCACGTGTTCGACCTGAATCATTACCAGTAGAGCCGGCGAAGCCGGTGGGCGGAAATTTCAAAATATAAAAACTATAGTTATCTTTCTCTTTCTTGTCTTGATTATTGTTCTCTTCATCTTCTTTTTCACTGTTTCTCTTTTTCTTTGTCATTCATTATTTCTTTATTTCTTTCTTTCTTTCTTTCTTTCTGTCTTTCTGTCTGTCTTTCTTTCTGTCTGTCCTTCTTTCTGTCCTGCTTCCTTCCTTCTTTCTTTCTTTCTTTCTTTCTTTCTTTCTTTCTTTCTTTCTTTCTTTCTGTTTTTCTTTCTTTCTTTGTTTTCGTTCTTTTCGTTTTTGATTTCTTTCTATTGTCTTATTTGTTTACGCCGTTCTTTCTTTGTCAATCTAAGTATTTATCTATCTATCTATCTATCTATCACTCTAAGTATCTCTTCCCTAAGTATCTATCTATAACTCTATCTATAACTCTATCTATCTATCTATCTATCGATCGATCTATCTATCTATCTATCTATCTATCTATCTATCTATCTATCTGTCTACTCTCTCCATCTATCTAACCTAACTACCTATTTATCGATCTCTCTCTCTCTCTCTATGTATATCTCTGTTTATCTATCAGTTCATCCATCTATCTATCTATCTTTCTCTCTCTAGCTATCTATCTATCTATCTATCTATCTATCTAGCTATCTAGCTATCTATCTATTTATTTATCTAGCTATCTAGCTACTTCTCTCTCTCTATCTATCTCTCTATCTGTACTTGACCTTGCCAAAGTGCCACGCCTGCCACAAAATATGTACTTGACCTTGCGAAAGTGCCGCGCCTGCCACGAAATCTGTACTTGACCTTGCGAAAGTGCCACGCCTGCCACGAAATGACCTTGTGAAAGTGCTGCGCCTGCCAACGAAATCTGTACGTGACCTTGCGAAAGTGCTGCGCCTGCCACGAAATCTGTACTTGACCTTGCGAAAGTGCTGCGCCTGTCACAAAATCTGTACGTGCCCTTGCGAAAGTGCTGCGCCTGCCACGTAATTCAATCCTTGCGAAACCTTCGCGTTGCCGTGCCAATGCGCCCGCGCGCCGAGCGCACTCCGAGACCGCTCCGAACGCGCTCCGACCAGACGCCGCGAACAGGCTAGCTTTCAGCTCTCCGGAGACGCCAATTCACGCACAGGGCCATGCTTTTGGCGCATTTCTATTCTCCAACCACACGCGCGCGCATATTTTCTCGCGTGCTTGTTCCTTCTCTTGTCATCTGTCTCAGAGAGAGCTAGCTTTCAATTAGTTGCCGTAACACGGAAGTTCTTTCTAAACTTCCTTTGATAATATTATTTGTTGAGCCTTTGTAAGGTCAATTCCTTGGTGACGTTCTAAGGGAAAACGTGGGGAGGCCGGGTGAGACGTGCCCCAAGACAGGGCGGAAGAGGGCTATTCAAGTTTCCACGCAATTTGCGCCAGACGCCAGATTCATTATTCGACAGTGACTATATGTCGTCATTCGAGGCATGGGTATCACTCGGTTTCATTGAAATGTGCCGCAAAACATGGTCCCTTGTGGCTGCCTCTTGCACGAGCCTGAGAAGGTCTGCCATGGAACCTGACTGGAGGGTGTTGGAAAACAAGTTTCAAAAGAGACTCTTTGGTCGGCTCCATCTTAGACGGGAAGATAGCTTGAACCGATAAAATTTGGGAAGCCCGGCCCGGGCGGTATAATTGGCGCGGAATATGCCGAGGTAGCTGAGCCACAATCAAACACCAGGTAGATGAAGGCAACATAAGGCAACCATCAATAGGCACGGATATCCATTATTGATTGTTGTTTACAAGTTTTGGGTAGACCGTATGTAGGCCAGGTTTTTATAATGACTTTTCCTTGCGTGGCAGTTGGATCGCTACCACCCAACACAAGCATCAATCAGAGGAGGGCTGCGGAGTTTACATGTTTGGGTGGATGCGTGAAAGGATTGCGCTTCCCCCTGCCTCTTAGGAGAGCAAGGAGTTTTGCTTCAAGGATGAGTTTCTGTCAGTCGAACCAGGTACCATCCTTTGAAATCTCTGGTATTTGCTTTAAACAAATTGTCAAGAGGCTGGTGAAGCGGCCTACTCCCAAAATTCGACCAGGTTTAGCCGCATGCGTAGTGCAATTAGACATTGAGGCTTCAACTATGACGTGAAGAGTGGGAACGTGGGACTTTGGACGCGTGGCTGGCAAAGATGTGCTATGAAGCACTGCGAAGGGTAGAACGTGCATTTTCCTGATGTCAGACCCTGACGTTTGAGGCGTCATGTGTTATCTTGCCGTGTGTTTCCCCCAAGCGTCCAGGGCCATCTTGGCGGTTGCCATCCATTGGCCACGCTGATTGAAAGCTTGGCCGTAAGCCTGGCGTTCCGCTAGATCCTTCTCAGGATTGGCTCCAAGGTCACATCTCTTGAGGTTTGTTCGTCTGGGCTTTTTTCAGGCGCACAGCATTCAAAGGTTGCAGCAGTGGAATGCCTTGGAACGCCCAATGCCCATCAATTGAGTTGCCACCAAGGGCTGGGAATCTTATGCCCATAGTTGCCCTTGCAATGATCGTTCCGCCCTCTTTCAACCGGGTGCTTAGCAGCCCAGGCTTGTGTTTGTTAAGCTTTTCCCAAGAAGGAAGCCAAACGGGGACGGGCAATTTCCACAAAAGGAAACCAACATACGGTCAAATGTTTAAGGGGTCCAGTTTTTGGTTTTCCGGATAAACAACAACAAGAAGAACACACCAGAGCTGGTCCATTTGTTTTCCAGTTGCCTCCTCCCCCCACCCCACAAAAAAAGACGAAGAAGAGAAACATAACAAACAGCACAAAAACACCAAACAACACAAACAAAAACACAAAACACACAAAAACAGCAACAAAGCACAACAACCACAAAACACAATAACAAGGAGGAAACAGAAACCAAAAACCTCACACTGAGAGCTTACCGAGGAACCCCCACGCCTCGCTGCCCACCAAGCAGCCACTGTCTCAGCACTTCTCCGCCGCCTCTGCGCGCATGGGCGCCCGCCGTGATGTGCAGAAGCGCTATGAGCGCCCGGAGCCCCCAGCGAGTGCGGGGTGGGGGGCTGGGGGTTGGCAGGGTGGTTTCTACAAGGGAGGGAAAACCCGAAATCCGATCAAAAGGGGTGTCTGGTTTTGAGGGAAGTGTTTGGGGTTTGAAGGGGAAACGAAAACCAAACTGATTGGGTCCAGCCTCCCAGAGGAATTTCTGCCAGGGGAATGGCGACCAGTGAGGCATTTGGACCCTTTGCAAACAATTCTGAGATGCCACTTGGAAGCTACGATGCATTTCCCGAACCGAGGTGAAGACATGACATAGATTCAGTTGAATTCAGTTGTGTTTGCTTCAAAGGTGGCTTGGTGGATCAGCTTTGTCTGACTGCTGGTCGGGTTGCTTTGGATTCGATATGATTCGATGATTGAATTTGTGATTTACTGTGATTCTGACTCTGTCATGAAACAAAATGTGTGGTTTTCGTCTGCAGCATGTATTTTATGCCGTGGTCAT
Source organism: Effrenium voratum (assembly GCA_963377175.1). NCBI lineage: Eukaryota > Dinophyceae > Suessiales > Symbiodiniaceae > Effrenium > Effrenium voratum. Next base: position 516,864 of record CAUJNA010001713.1, on the reverse strand, counting down.
CTTGCTGGTGCCCAGTAGGGAATGAGGGAATGAACCTAGGGATTCCCCGCAAGGAAACCATAGGACATGGATGGCTTAAATCGGGGTCATTCCATTTCTCATTCCCTGCCTGTCGCACCGATCGCAAGTCATTGTGGGGGTCCTTTTTAAAACCAATGCTGAGGTCGCCCAGGCCCCGGCTACTACGACGTTCCTGGCTTCACCGACGAGCTGCTCAGGAAGATCGCCAAGCGACCTGGCTACTCCCCATGGACTGAGCAGCTGAAATCGGCGAAGCACTCAAAGTGAAACCAGCCGCTTGTTAGGGCAATGCTGGTTCTGGGTTAGCGTTTGGGACCATCTTACATCCTTGCCCTTGACTAAAATGAGGAACAAAGAACAGATCATAAACCTAGGTGGTAGGTTTGGGTTGGAACGTTGACCAAGGGTTGTGGCTAGGGCACTTTGTTTAGAAGCTTGCGCGAATCTATTGCGGAAAGCACAGCAAGTGGCTGGCCCTGATGGGGGCATTCAGCTGGCTTGCGTGAGTTGCTGGGTCTAGGGCAGCAAATTGTTTCGACTGTTGTTCAACGGACAGTCCGCGCCATCCATTTTGCATGGCCAGCTGGCTGGTTTGCGTGCCACTGCCTTGTGTTAGTAGAGTTTGCTGCAAGCATCACCGTCATGAGACATACATCATGCTGCATGCGGGTGCCGCTTCCAGGGTATCCGGTGGTTGCCTTGTTTCTGGCTCTACTCGGAGGTTTTATGTTGCTTGCTCCCACAAGAGGCCCTTTTTTCATTGGCCACTGAGCAGCCTGCATTTGGCTCGGCCAGCCTTTGGCATGCTGGCAGCAGCCATCGGCTGCCGAACGTCTCACCCTGCTGCCTGCCTGAGCGCAGCTACCATTGACGAAGAGAAAAGGGCCATCAGCACCTCTACACTGGGACCGCTCCGAGTAAACACCGCAGAACCCGATCGCGCCCCACGGAACTTGCTCGCGGCCCCAAGGGGGCCGCGGCTGCGCACCAGCCTCAGCTTCAAGCTATGTCCGCCCGTCGTTGGCAGGGGATGCATCTGCTGCGGTGGCTCCGGGCGCGCTTCAGCTTGTTGGAGTCAGGGGGCCCCAGAGTGAGGGAGGGAAGCTTTGGGGTCTCAGCCCAGATAGGATTCGGGGTGGTCCCTGAGGTAAGGTTCCACGAGGGTTCCACCAAGGTTCCACCAGGGTTCCACGCGGGTTCCACGAGGTTCTGCGAGGGCTAGCGTGGTGCGATCACTAAAAAGAGCATCGTCATGGTGTTGGGGATGTCACATGAGCTTATTTTGTTCATCCCTTCGGACAACTTAGGCCAACTATGGCCTTCCCCCCTTTGGCACGGGATTGATTCAGCGTGAGTGCCCAGTAGGGGGGAGCCAATTTTTCAAGTGTGTGTAGGGACAGTTTAGCAGATGCTGCTGGGGATACGTTGAAACGCCAAATGTCAATCTTACTTGTATTTCAGGAGCACCGCAGGGTTTTCAATATGCTCTCTTATTCTTTTGCAGGCTCTCTCATGCTCTCTCATGCTTTCTCATGCTCTCTCATGCTCTCTCATGCTCTCTCATGCTCTCTCATGCTCTCTCGATCTCTATCTCTCTATCTCTCTATCTCTCTCTCTCTCTCTCCCTCTCTCTCTCTCTCTTTCTCTCTCTCTCTCTCTCTCTCTCTCTCTCTCTCGCTGCCTCTTCAAGCTTGTAGCAAAAGGCGTCAGTCAGCATGCACAGCAGCTGTTTGAGACTCACAAGGCTGGCCCAGTTTACAGGGGACCCACGCCCCGTGGACAATATCCATTGGTTATCCATTGGTCATCCAGGGTTGTGCTTTGGCTTGGGGAGGGATGGTGTTACTCAACCGACAGGTTGATGCGCACGTGTCGGAAAGTTGTGCACGACCCTCTCCAGGAATCTAGTTTTGACAGCCATCTCTAGCAGCTAGCATCGTGCACAGCTTCTTTTTTTTTAAATGTTTTTTTTGTTTTTCCCCGAGCCCCTGTGCAAGACATTGACTTCCTCAGCAGCATTGAATGATATTGAATGCATGCGCGCAAATGCCTGTTTTCGCTTGATTCGCATGCGAGTTTGACCACAGACAGGAATCAGAATGTAACGTCCGCCGTTTCGGCATGTTGCCACGGGGAGCAAGGAGGCTGCTTGACATGTGGAAAGATCTGGGCGATCAGGCCGAATCTGCTGCCAAGTCCTAGGGTAGTTGACAGCGGCATTAAGTTGCATGCTCTCATTTGTTGATTATTCTTCCTGCATTACAAGGCGCGCTGGAGCAATTGGCCTACGCGAGCGTCAAATGATATTCTTCAACTGCTTCGAACGCAATTGCCCCCCTTATCAGCTTAATCCTGGCTGCTATTTGGTTGGATATCTAACCCTTAACTTTTGCAGGGGAGGTGTGTTTCCATTTGACCAACAAGTTGAACTTTAGCTTGTTCCTGGGCAATAGCCACGAACTGCAGACGAATTGACCTCGGATCGCCGCAGGTTGCCCATCGTGGTGGTCTCCACTGATAGCTCGCAGAGCGCCATGCCGCTGTGGCTGCACGATCTATGCGCATGCCTTTGGTCGGAAGTTGGTGGCTTCTGAATTGTTGCGTCAGGGTGAACGTAGATAGCGCAATACCCTGTGGGAGGGCATGGCAAAATGAGGAAGTTGTATGAAGTTGTGCCATCTTCTTTCACCAATGCTTGGGAATGGAGTAGCGAGGATGGAGCTGTCAGTCATGGTTCGTTTTCAAGAAGGAACATGCCGTGCTTTTCTTCGCTAAGCACGTCGGCCTGACCGCTCTAGGGCAAAAACCGCTTTGCCAAAGTGTTGCGCAGGGAATCCCGGGCCTGGGAATCACTCTACGACAGGCACAACAAAGCATTCACGGCATTTTTTACCTTGGCAAGGGTTCTTTGTAGACATACCATTATAAAATAAAAATAATGCCAATTTTGTTGTTACGCCCACTATGATCATGCTGTTGCAAGCTCTATTCGATGTTCAAAGCAAACCCTCAATTTCCATTTGGAAAAGCAACACTCTGAGTGGCCAAAATGTTCCCTTTATCGGGCCTTCCAGCTGCATTGGGTGGCACGGTTTAAAAAGCAACCCCTCAAAACTGATGCTGAAAGACGACTGTGCAGGCCAAGAAAGCAGTCAATGTCCAGCAAAACAGTGAAACCATGGACCAGCAACATCCGGCGCCTCACTCCTAACAGAAGCCCACTGCAAAAGCAGTAGCCTTGCCAAGGGCCTCCGGGTCGGGTCAAGTGTGTCGAGTGACAAAGGCAAATCGTATGCCAAATGAACCAAAGGACAAGAAAAGGCCCTTTTGCGGGAACTTACCACCCCAAACTCTGCAAAGACCGAAATGGGACGATTGCCTGTTGAGAGATTCGAGGGCAGCCGGCTTTTGCACGTCCGAGGATCGAAGCAGTGGAGGCCGGATGCAATGAGTGGATCGCCAAGCCCTTCACAACGCAGGAGCCGAGGGAAAAAGCCTTGAAGCCGAGTCTGTCAAGGTGAGCAGGATGTGTTCATTCAATTTGCCTGTGGGTCGTCCCGACATGACTATGTTTGGGAAACTGGCATGAAAAGTAATTTGGAGAGTCCCCTTGGGCAAGTTGTCACCCAAAACGCCCGAAGTATGCTGTGAACCTGAGAGTTCCATGAGCCAGTCAATGAGCCAGGCAGTCAGTACGACAGGGAGATGTCATTCTCAAACACATGGGCTGTGTGTTTTTTGAGGGTACCCTTTTCTTGGGTTGTTTTTAAGGGAAGCCCAAAGAAAAGCACCCACCTTGGGTATCCCGTATTTTGACACATGCTCAGTATATATATATATATATATATTTCGAACAACCGCATGACTTCTGTGAAGCGCGCATCTTACGATCTGTGAGGTGTGACGGGGCTGACTCAAATGTCGGAAGGAGGCAACCAATGTAGCCGGGCCCCGCGATCTTAACTTGTGCTTGAATGAGGTGATGCGTGGCTGAGGTATGTGCAAAATGGAACCAATGTTTTGGACGAGCCCTGTGGTGTTTGCAAAGAAAAAAGGCAAAGCAACATGACGCCTTGTGGGGAGCGGCCTTGTGAAGGAGCTACTTGGGCGAATTAGCTTGGCAATGAAGCCGCGATGCAACGTGCATGGCAAGGCTCGGCTGCGTGAGTGGTGCCGAAACTTAGATTCGTGCAATGGCGGGTTGATCATTCACACTGAGAGAAATGCAGCTGTTTTGTGGGTGGACGGACGGTTCATGTGCCCAATATGACGCACACCCTCGTTTTTCGCCTGCTTGAGACGGTCAGGATGTGCGACCGCCGGGGGCACAATGGGCCATGGAGCGGCAGCGTTGGTTCTGGCAGGTTTTCGGCTTTTTCCCGCGTTCAGAACAATATGGTCACTCAGTTGTTCAAAGCGGATCGACCTTTTGGCCTTTTGGTTTTCCAAGGTTGATCCATATTTAGTCATGGCCCCAAAAGATTCACCTTTTATTTCTGGGTCCTTTGGGCAACTGAGGTCACGGTTGGGCTCAAACCAGCCACGGCCAAGAGCTGACTTGGAAGTTGGGGACAACCAGGTTTCAACAACATCGGTGCTCAGAGACACAAATTTTGGCTTGGTGCTCCAGCTGTCAAGTGTTTGAGACAGGAATGCAGCAACTTGGAACAACCGAGAGGTTTTTGACGAGTGGCCTGTGCGTTGGCAATTCTTATCAGGCATTGTATTTCGTTTCTGCTCGTCATGGTGTGTCCACTGCAATTGCCGCGGGAGGGAAGGCAGACCCGCCAGTTTTGGGAAAAAAAGAACACCATTTGCCGCCTTGGCACGAAACCACCCAGCCCAATGAGCAGCGCCCAAAACCCAAAACCACACCTTGGCCATTTTAGGTGGTTCTAGCACCTGGTTTTATGAGGCTTGCATAGGGCATGAAGTCTCTACAGCTCGGGTGTTGGGCGCTCATTTTGATCTCGTCGTGCCAAAGCTTTGTTCGGCCGCGTTGAGGCGAAGGGTCTCGATCAGCTCAGAACTAAGAGGAAGCAGCTCCTCGGCTAGGGCTCAAACGTTCAGTCAAGAAGCATTTCTTGGGTCTCCTTCAAAACCGTTTCATATTTTAGGGCGGTTCAAACTTACTTGGTCGAACAGCCTGCAGAGTCGGATGTGTTCAGAGGTCCGGGGTTCAGTTCAAGCGACCCGATTTGTCTGCACGATCTCTCAATTTCCCGACAAAGACCAACCAGCAGCCCTAAATGTCCCATGTCCTGGGGAGTCTTGCGCTTTCATGGCCTCCGCGTTTTCACCCTTTGAGATGGGTGGGGCACGGTGAACTCAGCTCAGGAGTGGAGCTTTGCGCCGGGGCTCTCCAGGCACGGGAAAACCCGTTCCCCCGCATATTGGTGATTTGCTGTGAGCCGGCTGAATCAGTCCCCTCGCAGCTGTCCGCAACGTGTGCCAAGTTTTTCTGCATTTGCTTCCCCATCAAACAAGGCCAACAAAATAGTTTTCTTTGACTGAGTTGCTTCTTTGATTTCTTGCTGGCTGAAAATACGGCCTATATTGTACTATATTGCAAGTTATTTTCTTAATTGGAGCATCCACCGTTTGCAGATCTTCCAAACGGTTTCCTTCGTTCAGGTCGCATCCGCGGGGGGTACGCTTCGTGGCTCGCACCCGGCTTGGACGGAGTCCTGCAAGAGCCTGCCGCCCTGCAACTCGGCCGATGTCGACGGGAGGTCTGAAGGGATCGAAGCTGAATCGCCAGGGTGTGGCTTCTGACAGGCTTAGTTGGGGGCCTGAAAAGCTGAGAAGAGAGAGCCTCTCAAGCCAGTGCGGGGGCTTTTTGCGGATGCTTGTCAATAGTTGGCTTGCCAGTCATGTGATTTGGTGCACTGAGTCCGCTCGGTGATGGCTTCCAGCGCCCCCAAACCACTACCCTGAAGAAGAGCAAGAAAGATGGATACACATATATATATATACACACGTAATCATATTACCAATACGTATATTATATGTATTTCACAGATATTATATCTTAGGGGCAGTCGTTTGCTGGTAGTAGAATCTTGCTTCAAGCAGACCTACCAGAAAAGTCAGCCGATGCGGCGGCTTTCCGTTCGTGCAGATCCGTGCGCACTTTGTGCAACCTGCCAAATATGGGTTTGTCATAGAATCCCAAATCTTCAAACAGTTGCAGTGTTGTGGATTCCCCTTGAGACCAACCAACAGCGGCTTCCTAACAAGGCGCGCACCCACATGGTGTGTGGCATGGCTCACTTCTGTCCTAAAGTGGTGAGTGCAAAGATGGGCTGCATGAGGCGAAGACCCATCCAGCGAGAGTTCCTCGGAGCGCGGGCCGTCGGAAAGATGGCTTGATTCAGCACGATACGGGCTCAACTATTCAGAAAAAGCAGGCTGAACAATGCAGAACCATGCTGAAAAGGCCGCTGGCACTTGTGTCAGCCGCGTGTGGCGGCTCAAGGATGGGCACAGGGCCTTGACATGCACGTTTGGAACCTACCAGTTCCAGAATGCCGGACACTTCTTGCAGGAACCTTGGGCCCCCAGTTACTTGTCACGTGAGTCATCAAAGTTGACAATCATAACAGCATCATGTTCGAATGCCGGCTTGCCACGAAAGCCCATTGGACGAACGGATTTGTCCAGTCTCAAAGCAGATGCCGCTAAGCTGCCTGCTAAGGTCCCAGAGCTCTTCAAGGCGGGGCCGCCAGGTCCACGGAACCTGCACCTGGGACGGATGAAACCGGAAGCATGATGAAACCGTGTAAATACTGGGGGGGAGCCACCTGGTGCGCAGCGGATCTTGTGCATCCACAGGTTTTGGTGCATTGGTGTGATGAGAAGCGCCCCATGGCAACACGAAATCCACCGATACGTCCTGGCGACAGTGCCGACAGTGCGTAGATGGCAAACCGAGGCCATAGTTTTACAAGCAAGCATCACTTTGCGGAAGAGTCATTTAGGTTCCAGAAAGGCTTCATCAATGCCAGTGGCCCATTTTGAGTGAGCTTTCTCTGCGCACTCAAGATACCAAGACCCTTTGACTTGATTGTCTTCGATGTGCTGACCTGCGGCTGTTGTCACATCTTGAACTTCGAGCCCCAGCGACCATGAGATTAAAAAAGATAGATTGGTGTGCGGGAGGGTCATAGCACAATAGAATTTCAAAGTCATTAGCAATTTACCCCCATGACTAAATGTGGTTTTGACGTACAACCTTGGAACCCATGAGTTCACCACGTACCTCACTGCAGCCCCGGGCAGGAGCTCGCCTGGATCCCCTGGATCCCCTGGATCCCCTGGATCCTCTGGATCACCTGGATCGCCTGGATCGCCTGGATCGCCTCGGTGCAGCTTAGACCAAAAAGGCCCGGGCCACGCCGAGGCTTCGTTGGTCCCAGGCTGGCCATGGAGAGTTGGTGATTTTTCATGTTTGTCCACATCCTGGCGGCTAAGATTTTGGCGTGGCAAGTGCGCGCACATCTTGGCGGGGAAGACGTTTTTGGCGCCCAGGGTGGCGTGGAGGAGACATGTTTCAATGCCACACCAAAAGCCGATGTTCGCGCGTTCCACCAACCAGCAGCATGTCACGAGCACACAATGGAGATAGGGAACATAGCGCAGACTTCCGAGCAAGAACCCATGGTGAGGCTTGTCACGCTCAGGGCATGCTCTATTTCCAGTTCGAGAAAACAGCGGAGAAAGCTAAGGCTTTGTTCGTGCTGGTTCTCAATAGGGAATGAGAGAATGAGCTTTATAAGCCATCCCGTTTGGTTTCCTTTAAGGGGACCTCTAGATTCATTCCAAAGGACATGTGAGTCTTTTTGGCGAGCCTTCGAACTTGCAGGCATGCTTCAGCGGGACTCGGCGACTGGCTACTACGTTCGAACAGACTCTTGGCTTGGGATATGTCGGGCGGCATTGGAACGCAAAGCCATCGGTTGGATTGTTGCCGCGTCGCAGCGTCAAGTTCCATATGATTTCTGATGGAACACTCAGAGCCTGAAAAGTCGATATGTTGCCGTTTTTTCACTGTTGCTGCCAAGGCCTCTTGTCCCTGATTCCTTTTTACCTGATCTGATCCGCACATTGCCAGCATTTCACCCACTCAGACACCCGCGATCAGGTTCAACATGTGAGCGTTCCCTGATTGCAAATCATGCTCATCCAACGTAGGTGCAATGCCCATTTGCGTGTGTGTTTGTTGTTTGCTTCTGTGCTGCCCATATCGATCTAGGTAGTCACAATCTTATTCGAAGTAGTTCAATTCATTCTTTGCGTTTCAATTTTACCCCATCCTGCCATGTCCTATGCTTTCCTTTTCCACGCTGCTCACCCATCTCGAGTCTTGAGATATCATCCCTTTTGAGCAGGTGAGTCATTTTACTTGGAGTCATGAGTCGGAGCGCCCTTCACTTGATTCCTACTGTGCATGGACCAGTTGGTAGGTAGTTAATCCCAGGGTGTCATCCGCAGAGACCCACATGACATGCGTGAGTGTTTTTGTGGGTTCAATTTTCTGTGCGGCGCTCCCTGCATCGGGGCATTTGCAACTGCATCGATTCCGAAGGACACGGCTTTGCCTGACCTGAACGGAAAACCGTCGCAGCTTGGCATCGGGCTGCTTCAGCTATGTGTTGTGTGTGTGTGTGTGCGCCTGTGTTCGCTGGCATACAATGCCTGTTTCTTGGGACTGGTTGGCTCGTATTTTTATTTAAGTTTATTTGCTGTTTGGGTTTTGTTGAGAACAAGCGGCGCAGGAAAGTGGGGGGGGTGAACCTGGGGTAGGTGAGCGCAACCGAAACACCACGTTGAAAGTTGGTGCGTGCTTTTGACCTACGTTAAGGGGTTTGCCTGCAATTTCATGCAGGGTAGGATTTAGCAATGGTGCTAGCGCGTTCTTGCCCAAGCTGACTCAATGACATTGACGTTGAAATCAAGTTACATACCATGCTGAACTGACAGCTGGACCAAGCAGCGGTGGAAGAAAACTCAGACAGGTTCGTTCACCGGACAGATGCTTCGAGCAGAATTCGGGAAGCTGAAGGCAGGTAATGATCACACGCCAATAACTCATGGTCAGAAGCTACAAGGAAAAACGGAGGTCAAGCAACAGGTTTGGGGTTGAAGAAACGAACGAGCCCCCAAGCCCCAGTCAGCTCAACTGCTGGCTTGCTCGAAGGGATCAGCCTGCACTAATTATGGCGAGCTTTGCGGGTAGAACGAGCTCACTCATGATGGAAGACCGGTACTCGGAATCCCTTGAGTGTTGATGGAGTACAGTAGGGGCGGTTCGGTGCCATGTTGGGCTTCCGAAAGTGCTGCATGCCCGAAGAATTGGGAAAGCAATTGTAGCCCGGTGCATGGGCCCAGTTTGCATGTTGAGTCAGCTTTGGATGGCCCCGTTACACTAGTCTCATTTCGAAGTCAGCCGACCCGTCACTGGCATTCTGTATGCAGAAACCGGAAGGCTGTAACATATGGTGAGCCCGTGTGCGTGTTTCCCAAAGCAGGGCTCCCCTAAAATGGTGGAGGTTTCCTTTTGGCTACCAAACAACAAAGGCCCGCCATTTTGAGAGAATCCCATATGCATCTTGCACATGAATGGCACTCAGGTTCACACATCCGGCCCGACCTCTTGCGCCTTGGCCGAGTTGTGCCAGCCCTTTTGGGAACGGGTGGGAGTTTGTGTGCGCATGTGTGTGTTTGTGTCTTTTCTCCCACGTGTTGCTTTCAGATCAACAAAGGGAAGCAACACATGTCGTGCATTTCACGAGGCCCTGGACACTTCAAAGCAGGGACATGCCAATGACTTCAAGCCGGCTCCTCCAGTCGTGCATGCCATGGGTTGTCTTCATAGAATGCAGCACCTTGTAACATCCCCTGCAAAAAAAAGTCTTTTGCTTGCAACGTCATGAGAGGGGCAGTCCTGAAATATATCCATCCCTCTGCGATTTGCAAACCCAGCTTACACCCCACTCGAACTAAGCCAAGCCTTCACCACCCTTGACCTCTTAACCCACCCGACCCCGAACAATGGGTGGGGGGAGGGTGGGGGCCTAGAACCTGGAACACACACACACACATCACGCATAGTGGGTCACCAAGTACATATATGAATATATATATATATATATATTATTGTATATGTATTGATCTTTGCTTGCATTTCCTCACATCCATCTTTGGATTCATCCTGTGGCCTTCCGCCTCTGTGACGGTCACAATTCGACATAGGTATTCATCGTTTCTCCACTGCCCACCCCCTTTCCTTTTCCTCTGCCTGCAATTGGCCGGTCCCTGGCGCTGTGGCCTACATCTCAGGCAGTCAGCAAGCAGACCCAAACGGACCCAGTCGCCTGCTTAGAAGCCGCACTGGACGGGTTGTTATCCACTTTTCTGCCGCTTGATAGGGCTCAACCGCACCCATGATCCAGCTTCAAGATCAACCAGTCTGTTCATTGAACCTTGGGACTTCCTGGGGTCGGGGTTTCGGATGGGACGGAAGTGAGCATCTCGCCCGCGATTGCAAGTTTCGCTCTTGCACCACGTGCCTAGGAATTGTCTGAGATTTCCCCGCCTCGGCAGAAACAGGCTGTGACTTGGCAGTGATTGATCGAAGGGCTGCCACCCTGCGCCGCCGACCCCTAACCATAGAAAAAGATGGAAATGTAATTAGCAAGAAATGAGGTGAGTGATGAAGAGATATGGGATAGATGAAGGGAGTTATCTTCTCCCAACCTGTCCAATCCTTTCAATCTTAGTCATAGAATAATGATTACCGAACTAGATGTGAACATGATAAACATGATAAAACAAGTAAGAGTCAATTATAATGTGAAAAACAAAACAACCAAAGAGGGAAAATAGTAAACTATACATCCTTTCCATATTGTCCTTTGCCATCGAACCAACCCGCGCACCTGCCCAGGAGTCGTCCGAGCGGCAAAGTGGACCATTCTCACCGTACCAAGCTGTGCCTTGGCAGAAATGCTTCAGGGACGCTGAAAGGACCTGTTCAAAGGACCGTTGTCCCGGTCTGACAATCATAATGTATTCCATCCAAAAAGCATGTCCTGCATTGACGCCCCTTGTCTAAAGCGCTTGTACATGTTAGGGAACTTGTTCATGTTAGGGAGTACGACAGTGTCGGACAACTTTTCTGTATTAGCTACCCAGCGCCAAACGGTTACCCAACATTAACCTTGGCAGATTGAATAACTGACGGTCCAGGCTGAGTGCTACATGTAGTCATCGCAACTACGTAACCCCAGCTGTTCAGTGGCACAGGTTTCCCTTTTTGGTGCACCGCAAAACTTTGCGCGTTCCTTACTCGGCTCTTTTACCGAACTCGATGACTGTCAGGAGGAAGCTGGTTGCCAACTTCAACCAGGTAGCTGCAAAGGGGCTAGGGCACTTTGGAGCTGTGAAGTGCCAAGCTTGCGGAAAGGCGCATTTTGAGGGAAGCGACCCACAGTGTGGCACCTTCCAGGTGTGCTTCCATTGATTGTCTGATCCCCGGCCCAAACTCCATCCAAATGAGAAAAGGTATCGGGCCAATCCTACAGGATGCCAAATCACTACTAAACAATACTGACCGGTTCTAATCAGTTCTACACGCTAAACTAAACCAATGTAAAAAAATGCTAAACAGAGGGGAGTGATACTAAACCACTCTAAACAATACCAAGAAGTTCTGTGCACTTCTGCACAATGCACAAACTTCGCCAATTCCGAACCTGGAGCGGACGAGATCTGGAGGGGCCACATTGCGCATTCAGCTGGGGACACGCCCTGGTGTTAGTCAGTTACTTCCCACATCATGCCAGTTCCATGGTTGCCTTCTGCCGCAACTGGAAGCAGCTGTAGTTAAATCGTATCTCTGTCACATCCTGTCAGGTCCAGGCGAAACTTGAACATTGGCAATAGCTTGCTGCTTGCATGCGTCTAGGCACTCCTTTTTCCTTACCTTGGGATGCGGGGGTCCCTTTGCAGTGGTTTGGCAATATGGATTAGGATTGGCCAACACTTCATTTTGCACAGCTCAGTTTTGCGCCAAGTCCGGGTGCCCAAGAGACCCCCTATGACACGAGCCCGGTCCAATGTCTTCGGATCGCGCGACGATCCACTCCATGCCGAGCCACACCGAGTCAAATCAACACCATGTCAAACATTGGAGATTCACATGCCCAGAACTTACCTATCAACATTTACATCAAAAGCATAACTTGCACCAGTGGGTCCATTACGCACAAAAAAAGCACTGCAAGAACATCTCAACACGGTCGAACAGCTTGTTTTCCTATAAGCCAACTCTTCATTTTTGATTTCCGCCATCCAGTTCTGCTGGACCTGGCTTTGTTTAGTTCAGTTTTGCTGAGATGCTCCTCCTTTGGGACCTTGCCATTCCGTTTGATGGCCCAAGGAGAAATGGCTCGATGTCGGGCACCTTGAGCCGCAGACGCAGGACTATTTCAGGCGAAAAGGGCGAAATCGAGAGACGTGGATCCGTCATGATCCGTCTTTTTCAGGGGTCTCTATTGGCCGTGGGTCGAACAGGAATCTGACGGAAACATGGACTAAAATCTGTTGACCGGTGGTTCAATTTGACCCATGCCCATATTTCCCCTTTGGGGGGGCTTTTAACACGACCTTTTCAGGCCAGGTTGCTTTTGGTTGAAGACTGCTTTGGGTGGCTTTCAAGGGAAACTAAAGATACCACTTTGACCCACTTTGGGGGTATCCCATGTTAAGACACCAATTGAAGTCAAAAAAGCAAACAGACGTGGACGGATTGGCTGCTGAACTGCGTATAGGGAAGCTGCCAAAAAGAAGAGGCGAAGCCCGGAAAGAAACATCAATCTTAAGAATCAAGTCAGGAGGCCAGACACATGTGTAGACCAACTAGCACAAGATACAAGCACAACATACCATCAACTTATCACCATTCCGTTGTCCGCAGGGCGCAGCGCACGCAAGGAGACACAATAATCATCAGCAGAAGAGACACTTTGCTGTCAAGTTGTCGTTTTGGACAATGAACAGAACCATGGTACAGATGCTGTTGTAGATACTGCAGTAGCCGTAAGGTTTTATGCGCGTGACATGGCTTGCAGTATGTGAGTGGGCCCTCTTTTGTTGGGTATTTGGCATTGAACGGGAGGGCACTAACTTGAGAACCCTTTATGTCGGGAAACATAACTTCCCCAGTTACCTTGAAACGCTCCTGTGTCCAGTCAGGTTGCTGGGTCGGATACTGCCGCCTGCAGCGGTGCGGAGCCTGGAGAACGTTAAACTGGGAGAGTGTTGGTTTATGTGCTCCGCCTGGGGAGCCATGAAACATGACATGTAGGAACTGTAGGAATGTGCAACTTTCACAAGGTTGGAGGTTGCTTCACGATGTGTAGACCCTTTCAACAAGCCAAATATTTCAATCTGCCGTTTGCCGATGCTTTAGCAGGCACTTCAATATGCACAAGATGCAAGTTTTGCGAAACACATCCAGAAGCATAGCATGGCCGACTAGCAGCCAAGTCGATGCAGGGTAGCCCTGTGGCAAAACATCAGCGGTCCGAAAGATGTGAACGTGTCATGATTGACTTCCTTAGCTTTAGTTGGCTTCAGTTCAAGTTGTGGTGAACTGGGCGCTGTCCTCACGTCAAATTGTGCATTGCTAAAACAAAAGCAGGTTTTCAGGGGCACTCTGAAGTCCATGCTTTGGCCCCCTTCCTCCTTGCCGGGCCAAAGCCCGGCAGCAGAAGTGCTTGGAGCTATGGACCAACTGCGTTTTGAAGCTGCATGAAGCTGCCTTTCAGCGTGTCGAGTCTCCAACGGACAGCTTGGTCAAATGGATGACGTTGCATTTTGAAAGCACCCATCAAGCAGTTAGCAGCTAGATTGAGAAGCTAGATTGAGAAACTCCCACACGTATGATTGTTTGACGCATCTTTCAGGGGTGTCAAGACTGCGCAGCACAACCGCGGCAAGCAGAAGCTGTTGATGCTAGCGTCTTGCTTTTGGTGCGGAGGGGCGTTGGCCTCACCTTGTGATTTAGAGCCTGCAACAAAGCCCCATTGGGGAATCGGTTGCGGGAACACCAATCCAGGCCAGCGGTTGGACCCTAAGAAAGCAAGGCAGGGAAAAGCGCGCACGAGGCCAAGTCCTACCCTTGAGCTCATAAAGGAACCGAGAAGCTGGCATAGAAGCTTCCGAACCTTTCGCGCTGTGGACCTTTGGAGCTACCTTCCCAACCAAACTTGCGACAAATCCAGGGACTGGCCACGGTAACCTACGAGGTGGATCAGCTGCTGGGTGGCACAGATGTGGAGCCTGAGCTCTGCAGTGCCGTTCTGGTGGCAAGACTTCAGGCGAGTTGTTTGTTTTGCTCTTACATTGATGTGGTGTTTTTTTGTTTGGTTCCCCTTTTGGGTTGGTTCGAAGGGGAACCCAAAGCACAAAGCACATTTTGCGGGACTTCTGCGTTGAGACACGCCCACTTGTTTACACATGGGATGTCGCACCGACACAGATGTATAGATAGTCACACCTATGATCATAGTGTTGCATGGGTCGCCAGTATGCAAGACTCATTGTTTACGTGTGTATATATATTTACATATATATATATATGTATAATGCATGGGATTGCTTGGGTCGCCAGTGTGCACATGAACAGATAGTACTCTGTATTATATGTATAGAAACACAGATAGATAGATAGATAGATGGATAGATAGATAGATATATATATATATATATACACACACACACACACCCGTGCACCCCGGTTTCGCTTTTTTGGGCAGACAGGCTGCAGTGCTTGGATTATTGTAAACGCTTCGCGTTGCCCGCCTCGGCCAGTCCGCACTTGGCTGTGAGGTGTATACTGTGTTTTTGAATTTCCTGGGTAGAGGGTGGGTGCTGTCCGCGCGTTTCCACATGGCTTCAAGGGCGAGAACGAGAACCGCAGAGACACAGAATGGCAGCTTGGGCCAAACGAAGGTGCAAATTTGTAGGGAATTTGACTTGTTTCTGCGGGAATTTTCCCGGTTTCTAGATCTGCTTCTTCGAGGGGATTTGATAGGTTTCTACAGGGGAGTTTGACCGGTTTCTACGCGTTTTACGGGGGATTTGGTTGGAATTTGACCGGTTGGGAGGTGGACCAGTTTTGAGAGGGGGTTTGACTAGTTTCCGGGGGGAATTTGACATTTGACTGGTTGGATTTGCCCGGTTTCTACCAAGAGGGGAATTTGCCCGGTTTCTAATTCAATTGGAGTTGGACCAGTTTCAGGCGGGCTTGAGGCTCGCTTAATTGGGGGGGGCAGAAATTTTGGAGTGGGTTCTGAAGGGGGCTGACTGCTTCCCAGTCCTGGGGGCCGAGGCAAAAATTTTTGCAGCGGTGCAAGAAAATCAGCATTCCAAACAACATGTAGACATGCTAAGCTCGAGGAAGTACAGAAACCTGAGCACCGCATTGTAGGCAAGAGCATACACTGTACACAGCAAAAAAGCCGCGCTTTGTGTGCGTGTGTGCGCACTGAAGTAGCGCCGCCTTTCGGCGCAATTTCTTTGCTCGAGTTCTTTGAGCAAACTTCTCCGGGCAAGTTCTCGGAGCACAAAACAACATTTGGGACACATATTTCTGGGTTCTGGATCCAAGATTCACAGCTGGAAAGCCTTCTCCAGAATCTCGACGCCAGAAAAAGGCCGTTTTAACCCTGGCTTTGGACAGAAAGCAATTCAATTGCAACATCTTAAGGAATCAAACGTTCCAAGCAAGGCGCAGATGCCACACACGCAGAAATTTACAGACATAGGGCCTAACATGGCCTAACAAGGAAATTTGCATGTAGCATCCCCTGCAATTCCGAATGCTGAATCCAACATTCTAAATAAGTATATACTTAGATCCAAGATCAAAGATTTCTGGCGGACTTTTCGGAGCATTTTTTCAACACCCCCCACCCGAAATTGACATACGGCATATGGATTGCTGGATTGCTAAGTGCTAAATACTGCATTGAGATCCTGGATCCAAGATTTCCGGCACTTTTGCATGCAACATGGCGCAAGCCTGGATCCAGGAATCCCCTCCCCAAACAAAGCAAGAGTTAAATACGGCATTTAGATGTCCATATGTCGTATATCGATCCTGCATCCATGGATTCAAAAGTGCTGCCGACATCCCCTCAGAAATCTTGGATGTTGAATGTAGCATCTAAGTACTGGCATTTAGAGGATACGTGGCCCTTTTTGTCCATTGTTTCGTCTAAAGTCCTGTGAATGGGCAGCCGGGGCAGGGGCCATGCAAACCAATTAGTCAACAAACAATCACATATCTAGCCAAGTAAGTGAATAAGTGAATGAAAAATACATAAACACACACATATATATATAGATATGTGTGTGTGTGAAGGATCAGTTTGAATTTGCTTTGGGCTGCCGGAATAGGTCTTGCACTTTGTTGGTGGCTGCCCAGGTTGCTGTAGCTGGCATGGGGAGCTGCATTTGATGGAGCCTGGGACCTGTTGCCAGGGTTCAGCTTGCCTCGTCTTTATGTTTGGTCCTGCTTGGAGTTTGGTTTGGTGGCGTCGTGGGCGCGGGTGGAGTCAGTTGGATCATCAGTGATGGGTTGTCGAATCCAACCAATCCGAGGCCGCAGCAGTCACAATGTTAGCATGCCTGGAATGTACTCGTACGATTAGTTCCTTTTGGTTGCTTTTGTGCACAGTTGCAGTGGGGGCTAGGAAGCGTCAATTAGCTTTAATGGCACAACATCTTAGACGTGCGGTTTGGTTAGCCCTGGGAGGGGGCAGTTTTTTTGTTGGCTTTTCTTGAAGGTTGGACGCTGGGACACATTTATTTACTTTCCCCTTGCAGTTCGGACTCGAAAGTGCCCAACTTTCAATGGCCAAAGAAGCTGCTGGAACTCTGTGGTTCAAGTGTGTAAGTTCGCCCTCGGCAGGGCTTGGAGGAACTTTCAGCGCAACGTGGGGAGCTAGGCCCGGAAGGAGGGAAATCTGGAAACTGTGTGCCACACGGCTTCTTGGCAAAATTATCAACGACCAGTCACCCTCAAAGCGCATGGATGCGACACCAAGAGCCCAATATGATCCGGGCAAGTCTGTGCCCCGCAACAGGTTCCACCACAAGTTCTGACAATGACTGCATGCTAAAGCATCTCTGACAGGCTGGCATGGTAAAACCATTGTTGGCCAACATTAAATTTGTATCAGAATTGGGCTCCACTTCCATTGGCATGGTTGGTGTCGCAATCTATTAACTTGGTGTTTCCTAAGGGTGTGCTTTGTGTTATATGCGTAATCTCGCAGTTCGGGTGATTCCTTGGCCTTGTTTGGCGTTGCCATGAGCTGTGACTGGCGGTTTCACGCTAGCGCGAGAAATCGTTCCGTCCAGTAGCGCCAGGGAGCTTTTTAGATGTGCTCCATACTCTCAGCAGCGAACTCAGCCAAGTGCATTGTGCAATGCGTGTGCGACCCTTCCGTGCAGAGCATGACGTACCAAGTGCTTGTGGAAAGGTATTGGAGGGTTCTAGAAATCTGGGCCAGACAGATGGTGGGTTTCCTTTGGGCTTCCTTTTAACAACAAGCAACAGGGGTGCACCCGTTTGGGTGAGAAACAATGAGTGTTCCCGATGGCAGAGCTTTGTTCCAGAGGAGTTGTCCGGATGCGTTTGCCAAGGCACCGCGGACAACATTGGGCTTTACGTTTCAGACGCTTGGCCTGCACAGCAGTCGGTTTGCCCCGAGGTTGGCGTGTCAAGCTTTCAAGGGTAGATTCTGCTTGCTGGGGAACTGCAAGTCTTGACGGTATTCTAAGCAAGGAACTCGGAAGCAAGCCGCCAGAGCAGAACCCCTTGTGTTCCATTCTTTCTGAAAGTTTCCTGGCAGGACGCCACCCTTTCCAGACGTACCCAAGCATGGGCATTTGCAGCTGCCTTGGAGCAGCAAATCCAGCGCTTCCAGCTACCATAGTCAACCATAGGAAAACTTCACTTGAAACCTGGTTGGCAAGGGTTTTCTGCCAACAACCAATGTGACTTCGCCCGAAGGAGATCTTCAAAACCGAATGCATTGAAGCGGGCTGTTTTGCATGGTTCATGGACCACCTTGCTCGAGCTTGAAATCAAATTCCAACTCCAGCTGGAACATCTTGAGGTTCGCGGCGCCTTGCATCCTGTCGTGCCAACTTGTTTCATGCGAATCCACGGCAAATGGTCATCTTCGACACGTTCTCATCCATTTGCATGCTTGGCTTTCTGGAAATCAACCTCTCGTATGGCGGATGTGCTTCCTCTTGCTTCCTTTGGTCTCATTCGACAAGTCCCAGAAGGCCAGTCTCAAGATCAGAAGAAACACAAGAGACGCAAACAGAAAACCAACACGCACACAAGTTCACCTCCAGGCTTACCCGAGCGCAGGCTGCGGCAGACCTTGTGGCGGTCTCCGGCTTGGAAGGCGGCTCCTTGAGCTTAGCCGAGCTCTTTCTCCCATGTTGGGCACGGCTGGGTGGTTTTACAGGAATTTGCAGCGCATTTTTTTCTCAAGCTCTCTAAGAGATTAGATTGTCACAGCTAGATAGGAGTGCCCCAGAACTTACCCAGATTTCGGTCAGACATGAATGCTTTACATGTCACTGACCTGGTGAGTATTGTTGTTGTGCGTTTGTGTAACGCGCAGGGCGGCCTCTCGGTGAATATGGTGCACAGTGTAAAAAGCTGTTTTCGTGCATCTACTGATTTCTTGTGAATCTCTGCGACGAACAATCACTGGCGTGGGCAGCAGGATCTTGATTCCACAGGTTGCGACGGCTGTCACCGTAAGCCTTACGCCGTAAGCTGTTTGTTTGACCAATATGTGACCGAGTTTTGGAGCTGTCCAGAAGACAAGCCCTTTTGAGTGAAGCATGTGTTTTTCCTCTCTTCTGCGCGTTCTCACTTTCAACCCATTGCTGCGCTCCCTGTGAATGATGCCTGACAACGCCTGCGGGTGCAACACCTTAATTAACATGTCTGTGGGTGGCCCTTGGTCTGATTATTCCGACCTTTAGCCGCAGAGTCTGTTTTTGGCCGGGCTCTTGATGGCGACAGGACGCAGGACTCCTCATTCGAGATGTTTTCCTTGTCTCGCTTGTGGCCTTCCTGCGCTTTCTTCTACCTGGTAGGTGACCCTGTGTCGGCTCTTGGAGCAAGGCAAGAAGATGAAATATCACAGGGGCATTATGGGGTCCCACGGGGTGTCCGCGATCCTGGACCAAACATGTAGCCCTTGGCGGGGCACAAACACCGTCGGCGGAAACCGCGGCCTGCCGAGGATGAGCAAGGAATTCACATGGAATCGTTCAAGGCACCCGTTTGGATTATGTAAGCAAGCTTGAAAGGCAAAACTTGACAAGGAAACATTTGAAATTACCTTTCAAGTGCAAATTGTTTCGCCCTTACGGCTGAAAATGGGTCGGCGGGGAAATCTGGCAGTTCAGACTGTGTTTAGTTCGTTTGGTATTGCCTACCCTCTAAGCGAAAATCCTTTAATTTTAATGGGTCAAATGGGAAAACCTGGTTTTTGGGCAAGTTTTGGAAAAATAAGGGTTTTCCAGGGAAAACCCGGTATTTCACTTACATCCTTTATTTTGGCACTTTTTGCAAGCGAAATGTCGGATGTTTGAAGAACAGAGCAAAGGTGCCGGATCTCGAGCAGGTGTTGAAAGGAGCCGCCAGGTTTCTTTCACTGCCAAATTGTATATTGGGTTTCTAGATGTTTTTTGGGAATCTCTTGTGGTTTCCTTTTGTACCGCCAAGTGCGCGATAGCCCCCTGCTCCTCAAGATTGGAGCTCAAAAGGCAGGGGTAGACGCGAGGGCGTGGTCAACCAAAACTCAAGAATGAAGCGGGACAACCAACTTGAATGTACAAGTGTGCAGTTCACTACATGACCATCAGTAGCTCTGCGTGATTGACACATCATGCTCAAGCATGGTACTTGTTTTGTAGTTTTAAAACATCAGGCAGTATCCCAAGTGGCACTTGCATTCGTTACTCGGCTCGGCGCACAAGCCACATGCCAACAAAGCTGGCCTCCGCCTAAGTCGCACTTTCTTCCAGCACCTAACTTTGATGCGATGGGAAGCACAGTCCCAGCCAAACATGTTGCGTAGTACGTGTTTGTGCCCGAAAACCTTCGGATGTTCTACCGCAATGTCATACAAAACCAGTTCGCTGCTCGCGCAATCTAGCTGTGTGCCCGCTTTTCTTTGCTGGAAAACTTCTGGAAGGGCGAGCGCGTGCGAAAAAAAGGAAACCCATAAAAACCCCATGCGAATCCCATACAAATCCCATACAAACCCATATTTTTCCGAAAACCAGGTTTTCCTAACCCGTACAAAAACCGCCATAAAGATACCGTACAAACCCGTACGCAATTTATGGGATTTTTAGCCTCTGCTCATCCCCGAGCTGCCCGAAATAAGCTTGCAAGGTGACCCTGCGAAAAGCAGTCATTCATGTGTTCGTCCCACGCGTCTTTTATTAATTACCTGCTGTCCAGTGTTCAAAGTGGGTTAGGTTCTTTTGGCTCGCTCCAAAAATGATGTTCCTGCGACGTTTTAGACAAGCCTGCGAGAAGCTCCGGGATCAATGCTTTAGCACGGGACTTGGTTGTCAAACAAGTGAGCATTTGCAAGACGGCCATCCAGACGCATCCGACGCGAGCTGTACGCAAACAGTCCCAAGCAGATTGCTCAGTGCCATACACAATATGTATACACGTGCAGCTACCGCTTTCAGTAAACTGGGGCTACTTGTTGCCCTTGTCAGAAAGTTCATATTCCGATGCTGTTATAAACTTCCCAAGCCACGATCTGGGATTCCTTCCCAACAAATTGCGGATTGACTATTGCTTCGAGTTCAGCAGGTGATTTGCAACAGGTGCCATGGCAATGAGCTTGCTTGGATGGGATTGCTAGGCGGCCGTCGGGCGTTTGGCTGGATGTAAGAGAGCCAACAAAAGGATTACATTGAGGGAACCACAATCAACACTCACGCAAGACCATGCTGATTACAACGCAAAAAGTAAAAACCCGGTATTTCCTGGAAAAAAAAAACAGATATTTTGCCATACCTTTAAAATAAACGGATATTTGCTTAGAGGGTAATTGTATTTTGTAGTATTGGGAACCGTTGGGTCTGAAAAAGCAAACGTGAGTAAAAGACAGAACTGACAGGGTGCATTTATTGGGTGGAAGGGATTGCCGCGATGCCAGGCCAAGGGGAAGTGCAGCTGGTGCGATTTGCTCTGGCTCTTCGGGACCGGGCACGGATTCGACGAGTTTCTGAATGCTTCAGCCGTGCGTACTTGGTTGTGTGGATTTGTAAGTCTCGCAATTGTTGTCCAAATTTCGAGTGCTAAGTTGTAGAAAACAAGGCTAGCTCGCCCTGTGGCGTGAGGTGGTGGAAGAAATTGCTTGCATGATACTGGTGGCTTGGCTTTCATCCGCGGGACCCGTCTAATCACCCTTCAAGGTGAACTGATTCTCACTAAAAGAGGAACCGCCTCTACTTGCTACCGCCCTTTTGAATAAGTTGACATAGCCAGCTGCGCTGATTCGCGGCTAAGTCACTTCCAGCTTCCAGCGTCTGACACTTTGCACTCAGCCCTCAGGGCCCTCAGGCCGTTGCCCAGAGAACCCAAGGGCTGGGCCAGCCTGGGCATCAGCGCAAGACCGTTGCATGTGGAGATGGTGGGTGTGTGTCTACAGCTTTTCTTGCCACGGCAAGCTTATGAAGCCATGGAGGGTTTGCTTGTTTTTTTTATTTTTTGTTTTTTATTTTTATTTTTTTAATAATTTTGCAAGGCAAACTGCTCGGCAGTTGCAATCTGAGCGGGGAGGCCTTCCACTAGAACAGCGATGCCACAGGCACTCATGATCTCCTCAAGCAAACGTTGAATCAACATGAAAAATGTAGCTGACTCCAGCTGCCAGCAGCTTGATGCATTCTTCCCAGTGAGCACCCCAAAGTTGGGGGTGCGGGGTTTCCTGAAGGTACCCTGTTTGGGCTGGTTGAAAGAAAGCAACGGGGGAAACCACCATTGTTCGGGTCCCTTTCTTGACAAGATGGCATTGGATCTGCATAATTTATGACGAGCTCACCGGAGGGTAAAATGAGCCATGGTAAAGATCCTGAACTTGGGGATCCCTTATTTCAGGTTTTGGAACGGTGTAAAATTTGCAGATTGCATGGCCAGTGGCAGTCATTGCCAGGAGAGGCTCGATGCTCTGAGGCCAGGGCTGCGAATGTTGCACAGAGTCGCAAGGCAGCACGACCTGACAGCATAAACAAAGCAGCTAAGGTACCAAAGGCATACGTTTTGCAGGAAGATCCCATGTTCGTCCTCTCTGGCGAGCTTTCAGCGGCAGTGTGCCATACCTTGAATTCACATCAGTGTTCTGATGCTAGATATCGAATATCAGAGGTAAGCACTTCGGTACTGAGCTGGAGAAGTTTATCTGGACCGATTACTGAATAATTACTCGAAATTATCTCCGGCGTTTTAGGCGATCTCCGAAACTCCAGATAATCTCTGCACCTGTGCATCAAACAAAAACATACAAAAACGCAAGATGGCCATTGGAGCCAGGAACATGATGAACATGAGAGCCTTGGACACAAGGCGTAGGTGCGCATTACGGGTCCCGCGCCAGGGCAACTATCCCGTGCCCAACTGCTCGGGAGCGTGCCAGATGCTGAGACGAGGGAGGTGCAGCACTCGTTCATAACGATTCCGGACAGTGATGCAAGGCAACGCTCTCCACGTATCCTCTCTCCCTAAAGGTCCCCCAAAAACAAAATGTGTGTTCCAAATTTCCATTGTAAATTCGATTGAATTCAATCGTATTGGGCCTCAGCCCTGTAAATTGGAAGCAAACAAAAGAACAAGTCGGTTCATTGCCCACTTTCTTATGTGACGGACACTTGCGCAGCAGTCGCAATTCAGATGGGCCGAGAAGGGGGGACCACACTGCAATGGCAAACCAACACTATGATCCCGGAACAAGGTAGCCAAAACTATACACATGTTTTTCCCGGCCTGTTTGTTTAACTATTGGTGAGGTCGGCCTGTTAAGGCTTTTGGTTCGGCGCTACCTGTCTGGATACATTCTTTACCAAGGGATCTGACTCGATTGAGATGTCTTCCTGCAAAGCAACAAACTTCCATAGCTTTCCATGAGAGGGGTTCCCTCTGTCGCGTGACAGGCTCGACTTTGCGCTGGAAGTGTGTGTGTGTGTGTGTGTGTCCTGCGTTCCGCTTGTGTGCTTGCCCGCTTTGCAGCTGATGGGACGGTTCTTCGACCTTAGCGCCGCAGCTGATGTTTCTTCCGGTTGGTTAAAAAGAGCAGGAAGCTTCGGAAACATACCCCTAAGCCAAGCAATGCTGAGGCCAACCCGCAGTCGCGGGGATCAGATGCACTTCGAGAGCTGTTTTGTTCGATATTTTCCACCAAACATGACTGGTTTCTTTGCCAATTGGATGAGATCCTTGAGGTTTGTTGGAACCGTGGGCCCCAGATCTCCATGTCCCTGGGCCTGGAGATGGGTGAGCTGGAGCAGCTGGTGCTTGGGCGCCTGCATCCCCAGGCATTGGGCTGGGGGTAAGGGCGCAAGGGCTCAAAATCGGAACTCTCTCTCCGAATTTTCCGGACTTTGCGATTTGAGTGGCGCACAAAACGTTTGGACTGCCGGCCAACCCACTCGGCGAAGTGGGGTAGTCGGTCCCCTAAAACAGTTTATTTTCATATGGATCCCTTTAAAATGCTATTCAAAAAGGTCCACGTTTGGGAGAACACTCCGATCAACCGAGGGCCGTTTTCAGGAACTCAGGAACCTGCGATCGGAGGTGCCCTGAACGGCTGCCCACATGGCTGCACACGGTCTGGCCCATTCGCGTTTGGCCCCTGCCATACGCTTGAAGGACGCAACATGTGAAAAGCTACAGTTCAGCGCGTGTGGGAGAACTCTACTGACCAGCCGCTTGTTTTTGGGCCTGCATTGGCCATAGGCAATCGTCTGGCTTTAGTGGTTTGAAGCAGTTGAACCAGGGGCTTGGTTTGGAAGGTCGCTATTGTCTTTTCATGTTTTGGACACACGTGGGTGATGGGTGTTCCCAATGTATTTGTTTGTATTTGGTTGGTGTTTCCAGTCATGCATTTTCACCCATATGCACATGCCGTTCTGTTGACGCCTGGGCCGACTCTCATGCGTTTGTGGCTTGGGCGTTGGCTCGAATTGAGATCAAGGCCCCTCTCCGGATTGCCCAGACTTTTGGGTCATGCTTGCGTACCCGCGCGAATCACCGATCACACATTTAGCGTCTGATGGTTTGCATGGTTGAGTCCCACATACTAGAAATGAAAGCTGGCATGTACCCTCACTTGTTGCAGATAATGGAAAATCAACCGCGCCGCTTGCTTGCAGGTTTGGGTTGCCGGCGCGGCGTTGACGCGCGCCAGGCACGTGGCTCATGCGCAGAGCAGCAAACCCTGAGCTATTGCTTTTAAACCAATCGTGTGAATGCTAATGTCTTTGACCCCGCCCATACAATCGGCAAACACTTGTACTTGGTCAAGGGCCGCGTCATGGGGAATCCTTAGCGGGCGGTGCATAGTCTGAGTGCTGTTCTCCGTTCAGTCGAGGGGTTCCCTTATATGAATTCCACCTTCCCGTGAGAAAAGCAAAGGCTCCCCGCCGGAAACATGAATTAAGATGTGGCTCCCGTGTTCCATGACCACTGGTTTGCATTCGGGTCAGGCGGATATGTGCGGTGGCGCAGGCGAAAGAGGCATCGGAGGGCCGGTCGGATGAGGTACCCCACGGTTTGGTTTGGATTAGGGGGTTGTTTCCATTGGGATGGGGAAACAAGCCAGGAACACTTCCAAACGACCGGGTTTCAAACCACCCTTTTTGAGGGAGGCTGATGTTTGGCGAGAGGAACTAAGAGGAATAGGATGGAACAGGATCCCTCCTGTGACTTGCTGTCCAGGCGTGCTATCCCGCCAGCGGGCACCCCTTGGAAGACTGCTTTGGCTGAACCAACTCCATTCACTCATTCACCTTGAGTCCAGGGGAGGAAGCTAAGATGTAACAAATTTAACGGCGATGTGGGGGGGAACGAGGGCCATGATCGACAAGCTGTTAGATGAATATAAGTCTGCCTGCTGGCTCCTCGTTCAGCTTCTAGCCTTTTTGGCTGGGCCAGTTTCCACACCAAGTGGCACACAGCCATGGCATTTGTGCTGGTCAAAGACGAGCCCAGTATGGACCACACATTTGCACTCACGCTAGCCGTTGGCCTGTCAACAAACATGTTGGTTCCTTGGGCAACAATATCAGTACAAGTCCAATCTGCATATATGAATTGGCCGTTTCAGATGTGGGTGGCCAGGGGAAAGGCATGCTGTACACATGTTTTGCGAGTTGCTCGCAAGATATCGACAACTTTGCGGGGCGTGTACTCGGCCAGCAGCGTGCGGCTCGCCTTTGACCTTGCCAGGGCGATCGCATTCTCATTTCACAGCGAGTGTTGCGGCAACTGGGTGCATGCCTCGGATGGGTTTCTCAGCCACTAACACATCGCCATCGTCAATAGGCTCGCAGCCTTACTTTGCTTTGGGTTTGGTGCAGCATGTGCAATTTGCATGATCCCCATGCCGGGTGCAGCTGCTGGTTCCCATTGTCCAGCCACATTGCAAAGGGCCAAATATTGGCACTTTCCTGCCGTGGCCGTGGGACCCTTCGGCGCGTCACCGTCCAGGTCCTGTCATGGCTACTCTTCCGGCGATTCCTGTGGATGCCAGAACAGGCAGGGGAGCCGTCAGGAGATTTTGCGGCGGGATCTCAGGTGGGGCAGTGAGTTGACGGTGTATTTGAATGATTGCGTTGAAAACTGTGATGTGTGGGAACGTGTGGGGCATGTGCGAGGCTGCATGCACGCTGCTGTGGGTGGCAAGAAAGGGACGGGCAGTAGTGCAATGTTCGCCACCAATTTGTGCATGTCCAAGATTCACATGTTTACAAGATTCATGAGGCATGGAATGTCGATTGAAAGCCACCAAAAGAAGGCAATTCTGTTTCTGCGACAAGCGGGGTGAGACTTGCATCCTGCACAGATGGTCATTACTTCAGATAAATTTTGTGGAAGCCAATGAACCATGCTCCCTCACTTGCCCAAAGCCGACCTTTTGGCTTGTTGGTTGAATTTAGTCAAGCTTCCAAAAGGTGTCCTCTGGGAAAGTGAGTCCCACTTCCCCCAGCCAGGCCCAAAAGGCCCATATGGTAAGGGTCACTTTACGTACGGCCCCAGATTGCCGAAAGTATGGCCTGGGACATCCGAAGCGAATGGCAGGGAAAGGGCACTTGGGCCATAACTCAAATAGTAGTTGATGGACAATCCACAAATCATTCAGTCAATCTTTCCCATACCTTTGCCGGAAGGAAGACAAGATGCGGGCATGGGGTGATTCATTAAACGAATCCAGTCATATCAGCTGCATCCATGGCACCTGATCGCGGACCGAGTCGTCACATCGAATGATTGGCGCGCGCAAGGTGCCCCCATATCGGATGTCCTGATTGAGGACAACAGCTAGCTTTGCCGGCCACATGTTTTGAAGCACGTCCACTGGCCAAGTTTTGCAGATCGTGTCCCCCCCTATTTCAAGGCACACCCTTCTGTCAACGTGCCATCGGCACTGCCCGGTGCATGGTAGTTGTTCGGCCTCACTTCCCATGGGCATGTTTGCAAATGATGCGTTCAATTTGGGTGACCCTAGATGGGTTCCAACAAAAGGGTTCGAGGATTCTGCACGCAGAAATGTGCTTTGGTGCAAGCTGGAACCCCCTACCAGAACGTTGAACAGGGTCCCTGATCGGTGGTCCATTGCCACCAAAACAAGAATTGCAGTTCTAGTTGCCTTAGTCGCGCATGTTCGGATCTACACCTGGGCGAGTCTAGTAGGCTGTTGTGCGAGGTAAGTGGGAACCAACCGAACCTGAGCAGCGTTCAACACTCCCATTGGCCATTTGAGTAGGTGGTTCTAGTACCAGGTTTCACGGGGGCTTATAGTAAGGCCTGTATGAACCTTTACAACCATGTTAGCAGAACCAAAGTCAATTGGTTTTGGGCGCTGCACACTTTCAATGGCCGAGTTGAGGCTTTCCTGCAAGCTTAGAGTTTCTGGCTGCTTACATGGGGTCACATATTTGGTTTGCGCCTATTTCGGGGTTTCGTGCACGCTTGCAGCAGCATCAATATCACGTATTGCAAATGATACTGTGCGTGGTGGAGGTGAAGCTTGAGATGTTCAGCGGAAGCAAGCAGGTTAGTGTATCTCAGCCAGCTTTTCTGGCATGCTCTTAACCACTCGACGGGCTCAATGCGGGTACTGGTTGGGGCACATGTTTGGCTTTCGCAAACTTCTTTGCCTGCGCAACGCATGTGCGGATTGTGTGGAGCAGGTCAAGCGGCGGGAGTGTTTGATTGTCAACTGTGCTGTGTTGAAGCCTCTTCGAGCGTGGGGCTGGGGCCGCGTTGCAAGCGGACCTGTGGGGTGGGTGGCCGCTCTGAGAATCGCAACCAGACAGGATTCCTGGAAGCTTGCTTGTTGGCTCCGGAACTTGCCACGGTGAATTTCAATCTATCTTGCAGGACGAAGGCGCATGCTATGCACGGGGCTGAGCTTTGAGCAGGTCTACCTTGTCCTTTTTGAAAGCTTGAAGCTAGTAATAGTTTTCAGGCTAAACAGCTAAACTCAGAAGAAGGCATCGAAGCTGTCGAAGCTTGTATTTTTACATGAAGGCGGAATAATGGCACCTGACCGCGGCGCCAAATGATACCAGATGTTTGGCTTATTCAAGCTTTGGCCTTCATTCCTGCTGAGCTTGTGTTGCGCGTCGTGCGGTTTTGCCGCATTTTGCCACTGCGTTGCTCACGCTGCAAGAATAAAAGGGTCATGAAAGGGCGTGGTTGCCCACGAAAGGTACTTGTCCTGTGTCCATGAAAGCGAAGACAAGCTTCAAACTCATTTCTTAATCCGCGAAAGCAACGCGAAAGAGATTGCCTCATCAAATCCTGTCGCGAAAGGAAGCTCTACTTCCGCGAAATCCTCGTTGAAAGCACTGTACAAGCAGCAGATAAACGAGTCCTACCATCCTGCGTTCCACAGTGGCAGCATGAGGGGGGAGGAATTGCCTTGCCACTGGCACGGCACCAACATCGCAGGTCTTGGGTCGTGAGTAGTGCTAGCTAGCTCAAGTGGCATCAAACATGTCGGCACACAGGCTCGCAGGCATGAAATGGGCTGAAGGTTGCAGTCATGTTTTGCATAAAGCACTGGTTCCTGACCACGGTTCCTCGAACTCCCATGGCGCTTGATTCACAAGCGATGCATGTGCAATTTTGCGCATGATCAAGCGGAGGCAAACCCGAAGCAATGCCCAAACGACATGCAATTACAGCAGGCGCTTCATGCTCGCACTGGCCCCAAAGCTCGCGACTGCTCGTGAACGCGCTTGGCCCAAATGCTGTTGCGTTTGGGTAGCCGTACCGGCACACAAAATACCCTGACTCAGGGTGAAACAGTAGCTATAGGTGACCCCATGCACCCCTAGCTTTAGCCGTTCGTTTGTTTTCGGGCATCCAGTAACAGTTCCTGTATGCACATATTGCAGCTGGCGTTTTCCAAGCTGCGACCTCCCTTGCTCTTGTGCGGGGAAGCTGTGGTAAATGAGGTATGGGTTCGATGTTTTGGCCGGTCGCATGTGAGGTGGAATGCACATAGAACCCTAGATGCACATTTGTGGAGGAGTCTCCGCATGGGGGACCCGTTAGTGAGGTTTCTTAGCTGCTATTGTTTGTTGCTTTCAGGCGATGGGAATGTCGCTCCTGCTGAGCTCATTTGAGCTTACTCCCAAGTTTGTGGCCATGGACCGAGTGGATATGTGCTCCTTAAAACAGTCACTGGCTCATAGCCATGGATTTCTGGGCTCCAAGGCTCAGCTTGTTGCCCAGACCGCTTGAGGCATTGCTGCGGCCGCAGGAGGCTGGGAGAGCTTGAGAACAAAACCGGGGCGGCGTCAAACGCTGCTGACTTCTTCCCAAGTTGTTGCTGTGTTGCCTGCTTCTGAACTTGCCATGAACAGCCTGCAGACAGTGGCTTGCCAGACAAACGCTTTAAAGGCTTTCTCCATGAGCTTGATGTGGGTGTGTCATGTTGTTGAGGGAACCCTTTCTGGAGGGGCACCACTGGTTTGGAGGCTTTCCCTATTTAAACAGAACCCCATGTTGCCAACAGGCAAAAGAAAGGCAGGGCAAACATTGCGAGGCTTCTCCCATGTTCACAGAGGCACGTACTTGAATTGGGCCCTACCTGAGCTTTGCGGCTTAACCAGCACTGACTTCCCGGTATTTCCACAATCTGTGGGCCTGCGGCGGGAATTGCATTCTGCTCAATGAATTCGATGGGACCTGTTGGTGAGTGAAGTTCTCAGGGGAGCTGGATCCTCCCTGTGTTTGAGAGGCACGGGGTTGATTGCCCTTGCGACCAGTGCCAGGCCTAAAATTTGCGAAATTCTACTTACTGCGTCAAAAGAGTCATTGGTTGTACACTTTTCAGCGAGACGATTTTCCGGAGAGGCTCTACTTCCAATCATGGAGGCTGCCGCGTGCCAGGGGGTCGGCATTTCGCTGGTTGCCAGTGAGAAGTGGCCGTCTTATTGATATGATTTTCCCAAAGGGCAACCCATCAGCCTTGTGGTTGTCAAAGGCCCTTCAATGGCCCCCCCAATCCCAGTAGGGTCTAGTAGTGACTAACGAGGCTCTTGGGGGCTAATAGCCTTTTGGGTGCTTTTTTGGGGTGTCCCCTCTTTTGGGGACCCCCTGACAACTATGAAACACAATTGGGTGGGTAACCGTTCGACTTGTTCAAAACTATTTGCCGACACCAGGAAACATTTGCGTCTCATCTTGTTCAAGCAGGGTTTAGGGTTGATGAACAGGTCTGCTCAAAACGTCACTTTCATGCCTCACACGAGGTATGTGTGGGCACCCAGCATTTACCCATTGAACAGCTTCCTGGTTTGGAGCACGAACAGTGTCCGCTCGTCTTAGAGGCTTCACAGCCAGGCCCTGCATGTGCAACTTCAGTGAGGCTGACCATGCGAGTGAGACTAAGATTCCCTTGACCATGTGCATAACCGTGCCATTTAACAAAAAATGAATAGCTGTTCAGAAGCTTGCGCGCACACCAAAGCCATCCCTCGAGAGCCGCCGTGTCCCAACTGGCTGCTACGGAAGCTCTCACATGGCGGTGAAATTTGTGTGCCCGATGCAAGTGATGGCTTCCTTCCCAAATCAAACTCATACCCCCTCAACATCCTCGTTGTGGGTAAGAAGATCTCAGAATGGGAACTTAT
This sequence comes from Effrenium voratum, assembly GCA_963377175.1. NCBI lineage: Eukaryota > Dinophyceae > Suessiales > Symbiodiniaceae > Effrenium > Effrenium voratum. The sequence goes on along the minus strand of CAUJNA010001713.1, from coordinate 486,345 downwards.
CCTCTGACACCAGCTGACACCCAGGAGACCCCGCGCCGCGGGAAAACAGTCGGAGAAGAATGCAAAACCTCCCAACCGCCAGGTCCATGAAATACTTTTGGCCTGGGGTCGCGATCCAGGCTCCTGGCATTGAGGTGGCGGTGCCTTCCAGCCAGGCAGATGGCACAGAGCCCCTTTGTTTTGATTGACGTGTCTCAATATTATTTGGGCCCCCCGCGGTCGGTCTCCCTTGGGTTTCAATCAAAAACCAGAAAGGGGTCCGGTATGTTGAGACTGACCCACTTGGGACAGCAAGAGTTACGCCTTGCAACAAGAATTGCACGCTGGGTCGATGAATCATGAACTTGTTCATTGTGGACGGGTTTCCCTCTTGACTTGGGCTTCGCTACCTTGGACCTGTGATGCCGGTCGCAAGAACCTAGCAAGTCACTTGACTTGCTATGCAACATCTACACAAGGCCAAGTGGTCAACACTAAGTTGATATTTATCTCTCTGCGTGTTGGCACCCTTTCTTGGCACCAGAACCTTTCAGGAGACAAGTTCCCGCCTGGCAGAAAGGATGTCATGCCTGTCCTGGGAGCATACCCTTCTGACTTGTCGCTCGCCTTGCATGCATGGTCGCATCGACAATGTTTATGGCACTCTCGAGCCTTGTTGCGCTTGCTTTGAAACCGGGCACGTGTGCCCAGGTTTGGTTTCCTTTTCTAGAATCCACAAGGAGAATTGTGGCGTTGCTCGGGGGAAGACGCACATTGGGAAGTGAGCTCTTTTCTTGCAGGGTGACCCCAGCCAAACTCCGCCACAGATTTGGGTTCTGAAAAACGGACCTTTTTGGTTCCGCATGAAAGAACATGAAAGAACCATCCAAAAGGTCGGCCTTTTCGAGAGACCCCCATTTGTCTCGTGAGTAGTGGCCTCTCAGGGCCTAGCGCGGCAGGTCATTGCGCCAGGCCGTGGGGCTCTTAGGGGTCAGCGCGGCGGGTGTTGTATGGAAGCATTCGCCGACGGAGGTCACACGTGTTCTTCTTTTGGAAGATGAAGCAGTAGGCTCCAGCTTGTATGTTACATCCATTTGCGCATGCCAAACCTTGGCCCACTAACTTTGCACACTGAGCTCACAGTGTGCAAGCAATGCCCTGAAGCAATGCATGGCAACACGGAAGCTTTGGCTTGGATCATCTCATCAGCATGCTACATCCATAGCCGTGACCTGAGCGCCAGAAAGCTATCTACTTATTAGCATGTCCTTTCCCTTTGTGTGGCGTGACGGCTGTCCTCGTCCTTGAGAGTTCAGGATGGAAATGAGCGGCATTGGTCTAAACTCAGCCTGCGTTTAGGTGGTAAACATTGGTCGCTTTGCGTAGTCTATGTTGTGCCTGCGCGAGTTGGATGCACGACGCGGGCTGGAACCACCACGGGTCAATGGTGTCCTTTCATTGGGGCAAGACGTGCGTGCTGGCCGTATTGCCAAGATTGTCATTGTTTTGTGGGGCTGTCCTTCTTCCAGAGTTTGTGGCGGACGCGCCGCGCTTAGCCTGTTAGCCTTGTGCGGGCAGGCGCGCAGACATGCATTGGCTTACAATTGATGTATTTGAGATGTATAGATCGTTCAAGTGAGACATGAGGCGTGAGCATGTATCAAGCCCGTGTTTGGTGGAAAGCGGCGGCACCAGAGAAAACTCATTGGCATTTGTTGGTTGGTCAGTTTAATTGACTCACGCACAGAAACACATCGACTATGCAGCTTCCCCACCAAGTCGCCACCAGGGTTGCATGCCAATGGCTAATGGTTTGCTTGTGGTTAGCAGTTGCGATATGAATAAATTCCAAGCGTTGACCTTTTGTTCAACATCAGATCGACGGACGTGCTACTGTCCTGGTCGTCAGTCGGGCGCAACTCAATTGATCTCCAGTTCCAAGGCCACCGCAGAGTCAGGGCCATGGTTGTAAACGTGATGTAGGCATGCCACATTGAAAGGGCAGTGTCTTGCTGCAAATGTGTGCATGCATATGGGTGTGAATCTCGAGTGGACATCAATCAGGAGGGGATCTATGTCCGCCAATGATTTGGGAAGGCATTCCCCATCAAGTAACATTCATTGCCATAAACTTGCAACGAGTTGCTATTTGCATTGCTGATGCTGTTGCAGGTCCTGCGGAGCCACTGTCCCCCGACTCAGCGCAGAGCGCGAGAGGATGGGCAGGCGCCGGTCGCGTTGGTCACCCCCTCGCAGTGGCAGGCTTTGTGTCGTGCAAAGCGAGCAAAGTGCCCAACCGCTAACTGTAGCCTTGTTTAGGGATTTGGCAACTGGGTGGCTGCTAAAATAGCTGCAATGCGGACAGTTGCCCGGAGGGCCGCCGTGGCTTTTTTGGCAGGGGATGTCGGATGTTGGTCTTCGCTGTTTGGCTGCGATCCTTTTAAGTCTAATGTATGATGCAGTGTGAGTTGGCAGGTCGTGCCGGGATCTTTGCGGGAACCAAGAAGGGAGAGCCGATTCGGGCATTTGTCTGCATGCTTTGGCTCAGGCGTCTGATATTCTGGATGAAATCGTCGCAGTGTCAGGATTACGATCTGATTGTCTTGCCTCACTCAAGGTGGGACACGCCTTATTTGTGCTCGCAGCTTGGACCATGTGACGCTCTTGGCCCTTTGAAAGGGTTGTTCCCTTTGCCAACCAAGCAGAATCTAAGACCAGGGATTGCATGGCTTAGCGTAGCATCAGCCCAGGTCACTCCTGCAACGCCATTAGATGGCCAGAGCAGTTGATGCTCATTAAAATGGACAAGTGAACCAGACCACTCGCGGCGCCGCGTTTCGGAGCTATCGCAAAGCCATGGGTGGCGACGGCGCTGGCAAGGGCCAGCGGTCGCGCTATGCGTTCAAGGCCTTGCGCAAGAGACTGGCACACCTGAACTTGTTGGGCATAGACTGGGCTTCCTTTTGTCACCCTAAGCTTACAATCTCTTTCCCGTTCTGTGCTCAGGTCATGCGGTCCAGAGGATTTCCCTGGAACAGACCACACATGTGAGGGCCCATGTGCATATTTCCATTGTGTGGAACAGTGGCAGGCACATTCCCGAAGAAGATGTTGTTTCCAAGTGGCTCGCTAGGGTGGCTGATATGGCCCAGGGGAGGCTCTATGTTTCATGCGGGAAGGGGGAGCGACAGGCCTTGTGCCCCAACGATCTCATCGCACGCATGCTGGGCCGAGGCGGCTCCCGCAAGGAGACCTGGGACCTGACTCCGTTTTTCTCCCATGCCTGTGACATGGTTTGTTCTTGTTTGCAAAAACTCATTCATTCCGAAGCTGGTAGGATGAGTGGGCGACACGCTGCATATTCACAAAAATAATTTGAAGTGCCGGCGTGTCGACCTTAAAACCGCATGAAAGAGGGCTTTTCGTAGCGATGGCACTTACTTTGCTGAAAGAACAAGGTGCATGTATGAACCCCTGATGAAGAACTTCTATGGGTTGTTCGGACTGTTGTCTTTTTGGGAAGTCAGCCCCAAGGCCCTGAGTTCCTTTGTGTGAATCAGCCTTTGAAACGTTGTGTTCGCCGATGTATTTGTTGGTTGCCTGTGTGTCCTGCTTTTAAAGGGCGCCCACATTCAACCTGTTGTGCGCCAGGGGTTGGAGGCCATACAGTGAAGGTCACGAATAAGAGAAGCTTTAAGCCTTTCGGCAATTGAACATCGTTGCGGTTGGCGACGGCCAGATTCTTCCCTCACCTTCCTCACTACTGTTTGGTGGCCGCATTTTTTATGACAGGATCAGCTGCAAGACGAAACCGGCTGCAAAATCGTCATCAGCGGCCGGGACGACTACTTCCCCGGCACCCGGTGGCGAATTCTCATCGCTTTCTCCGACTCCCCAGATGCCTGCCTCGGCGTCCTCGAGCCTCGCTTGCCCAAAGCCAACCTTTTTCTTGCTGGTGCTCAGCAGGGAATGAGAATTCCCCCCATAAGCCATCTCTAGTGGCTTCCTTTAAGGGAATCCCTAGGTTCATTCCCAACACCCGGAAGGTCATTCCCTACTGAGCACCAGCAAGTTTTGATCCAGTTGTAGTCTTGGCCCAGGGGCAAACTGTCATATTTCTGAATCCTTTGGGCAAAGGAGCAGTTGATCAATGACATTGTCGAGCTGTCCAAGGAAAAGCCTGGGAGCCTTGGGCCAAATTGAGCCAGACTTACATGCACTTCTTGCTTGCACTGTTGTAACATGCTTGGCTCTCATGCCTGTCCAAGCGCACGCGCAATATGTTTGTGCATACATCTCCCTCTACTGGTATATGTGGGTGGTGCGAGCCGTTCTAAAAGCGAAATGTTTTTGGACTTCGCACATCGCGAGTTTTCCAGTGTGCGCGGACGACCGGGAGGGCGTGAGGGATTCCAGGCTGCCAGCATCTTTGCTGTGTGGAGGGCTCCCACAGGAAAAGCTGTGTAAAATATTGACTCGCTTTGCCTCTTTGGCCAAAAGACCAACAAGGCACAGACCTGCTTAAAAGCGCGGATGGTGTGCAGAAGGCGCCCAGACGACAAATGTGTGGGGGCAGTCCCTCTTTCTCCAACATTCAAGGCGCACAGCTGCCCAAGAGCTCCCAGGCTTGCGAGCGGCTCACAGACAAAACGTGGCAAGGTGACCCCATGGGCAAAGAACATTCCAACAAGAACGCGTCAATCGCTTGCCTTTGGCGGGAGCAGAAGGCACGAGCCCACGCTCCACTTCAAGTAATGAAGGCCCAGCCTCAGGGGCATGGAAGCGAGCAGAAGCTACCCCCCTCAGGCACCCATGCATGTGTCTGCGAGTATATATATATATATATAGATAAAAAATATAAAAATACGGTGTGTGTGTGTGTGTGTATGTATGTATATATATATATATATGCACATATGTATGTATTCAGTGCACGAACAGGGCCTTTAAAGCATTGATTTCATAGCACGGGTCGCTCCAGCACGAGCCCTGCGGTTTCGCGAGAAGCTCAAATAACTTGCTTGATCGGATGTGAGATGCTGAGGTTGGAAGCAGAGTTCACAGATTCTGGCCAGTATGTTTTTCGCTGCGTGGTCACGAAACAAATGTCTTCGGCGATCATCGGACCAAAGGGCGCCAATGCCCGAGCGATCCGCGAGGATTCCGGATGCAAGGCAGGGAGAACGCCGACACATACCAAGGAAACATAAGGAGTCGCTTGTGAGAAAACTGTCTCAAAGAGTTTTCACCATCCCCAATTCAAATCACCAGCGGAGGAAAGTGGTGTGCGTGTGTAGCCTCCACATATAGCGATGAACACAAGTCGTTTCCCGCATGTTTTGTTGGGAAATAGTCAAGGGTTGGTGGAACCCCCGGACACCATCTGATCCGGGTCAATCGCGTAAGAAGAAGCCCCCTGCAAGGTCGCGGTCGACTCCAACATCATAGGTGGTCACCAGCTGGTGAAGCTCGTCGGGGAGCCACGAGGTCTCAGAGTTGCCATTGCCATGGTGAACCGGCACCTGGGACGCTAACATTCGGCTCGTGCAGTAGGCAACCAGCTGTTTCCTTTCAGATTTTTTTGGGCAGCTGTTCCAATGCCACATGCCGCTCAGGCATATTCAGGACCAGTGTGGCAGCCCCGCCTACTCGGATTGGGCAAGCGTCAAGTGCTTCGACCGCTCGGGAAATCCCGTGTACATGCCTCCTGCGGAGACCTTCGGCAAGGGCGAGCGGGGCGGCCAGCATGGCCATGCGAGCCACACGAGCCAGGAGCGAGAGGATCGAGAGCGCACACCCCGCGGGCAAGGCGGGCCTTGTGACTTGTGCTTGCGATTGGACGACCCATTGATTCGTTTGCCCGTCCGTCCGTTCCTCCATCAATGTGCAAGCCAAACCAGAAACAGGGCCTTTCAGCAATCAGCCCCTTTGTTTGGCATCAAGCGCAACTCGGATCCAGGATCCGCCCGCGGCCGCGCGGCCATCCCGCCACCTGCATCCCTGCAACCTGGCATTGTCCAAGGTTGCTTTGCTATGGTTGAGTGGCCCAATGGTATATATTGTGCCACCTATACCCAAGCATACCAATGCCATGCCTATGCTCTTGGTTAGGCTTCAAAATGACGGTTCATCAAAATGGCGCACCTGTCTCAACAATTGAAAGGACACATGCCTGTTAAGTGGACCGCTTTCCAGAAACACTCAAATCGTGGGACGAGATGATGGCTGTGGATGCCTTCCAAGACAAACATGCGGCTTATTTACCCGAGTTGTCCCTTCTCGCACTCGCTTCTGTGAGGAGTGTGGCGGGGTTCAGTTTTGGTATGCTTTGATTGTTTCTTAACAAGCCTTTAGCCCACTGATAACCCTTGTTTGGATCAACCATCTCTGCATTTATCGGGCCAACCAAGCATGCAACCATGTTTTGGTACATTGCAAGGACCAGCCTGAAGCAGCCCGAGTCGGAGGTGGATGCAGCGTTGCTGGATGCCCTCAGTCAGACAGCCACCGCCTTTCCTCCAGGCTGGACTTGTGACAACCGAGGATTCGCAAAAGACAATAGAACCCAACAGGAGGAACATTGTTCAGGATCATTTCTCGCTTTCTTGAAGTTTCAAGGTAGGTGTCGCCGCAAACTTGCAGAGTTCCGAGCAACAAACAAGGTAGAGGGGGGTTTCCCACCTTCACCTGGGCAGCCCTTGAATATTCCACGAATGGCTGAAGCAGCCAAGATGAGCGGTCAAAAACGGGATCTAGCTTATCTAAAGGCTTCCACCCCTCTTCAAGCTACGTGGCGAATGCTCACAAGTGCTTCAACCACAAAGGCTCAATCAAAGCAAATGACTGCATGCAGATTCCGGAGCACAATTTGAGACAACAACATGTCTCTAAAGTGCACTCCGTTCAATGAACCTCATGTAAGACCGGGCAGCGCATTGTCGGGCAGGTGGGCTTGACATAGAGTACACCATCACCTGTGAGCTGCCAAGCGAGAAGGTAGGCCTTCTCATTGGAAGGAAGGGCGAGGATGTGCAGAGGATCCGCGCCAGAGTCTGCACAGCTATCCTTTGCTGACTTTGCTGACACTGTTCACATGTTTGTATGACTGGTTTCCTGTGGTTGTGAAGGGCAGCCCACAGGGGTCCCCCAATCCCGATGGGGGTCAACAGCGACTAATACCCCTGACAACCACGGGATGATTACTTGCTCACTCTCGCTGCGTAAAGGTGGCCAACACTGCCTTAGGAATATTGACAAGGGTGCAAGTTGAATTTTACTTCACAGGTACATAGTTTGCGTGCTTCCTTGTGAACAAAACATGTTAACATTGATTGCAGCCGTAGGAACAGGTGCCTCTGCGATGTGCTAATTCGTCTGCCGAGCCAGCTAGTCAAATAGTTTGTCGGCTTGCTTGCGTTGTTTAATCCTGTATCAGGTTGGAAGGCTTGGGTTTACAGGCTTCATTCTGCAAGGAGTGTATTGGATCATGCGGGGCCTTTTGGCTCAAGTATGATCCAAACTGGCTAAATTTTAACTTCTGGTTTTGCGTGTTCGGCAAGGGTTACTTGTCGAATGTTGGCAGTTCCAGGAGTTGACTTGGCCGTCCACACGGATCGGCCGCTCTTGTCTGCAGGCGCCTACATCGACTTCAAGCGCCATGTGGGCACTCTGCTGGAGCAGGGGAATCATGGCCAGGCCCGGCTGCTCTGGCTTTTCGGCTGTGGAAGTGTTGCATGCCCCCTTCATGCAAGCACCCCTGCCCTTGGTTGATAGTGGGGAGATACCCCACTTGCAATTTGCACCCTGCACCGATGACCAGTGTGCAAGATGTGACGTGTCTCTTGGCGGCTTCAAGTTCCCGTTCATTGGCACCTGGTGTCGGCGTGCAGTCTTGGTTCAAGAAGGTGTATCTGCAGAGGAGGCCTGGGCCGCCTATCATGGGTGCTATGAGGAGGATCGCCTGTCAGAGGCCATGGTGGCTGAAGCAGGCAGTGGCCTCCGTGCCCAGGAAATCATCCCCGAGATCGTGGAAGCCCGACGCCTCGCGTACAAGCTTGAAGGTACCAAGCACTCGGAGGATGTCTTGGAAGAGGTGTGTGACATCTGTACGGCTCTTCGCACCCCGGCCACGCGCGCACAGCGGGCAGAGCTTGCCCTGCGCTGGTTTGAGAGTGATATCACGTGGTACGGACGGTGGGAAAATTGGAAAGTGCGCAGAGATCACGAGGGCTCGCCGAGCAGCCCCCGAACCGATGTGAAGGAGCTCATCAGTGAGTGGCGGGCGGGTGGGAGCCTGGGGCCTCTCTGTAGCCTCCGCTGGCGGGCCTGCACCTCCAGCCCCCGCGGCTCGGGAGCTGAGTTTTCGGGGACTTTTCGGAGATCCCTGCGCACCACCTTTTCCGGCCACCCCTCCAAGCCAAACCTCGCCCCCATCTCCCCGCTCTCGGCGGAGACAACCCTGTATACCTTTTCGCTCCAGGCTATCTCGTTGACCCTGTAGGAGCCCCTGCTTTCGATCGGCTTAACCCTGATCCTAACCATATCCCCGACCTTGATTTCCGGGCGGGTCACCTTGTGTTTGGCCCTGCGCTCGATGTTGCGCAGAGCAATCTCCGCCATTTCGGGGTCAGAGAGGCGAGGTTCGGCGCCACCTGCGTGGTAGCGTGCTTCCTTCTGTTGATTTGGTTTAAGATGTCAGGCAGCATGAGGTGCCACTGGCCCCGCCGGCCCGCTCCGGCTGCTATGCGACGCAACATGGCCTCCTTGATGGTGCGGATGGTGCGCTCTGCGAAGTAGGCGTGGCCCCTGGTCACCTGCTTCTCGATGTCCCAGAAATCCATCAGCTCCTTGAACTCCCTCTTGAACTCGGAGCCGTCGTCGGAGTACACGTTGGCCGGCACCCCCAGGCTTGGAACACCTTCTTCATGCCCCGCCGCGGTGGTGGTCGCAAGACGGTCCTTCAGCGGCTCCGCGGCCACTTTTTTGGTCAGCGCATCGATGCCACCAGCATGAAGGGGTAGGGCTTGCCGCCAAAGGCCTTCATGTCTGCCAGGTCCACCTGCAGCTGGTTCATGGGCTCCAGAGGCACGAAGCTGTTGTAGCCTCTCTGCCATCGATCCTGGTTCACCCGGAGGCCGTCCAGAAACGCCTTCACTTCCTCTCTGGAGATGCTGGGGTCGCGCACCTGAGCCTGCCGCAGCGTCTGCGCTATGCTGCCGAAGCCTGTGCGGGGATCCTCGTAGACGGCCTTGATGGTTCGTCTGCGGGCGTCAGCCATGTTTCTTATGGCTTCTTCGGCCCCCGCTGGGCCTGCCAGGCTTCCAGTAGAGGTAGCGGCCGCGATCAGTCGAGAGGAAGCTATCCGCGATTCTGATCTTGTAGACGGCCAGCCGGGCGTCGCTCTGCAGGTGCAGGGACTCTCCCAGGTCGACCTCGAAGTCGCTGTCAGAGCCGGCCACCCTCTTGCGGCTGTCCACGTAGATCGTGGTCATCCCTTTTCTAAGTAAGCCACCCGTCCGGCGGACGATGGGCGACTGGATGGCTGCGACGGAGGTGCAGCAGGAGATGTTCTCACACCTCGCGTTGATCAGCGTGGAGCTATGTCTCCGCCATTGCTGGACGGGTGGAATCGGGCGACCTCCCCTTCGTATCCTTCAGGGGCTTCATGGGGACCTGGAGGAGATGGAGTTTGGGGTCTCGGAGTTAAGCCATGGCCCAGGGAGGGTGACTCCCTCCACAGCGGGGAGGCTTCTCCGGGGGTGGCTGGACGAACCTCCCTTTGGGCGGGTTTTGCGCCTACTGCGGCAGCAGGGCTCATTCTGTTTGCGCATCATGCGGCATCCACCAATGTGAAGCCTGCCCCATCCGTTGCTGCCAAGTGCTGCTCCTAGCCATGGCGTTTCGCGGCTACTCCTGGGCGCTATGCCACTGAAGCCATGGCACTCCGGGGGCGCCCGGGCGGCTCTGGCGAGGGGCTCATGTCTCGTGTCCAGGAGGCCAACGTTCGTGCCTTTCGGCAGAAGCACGGGCTGATGCAGGACTCCGACTTCGGCTTCGCCTTTGAGGCCTTCGAGGATGCCGTCCGCGTGGGTGGCCACTTCGTAGCCGCTGAATGGGCGCGGGTGCGGGCGGAGCAGCAAGCCCACCTTCTCCCGGCAGCTGCGGCAGTGGTGGAGGTGGATCCCTGGCGAGTGACGCCGGTGGGGCCATCGACCCTCCGCCGGCCGGCGGTGCGGCTCCCAACGAGCAATGTGGGCCTGCGGTTGGGGCAGAACCCGGATAACGCCGAGGCGGTCCGCCGCAGGTTCAACCTGCTGACAGAGGCCTTCAGGAAGCTGGGTGTCCTTCGACCTCGGAGGCATGATGACCCGAAGCGCTACGCTGACTGGCAGCAAGCGGTTCGGAGGCTTGCTCAGGAACGAGTCACCCAGTCTGAGGCGACCACGATCCTGAACGCTGTGAGGACGTTCCAGGAGCTCTCGCTCTTCCTCGCAACCAGGGACGTGCAGGACCCAGAGGAGTTGGACTTTCACGCCTTCCTCGAGCAGGCTTTGTCGCCCTTGCGAGCGCTGCAGTCTTTGCGCTGGCTGTCCAACAATGGCAGGTTGCAGTGGCAGCTGGATCGCCTGAAGCCCCCCAAGGTTATTGGGAAGGTGCGCAAGGCGAGGTCCCAGGCAGTGGTGGTGGAACCGCCCATGCTGCTCACCCTGGAGGGCAAGATCATCGAGATGCAGCAAGCCCGCGATCCAGCGTGGACAGCAGCGCTTTCGTCGTGGCTCGTGGCAGCGGGCTGCCTGCGCTACAAGCACCTGAGCCTGTCCAGCCCGGTGAAGATCAGCAGGGAGTTTTTCCATGGCCACTGCCACAAAGGGAAGCAGGCCCACAACCGACAGGAGGCCATGCCATCCAGGCTGGGCGAGATCTTCCTCACAGGGCATTTGAAGAACGGCACAGCCCTGTGCCCGGACTTCAACACGGGGGAGTGCCGCCAGGACCCGTGCGCAAGGGAGCACTTGTGCGCGATGTTGCAGCAGACGGGCAGGGCATGCGGAGGGCGCCACCCGGCCAGCGAGTGCCGAGCGAAGCGGCGGATGACCGAGGCTAAGCTTCGCGAGCTGGGGCTGCCCGTGCCGGCTGACCCTGTGGAGGTGGGAGCGACCCACCCTGCAGGGGCGCCATCGGAGGCACCGGCCAAGAAGCGCCGAAGAATCTTGTCCCCACCACTGCCAATCGCCCCGGCCGGGCCCATGTCATCCAGACCGTCGGCCGAGGAGCTTCGTGAGGCTGCAGCAGCCGACCATGTTGTGGACGTTGAGGATGCGGAGATCGGTGAGGTTCCCGCCTCGGTGGATACCAGGCGCCCAGCAGAGCCAGCCGAGGTCCCGGGCAACTTCTTGGAGATCCCGGAGTGCTTGGGCCTGAACCCGGCTGACAGCAAATCGGACCGGTTGGCAACCGTGAGGGGGAAGTCCGCACAGATCCCATCGCTGATCTACAACAACGTGAAAGGAGGAGCCCTTTTCTTGGCGGGCATCCCCACGCCGGTCACGGCTGCAGCCTTCCCGGCATGCAGCCTGCAGGTGGTTTGCTTCCCGGAGAGGCTGGCCCAGCGGCAAGGTGTTCCCTTGTCCGGGGCTGACGTGGAGTACTTCGCCATCGCCCACGCCGATCGAAGGCAGGAGGACTGGGACCGGATCTGGCCCTTGGTGCGGCGCTCGCTCTACCATGGAGATGTCGTCATCGTCCACTGCATGGCGGGGCGTCACCGAGCCGCTCTGGCGGCAGCGATGTGGCTGTCAATGCTGAAGGGGATCAGCCTGGCGGATGCGGCGGAAATCCGGAGATGCCGCGATGCGGAAATCACCAAGACCGCAATGGCCGGATGGGTGCATCAGGCGTTGGCGAGCTCCTCAGAAGGTGTGTCTGAGCCGGTGTGCACCGGTTTCATGGCCACTGCGAAGAGCCAGGTCCACATCAGCACAGCCAAGGGCTACCCGCTCTGCCAGCACAAGCAGGCAGCTCGCCGAGCTGATCGTCTGGCCTACCCGCTGACTACCTCGGACAAGTTCGAGGCCATCGCGTGGGAGCAGCGCTTTTGCCGGACTTGCCTGAGCAAGTGCCCGGCTAGTTTCCTCCCCCAGTGAGCCGATTTTGGCCCTTGGGCGCCGGATTCGGGCTGCCCGAATTTAGTCCCCCATTTTGCACGCGTTTTTCAGACAGTTTCAACCGAGTCACCATGCACCGTGGCAGGCACCCTGGGGCCAGTGACGCGGCCGTGTCCAGGGCTTCCAGGGAAATGTCCAAGCGTCTCCTGTGCGTGACATCCGTCTGGAAGGTGAAAACCTTGCAATGGCAGCTCGGTACCTCGAGCAAGAAGCGCAAGCTTGGAGAAGGCTTGTGGACGGAGGAGCCGGACGACGAGCAGCCCGGGCACCAGGACTGGGAGACGTACCTGGACAGGCTTTTCACGTTGCTGCTGGCCTACGCCCTGGGCGGGGTCAAGGCGCTGGACAACGCGCCCTCGGCCAAGGAGGAAGACGTGCTCGGGGCGGACACCACGAAGTTCGTCTTCGTGCCATTGGACGTGGTCATGCGCTACCACGAGAGCCCGGCGCACCTCGGCCAGCCTGCCCCATGCCAGCCGACTCGCATGGCTCCTGCAGAGGGACACCGAGGAGAGGGCAGACTGGGTGAGCCGTTTCAGGGAGTCCACCCTGACGCTGGGCCAGGTCATCACGGCCACGTACGAAGCACGGGGTCCCTGCCGGGAATTTCTCGGCGCCGACCAAGGAGCGCCAGCATGCGCCAGCAGGCGTCACCTGCCAAGCCGGCAGCACGGGGGGGTAAACCCCCGTTGGCGAAGCCGATCGCGGGAAGAGCGGTGAGAGATGGAACCGTGCTATGCCAGGCTTTTCAGCACGGGCAATGCAAGGCGGGGCAGTCGTGCCCCAACGGCCAGCACAGGTGCGCTGCGATCCTCAGGGGAGACCAAGTCTGCGGGATGCAGAACCACAGAACCAAGCTGTATAGGGTCAGAACTCTCGCACCCCCACACCGGATCCCAGGAAGATGATGGTCGACCTCATGTGTGGTCCCAACATGCCCCTCTCTTCTGTGGCTGGAGGGTGCTGCCCATCGACTGGTCGCTGGACCCGGGGCACGACCTGTCCAACCCGTTGAGGCAGCCAAGCACTGGAGGCACCTACGCGGTCAGCAGCCTTCACCTGGCCCTGGACTGCTCCACGAAATCCAGGGCCAGAGAGATTTCTAGAACCTTTGCGGACGGCCGCCCAGGTCCCAAACCGCTGCGGTCTGAGGTACACCCCGAAGGCCTTGACCCCAAGAACCAAAGGCGGGTGGATGTGGACAATGCGGCATGTTCCTGGATTCTGAGGCAGCTCCAGGCTATAGCGGACGATGGCAGGGGGGCCCTGGGAGAACCCGGCTCGAAGCCTCCATTGGTCCCTCCCTCAGGAGGAGAGGCCTCTGGTACGACACAACGTACTCGGCATGCGTTTTCATGTCAGCGCGTTGCAAACACCAGCGGCTGCGGCACAACATCCATGAGATCGAGCTGATTCACCCTCGCGAATGCCACCATCAGCATGCAGCATGGGAGTGGGATCCCTGGGAGGACACCCAGTGGAGGCACCAGTTCCCGTCGAAGCCACCCTGGCCTTCGCAATTGCTGTCTCGGTCAGTTGGTGGGCGGTCCGAGAAGGGCATGCCCGACTCCACGTGCCACGGATGCCGCCGCTGGAGGCGTGTGGCCAAAGGCAACACTGGCTGGATATCGATCCCAGAGCTATGCGTAGCTGGGCAATGACTCTGCTGGCCATCACACTCGGGCTGCACCGTTGCATCCCGAGGAGCGGGCGCGGCTGCCTACGGTGGTACGAGTGGCTGACGTACTCGCAGATGGCAAGCTTCCGCCGGACGTGGTTTACCACCACTCCCACCGGGTCCCACGGTCACAGTGGGCATCACCGTTCGTGCAGGGGCACACCTGTACGACGGACGACTGGCTGCCGCTCTACGTGGACTTTGTCCTCGCCAATTTGCAGGCAGAGCTGCCCGCGCTGCAGGGCAAACGGCTGGCATGTGATTGCGGCCCGGACGGCGTCTGTGAGGCAGATGCGCTGGCTGGGATGGTCTTTGATGCGACCCATCCGGATGCCGAGGCCAGCCTGCCCAGAGTCACTGGGAGGCGGCATAGGCAGGCCAGGGGCTCTGTGCTCAGGGCAGCGGCTGTCATGGGATCGCTCCGCGGTGGTGAAGCCCTGCAGTCGATGCCACTTTGGTTTCCTCAGGAGGATGTGATTTTGGCCTTTCGCAAGCTCTATCCGGCCGAGTGGTTCCAATCTTTTCAGTGGCCCATGTTGGAGGACCTGTTGAATCATGCAGGAACCCTTTACTTGCTACTTGGACTGGCGCCAGCGCCGCGGGGTGGAGTGGGACGGGCCCTTGGGGCCACCCTCCTCGTCCAACGCTAGTCGGAGGCGCCAGCGGCTGGCGGAGGGCAAGCAGCATGGAGCCTACAACCACAAGGCCTCCATCCCGCCTCGTATGGGCTGGATGCAGACACCCATTTTGCCGCATCCGTGCAGTGGACCACCACGGCAACCCCGTTGGAGGTCCTTCCCACGTTGGACGACGACCTGTGGTACGCGGCCAGCATGGTGATGGACAGCGACAACCTGAAGGAGCGCCGCTGGGCGTCCATCGGGGCCATCAAGGAGCTGAAGCGCAGGTGGGCGCCGGTGTCTAAGCACCTCGTGACCTTCCAGTCCGAGGCCACCCGAGGAGTTACCTTGAAGCGCGATCTTGGTTTGCTGGGACTCTTTGTCGTCCTCATGCAGTGGGTTCATCAAGGGCCTCCCCGCGGTGGGCTATGCCCCTCATTACGGTGTCTTCCCCCACCAGCCCGTCGAGGCGATCGCCCACTCAGAGGTGTTGGCTGGCTGGGAGGAGCACAATGCCGCCACCATCGCGGGAGTGCGGCCGGGTTCCACAGACTCCTTCGTCCTCGAGCAGTCCACGAAGGATCACAAGGAGGGGTTTTGCACCCCCCCGATGAACCTGAGCTGGCAGCTCAAGCGGTGTGCCAAAGGAGACCCCTACCGGCTCATACCTCGGTGTGTTATCACACAGGCGTCCGGCAAGCAACGTCTAATAGACGACGCAGCACGGGGCGGGCAAGCCGCATCATCAAGAGATTCCAACAAACTTGTTTTGTGCACGCCGCTCCGCCCAGCGCTCCACGTCCAAGCTGCTGCAGCCTGCCTTCAGGAGTGCACCTGGGAGCGGTTCGCGCAGCAGGGGGCCGGCCGAATGCCTACCGCCACTGTCCCATGTCACGACAGGAGGCCCTGGCCTGTGTGGTAGTCTGGTACCACCAGGAATGGCAGGGGCCTGCCTTCCAGGTGTACCACGCCCTCCTCTTCGGCCTTCCGTTGGCGGTCACCTCCTTCAACCGCTACTCTCGGATGGCGGAGGCTATGGGCAGGCGTTTCCTGGCAATCATGGTGTCCATGTACTTCGATGACAGTCACATCACCGACCGCGCAGTCCACGGCCCATCAGCCCAGTGGAGCTTTGGCGTCCTCAATGACCTGCTGGGCACCCCGTTTGCTGAGGCTTCTTGGGTCTTGACTTCGACCTCTCGGAGATCCACACACATGGGCGTGCGCGTTTTTGGGTTCGAGAGCGACTCGAGCAGAAGGTGCTCACCTTCATGCGTGACGCCAGGAAGAGCGGGAAGTTCACCCCAGGTCAAGCCGCGAAACTCTACGGCATGGTCAACTTCCTGGAGCATGGCCTCTTCGGGCGCATCGGTTTAGGCGAGATCCAGGCATTGAAGGAGCACCAGTGGGGCTCTAGCAGAGCCGGCACCAGCCTACTGTCAGCCTTCGATGTGTTGGAGGCCATCATCAGTATGCGCCCCAGGAGGGAGCTGATGGTCTTACCCATGGACGTGCCGAGGGTGGTGGCTGCCTCGGACGCGGCCTTGGAGGCACCCCGTCAAGGGTCTGGCGCATACCACTTGGTCTTCCAGGACGGTGGCGTGCAGATCCGGGAAGCCTTTGTGGCCGTCATCCCCTCGCAGGTCTATGACATGTGGGGACCAGGCGACCATAAAATAGCCCAGTTGGAGCTATTCATGGTGGTGCACGCCCTCACGGCAAGACCCGACCAATTCCGCGGGAGACGCGGAGTGTGGTTCATCGATAACATCGCCAGTCTTCTGTCTTATGTGTTTGATCAGGGGCAGGAGTGACAACCCCGACTTGGCCAAGATGGCGACGTACATTCAGTGTTTGCTCTTTGCGTTGCGAGCCTCACTTTACTGGGAATACATTCCATCCAAATCCAATTGGGCCGACGCGATCAGCCGATTAGGACCCAGTGACCCATGGTACAGGGCCAACAACTTCAAGCTGAATTTCAGTCTTTTCCCCCCAGCTCTACTGAGGCTTCCGTACCAAGCCGTGATTACCTTCGCTGAGTTCCTGTGAGTGCATTGGGAGAGGTTGTGAAAGTAAGTGCTTTGGGAGATGTATCCTGCTTGATGCAGGGCATCCAGAGCTTATCGGGGGTAAACCCGATGTGCCGAGGAAATCGGCGAATTGACTGGGCCACAGCATGAGGAATTCATGCTGTGGATACCAACGCAAATCCCACAGGCAAAGGTGGGTTATCAGACGTCGTATAGCATCGCTTGGAGTGAAAATGCTGCGGTGCTGTTTATATCAAACCTCCTTGGGAATGTAATCCTGTATCAGGTTGGAAGGCTTGGGTTTACAGGCTTCATTCTGCAAGGAGTGTATTGGATCATGCGGGGCCTTTTGGCTCAAGTATGATCCAAACTGGCTAAATTTTAACCCCACCCTATCCCGCCCTTCACCGGCCCCCCTAGTTGGGACGTCCGTGATCTTTGAAGAGCGCGCCGCGCTTGGGGAATGCCTGGGGGACCAGGCCCCCAGTCAGTCAGTTAGCTCTGTGGTGGGAGATGTATCCTGCTTGATGCAGGGCATCCAGAGCTTATCGGGGGTAAACCCGATGTGCCGAGGAAATCGGCGAATTGACTGGGCCACAGCATGAGGAAATTCATGCTGTGGATACCAACGCAAATCCCACAGGCAAAGGTGGGTTATCAGACTCGTATAGCATCGCTTGGAGTGAAAATGCTGCGGTGCTGTTTATATCAAACCTCCTTGGGAATGTTAGTTGGTTTGCTCACTGGTCATTTGGCGTGGTGTCGTCTCAGCTAGTTCCTTGAGCGGTGTCTTTGGTGTTTGGCGAGTTTGTCCTCAGCCAGCCAACGTTGACTGGTGATGAGTGAGTGAGTCAGC